>CM076582.1:536198616-536798616 GCA_034641835.2 Pinus albicaulis | reverse complement strand
CTTTTCCTTGCTTTGGAAATGTTGGTCCTCCTTATATGGCTACTTTTTCATTACCTGGATTTACAATAGGTTTACCGATATGGTTATTTTCAACTTCGTTGGCCCCGAACACTCCAATTGTTCCACCTCAACCGGATGCTTCACCTCAACAGAGTTCACCATCTCAACATCACCAACCTTCTGTTGACCCTTTGCCTTCTTCGCCTAATATTTCTTCCTCCATTTCTTCCTCTTCGCCTGGTAAAATCCTTGACGCTAGTAACCAGGTGGCTAAGAAGAAGAAGAAAGGGAAGAAGAAGAAGAAGAAGCAAGATAAGAAAGAAGTCAACCAACCAACCATGGATGTAAGTGTTAGTTGTGTTGAGGAAACCTCCAACATGCATCGTAAACCCAAATACCCTTGCAGGCTTTGTAAGGGTGACCACTTCCTTATCAATTGTCCTGGTATTCCAAAGGTCTTGGAAGTATGGTCAGAAAAATATCATCAACTTTCCGTTGATCCATCAACCAGTGATAGTCAGGTTCCTGGGAAAAAGGGTAAAGTTAGGTTTCCTTGTAAGTTATGCAAAGGGAGTCATCAAACTCACATTTGCCCTCACATGGATGAAGCCTCAAAATTGTTGGAAAACCTTCCTGTTCCACAGCAAGAATTTCCAACTGGTTACCGTAAACTTTCTCCCAACCTACCGTCAACTGACGGAGTGATTGATCTAATTTCAAATACGGTCGATCCCACTCTTCCATTGGAGAGTGAAACTCATATCACTCAGGTTGATGATCCATTAGTTGATCAAGTGGTCGATTCGATTTCACATTCGGTCGATCCCATTCTCCCTGTAGAGAGTGAACTTCATACCACTCAAGTTCTTCTTGTTACATCAGATTCTTCTACGCCGGGGGGCATTTCACCTGTTTCTACAGAACCCCCTCCAAGTACTGAGGTATTTTCCTTTGATTGGAATAGACTGACAGAACCTCGTCTTCCTTCCTCCATCCCTTTCCAAATCATTGTGAAGTTGGGTGGTAGGGACATACACCACACACAGGTAGATGAAGGTGCTTCTGTTAGTATTTTATCCTCAACTGCTTGGAAAGCTTTGGGTTCCCCTCAGCTTGTGCCTATTACGCAGAATCTGAAAGCTTTTAATAGAACCATTAGTGAACCTTTAGGGATCCTTCCTAAGTTTTCTATTACTTTGGAAGGTAAAACTGTCTGTATTTATCTTATGGTAGTTCGAGGTCCCTTGGATTTCAATTTACTCCTTGGGCGAGACTATGTTTATGCAATGAAAGCTGTCGTATCGACACTCTTTCGCGTGATGTCTTTCCCTCACAATGGAAATATTGTGACTGTAGACCAACTTTCATTCCCTAGTCTTGTTTCGACTACCAATAATATGACATCCCTAAATGTTCCTGATTCTAAAGTGGTATCTACCCCACCACGGGTTAATTATGTGGCAACTAGTCCCATGTTTTCAGTTACCGATGTAAGCGAGCCTCTCAATGTTTGCTCGTCTTCCTTTGACTTAGATCCGGTAATTGACATGGAAAACTCTATGGGATTATTTGAACGCGATGTTCTTATCCCTTTTGAGTCCCTTGACATGTGTTCCTTCCAGAGAACTATTCTTCCTTCTGATGAAGACCTCTTGGAAGCCATGATCGAGGTGTGTCCATTGACATGTGTTTCTTCCAGTTGGAAGCCATGATCAATCAGTGGCTTGTGAGGAAAGTTCCTTTTACTATGTCAACCTCGTTAAAAAATGAATCAGTGAGTGTGAGGAAAGTTCCTTTTACTGTGTCAACCTCGTTAAAAAATGAATCAGTGAGTGTGAGGAAAGTTCCTTTTACTGTGTCAACCTCGTTAAAAAATGAAACATGTCTTTGAGGAAAGTTCCTTTTACTGTGTCAACCTCGTTAAAAAATGAATCAGTGAGTGTGAGGAAAGTTCCTTTTACTGTGTCAACCTCGTTAAAAAATGAATCAGTGAGTGTGAGGATAGTTCCTTTTGCTGTGTCAACCTCGTTAAAAAATGAATCAATAGTTTTTTAGGATAGTTCCTTTTACTGTGTCAACCTCGTTAAAAAATGAATCAGTGGCTGGTGAGGAGAGTTCCTTTTACTGTGTCAACCTCGTTAAAAAATGAATCAGTCGGCGATGAGGACAGTTCTTTTCTTGTGTCAACCTCATTAAAAAATGAATCGGTAGTGGTTGGTTCTTTCTACATGTCAACCTCATTAAAAAATGAATCGGTTAGTGCGAGGATAGTTCCTTGCTCTTGTGTCAACCTCGTTAAAAAATGAATCGGTGAGGGTGAGGAAAGTTCCTTCTCTGTGTCAACCTCGTTAAAAAATGAATCAATGAGCCTGAGGATAGTGTTCCTTTTCTTTGTGTCAACCTCGTTAAAAAATGAATCGAGTGTGAGTGCGAGGAAAGTTCCTTTTCTTTGTGTCAGCTCGTTAAAAAATGAATCGGTAGGTAGATTTTAGTAAGTAGTTTCTTAGGATAGTTCCTTCTACTGAGTCAACCTCATTAAAAAATGAATTAGGTATGAGGAAAGTTCTTTTCCTGTGTCAACCTCATTAAAAAATGAATCAGTAGGTTATGTAGGTAGATTAGAAATAAGTAGTTTCTGAGGATAGTTCCTTTTACTGTGTCAACCTCGTTAAAAAATGAAACACGTTGCCATGAGCATAGTTTTTATTTGTGTCGAGCTCGTTAAAAAATGAAACAAATCCTCCCCTAATTGAGTCGAGTCTTTGAATAGACCTCGTAAATGCTCGTAAATCTCCCCTAATTTAGGTTAGTTATTTCAATTTTTTGCATAATTTTCTTACAATTTTAGGTCGAGTCTTTCATATGATCTCGTAAATGAACCTTCATTCCATCCAGCTATTAATTACCAGTAGTGTACTTAGTTGAATGAAATGAAGCTGGGGGGGCATGCGCTCTAGCAGTTACGCTTAGGGGGCATCAAGCACAATTTTCTCTTTGTTTCAAGCTTATGTAAAAATGAAACCACTCTGAAGCATAGTTTTCTCTTTGTTTCAAGCTTATGTAAAAATGAAACCACTCTGAAGCATAGTTTTTCTCTGTTTCAAGCTTTTGTAAAAATGAAACCTATCTTGAGTCAAATTTGGTTATTTTCAAGACTTGTTAAACTCATGAAAATCTCGAGATTATTTTGCTATCTTTCATTCTCGTAAAAAACATGAAAATGCCGAGTTCTTTCCGTCTTTTCCTGCTCGTAAATTAAATTGAAAGTCGGCCATATGAGTACATTTTTATCCCTTTTTCGAACTCATTAAAACTTACGAAAAAGTGAAAACCATGAGTACATTTTTATCCCTTTTTCGAACTCGTTAAAACTTACTGAAAAAGCGAAACCCTGGAGTTCTCTTTTAAGCCCTTTTCAGACTCTCTAAACATGAAAAGATTTCCAAGTACTTGATTATTCGAACTCGTTAAAGTAAATGAATGATCGTCCCTTCAGTATAAGTTTACCCCTTTTACGGACTGAAATGGACTATTTACGAAAAAGGTATACGTTGACTAAATACGATCAATAGAGTTCTCTCCCGCATTATTTTATCCTTTTTCGGGCTCGAGAGACTAAATTTACGAAAAAGTACACCCATGGAGTTTTCTTAAGTTTTTTCTTCTGACTCCCTAAAATTGAAAAACACCGAGTTTCTCCTATACTGGACTCGTTAAAATTTAACAGTAAAGGACCTGTTCAATTTTAAACAAGAATGAACCACTCCTTCTTAGGGTTCGAATCTTAAACTAAGTTGGACTCATCCGAAGGATGAGCTTATAAACAAGCAAATGTTATCCTCCTCAAGCTTGTCAAAAATAAAGAGGTACTTGCCAGAAATGGTGGGGGAAAAGAGAGAAAAACGAACCTGTTTGTTACATCTTGATTATTCAGAAAACCGTTAACCACTCTTGAACACGACACTTTTTGTTCATCTGGGTTGGGAAAATCCTTTGCCTAATAGTTAATCAAACCATATTGAAAGTCTTCAGCCGGTTTCTGGGTATTAGCTTTGGGTCAATTGTCACCAAGCCATCTGCAGTGTCGTTATGTGTTCAAGAGGACAGTTCAAATAAACCATTCATCTGCAAAATATCTGTCATCCATTTTGACCATCCCTGAGTTAGTCCTTGCCAATATATTTTCAAAACTTGATCTATGATTTCGTGTTGTGGGCTTGCCTACGACAGATCACTTTCTATCGACATCAGCACATTATCTAGGAAGTTGATCCAGAAATTGTCAGTACCTTGAAATCTGCATACCTCAATGGCAGGTTTCTCGCCTTCGACGACAGGTTGCATCATTGACCTTCGATCGAATGACTCCGTGACATGTTCGACTTCAACTCATTCATTCACATTTCATGGATTGTACTGAGTACTTTGAGAGCCATTGACATTACTGGTGGTTTCTCTCACACTTGTTAACAGTTTACATCATTGACTGGTAATCAAGTGGTTTCTACCATGTTCGACTTCAACACATTTATTCACATGGATAGAATCGTACTAGTTCGAGATGTGGAAATCAAGACCCTGGATCTAGTTTCTACCATCCAGGCTGCGAGGAATTTTGTTATCATTCATACAGTAGACTATTTATAAACAGATGGCTGCGTCCATATTGTGTCTACACATGTCTATGTTGTATTCAAAATCATTCATGTATCAGAACGATTTAAGTTAGTTCTAGATAGTTTTGATCTGAGTATGGGAATGCCTACCTCAGTGATGATATGTATCCATATATATATTTTGCATTGAATGTTTTTACAGGTTCCGACTGGGGTGTCCACAGGATGATCCTTGAAATGATAAAGTACTTCACTCTTCATATATGACAGGCTTCATCTTCATCTATTTCAGACTTCGCACTTTAGGGGGCAATCTGTTACACTAAAAAATGTCACTTTGACATTCTGTTGACTGTATGAGCTCATTAAACACTCATACATGCCTCCTTTTCAAGTCTTACAACCTTTGTTCCTCATTCCAAGCCCTAAAAATAGAGGAAAAACCCTTAAAACTCAAAAAAGCCTTGGGTACGCAGTTAATATGAGACTTACCTGCATTCTTAGCTAGGGTGTGCAGGTAATAGAGGAACTGCGCTCTAGAACACAATTTTCGAGTGTTATGCCTGCGGACTTCCTGTAAAGTCAAAAAAGCGCGAAATCAAAGTGAAAAAGTTGATTTTTGGTCAATTCTGGAAGGTTCTAGATGAGATTTTTGGGGATGAGTACGCTTTAGTAAGGTGCATGTATCCCACACCTTAAGGAACTAATCCCTTGATGTGAGGAGCCTATCCCTTTGAAGGAGGGTTCTATCCCTTTAAAGGTGGAATCCTAACCTCCTCATCTACTCTATAAAAGGAGGCATTTGGTAGCCTCAAAGGGTTAAGTGAAGATTTTTGGGTGAACTATTGGAGGATTGAGGAGTTGAAGCTTTAGAATATTTGAGGTTAAGTGTTGTTAAGATTCAGACTCAATTAACTAAGACTTTTGTGAGGAGAGATTACATACCTCTATTTGTCTTGGTTGGAAGAGTGCAAGGCTTATCAAATTAGAGGAGACTCCTGCTTCGGACCCCGGGAAGGCCTTTCGAACATCAAGGCTAAGGTTGTAAGGTTCTTCTGTATATTTTAAGATTAATACAATCAAGTTTTGTTTTTCTCAATAAATTGTCGTTCGATTGTCTATTTCAATAAGCTGTCGTTTGATCATTTATTTCATAGATTCCTTGATCACTATGATAGGTATGTTTTATAATTATTTGTTATACAGGTGCTATTTAATATTTGCTTGTTTGTGATTGCAGGTCGACGAAAGAACTCTTGTTGCGACGGAAGGATTCTTGATGCGACATAAGCTTTACGACTGCAAATAAGCATTTGGATCTAAGGTAGGATCGACACCTTCATAGAATTTATTTGTAAAACGAATATACTTAGAGAAAGACAAACTTAGTTGTTCATTTGTTGCTAGATTGTCTTCTGACACTAGGGAGATCGGTCTTGTCCGCAAGAACGATTTATCAAGTCCAACACAAATACTCAAGTGGATTGTTATCCTCCAAGAGTTCGATTTGGAATTTATTACTGCCAAGCCGAAGAAATCATTGGTCTTTACCGATCTGATCTATTCCTTCCCCTTTGACTCTGCTCCATCTGGTTCTGAAGAATGCATTCTAGACGATTCGTTTTTTCTGATTAGCACCCTCGATCCTTGGTATGGTGATATCATAATATATCTTCAGACTTCCACTTTTAGATCTGAGTTGACAAAGGATGCTCGCCGACGCATCTGCCATCAATCGCAACCTTATCATATAGTTGTAGATACACTTTACCACATTAGAGTAGATTCCATTCTCTGCTAGTGTTTGACTCTTGAGGAGGCTTAGAAAGCCCTGAATTATTGTCATAGTGGCGCCTGTGGTGGTCACATGTATGGTTATGTCACTAAACAGAAAATTCTTCATGTTGCATATTTCTGGCCCTCTATCTTTAAGGGTTGCATTGTCCCTGTCCGTAAATTTCATGATTGCCAGATCTATCAGTCCAAGATGTGTGCGCCACCTACACATCTCCACCCTGTCATTACCGTTGATCCCTTTGTGAAGTGGGGCATCGATTTTATGACGTGTAACCCTCACGCAGCCAGGGGACATGCTTATATTATCATAGTCATTGATTACTTCACCAAATGGGCCGAACCAATGCCTACACTTGCTGCCAACGGTAAGACAACATCTTAGTTCATATTAAATTACTTCATTTCTAGGTTTGGTGTCCCTCAAGCCATCGTTACTGGTTATGGTTCCCATTTTGGCATTATATGGTGGCAGAGTTGACTTCTAGGTTGGGCTTGCATCACGATAGCTCAACACCATACTATACTTAGGCCAATATCCAGGTTGAAGTTGTGAACAAAGTTCTTGTCACCATGCTTCAATGTACAATTGGGATGCACAAATCCAATTGGAATTTCATGTTATTTTCAGCTCTCTGGGTGTACCGAACCTCAGTCAAGGATGTGACTGGATTCACTCCATTCCAGCTTATTTACGGTCTGGAAGCTACCCTTCCAATTGAGTGTGAAATACCTTCGCTCAAGTTGGTTGTTGAATTACTTCCGAACACTTCACCTGAAGAAGAGTGTCTTCTCTACTTAGAAAGGCTAGATGAAACTTGCCACTTTGTTGCTTTGGTCATTTAGGCACAGAAGAAGCGAGTCAAAGCTCATTTTGACTAGTTAGTTTCCCCTCGCTCCTTTGTAGAAGGAGACCTCGTCCTCATGTACGACTAGGCTCATGATAAGGTGGGGGTAGGAAAATTTCAACTCATGTGGTATGAGCCTTACATTGTTAAACACATTTTGAAGAATGGGGCCTATGAGCTCATTGATTATGAAGGTCATCCATTAGATCAGGCCAGAAATGGGTTGTATCTCAAAAAATATTATGCATGAGTCATTCGTGCATGTTTTGTGTACATAGTTGTTCTTTTCATTATTTTACATTTTTGTCTTGGTGTGTTTTACGCGCATCTTCCTGCTTATTGGGTCATTGATTATTGTGCAGATGCCTATTACCCCTTATGTCGGTTTCACAGATGGTGCTTCCCGCTATACCCAGAACTTGTCTTCAATAGCCTGGGTGGTATATGATCCTGCTGGTGAGTTGAGAGATCTGCAAGGTATTTGTCTAGGACGAACTACAAACAATGTCGCTGAGTATAGTGTTGTTATTGAACTATTAACCAAGGTGATTACCCTCGGAATTAGTGCATTGGTTGTAAATCTAGACTCACATCTTGTTGTTCTTCAACTTAATGGGCATCATTCAGTTAGAAACCCTCACATTTTAAGATTGTATTTACATGTTCGTTTGCTGGAAAGACATTTTGATTATATCACATATCAACATATTCCTAGACAAATGAATGCATTAAGTGATACAGTGGCCAACATTGTATTAGATAGACATTTGCGTAATCTATAAAATCATCATCATATGAAAGACTCATATCAAATAGGAAGATATATATATATATATATATCAAAATTTTATAGTAGTGTGCACCATAATTTTCAAAAAATATGTGTGTTTCTGTTACATCTTGAGACATCATGTCTCTCAAACATATATAGAAATAAATCCTAGGTGTCTAATCAGTGTGATGATCATGATAGCATGTCACTGCCCATACAAGCCACCTCAGCAAGCGGTGAACTCGGTTTGACACCCCTACAGTGTGTCTCTGGTATGTACGAGGAACATCGTTGAATTGCGCATAGTCCGAGACTCCGAGATTTGGGATTACGCGCACGATTTCACTCCTCGCCTCCCTAACCATGAGGGGAAAAATCAAAATCGTGAGGGACTCGCCTCGCTATCGGAGACATGCCTACAGGTCTTTTTGGTCTAACATCTACATACCATGTGGATTTAATGTCGGAACATACATAACAAAAAAAATCATATACTCATAAAAATAAAAAATGAGTCTTACCAAGTGCTTCATCCCAATCCTCTCCTTTTGGGAGTGGGATAATTGCATCACCAATGAAATCTATGCTAGAGTAGTGCCAGTCCTCCACGAAAATCAGTTGTTGATGGAGCCAATCAAAAAAATCTGGTCTCCAGGACATCTATTGGCTGCCCCATGACCTTAGCATCAGTGCAGCCCAATGGGCCATCTGTGGCTCCTATGCTGGTGGTGTTGGAACTATCACTTCCTCTCGCTGGAAAATTGGTAATCGTTCCAGGAAGAACAATACCAGGATGGATCCATATCCGAACTACTTCAGTTTTCTCTTCTTTCATTTCGTTAGTTGACGTTTCATATTGATCGTCACTTCCTCTGCCCAGTCGTAGAGGGTCGGTGTTAGACAGTCTACTACAAGAAGGAGTTTTGTTTTTGTTGCTTCGTGTGGTGCTTGTGATCCCGTAGCTCGCATGATGGTGTGTAGCACTACTTTGAGTTCCAAGTCTGGGATAGTTTGGATATCCACTTTCCCGCTTCATGTTCCTTTTCGTGCCCCTCGACATACCCTATCGATCACCATGGTCATGTTTTCCATGGTGGGCCGAGTGTCGGTTAGGACTGGTGTTTCCTCCCTCCGTGACAATCCTGTTATGAAGTAAACATCTGAGACATCAATCTCGAGTTCCTAATCCCGAAGAATGAATTTTTCCTGATCCCCATCCCAGATACTAATCAAGTATTGCAGCAGCTCTGGTTGAGCTCTAAGGCACAGTGCCATGAAGAAATTTTTCATTACACAGTCTCTGATAGCTTCCGTGCATCTCTCATTATCCATGCAAGCTCGTCTTCTTCACTGTGTTCCTTTTCCTTCCACTCGATCACCATTTTTCCACTTTACACCTGCAAACATGTTCATATGGACATTATTAGCCAAATAAAAAGCTAACATTTGTGGAATTTAGGCTTGCTTACTTGCATTGTAAGTTTTAAAAGGTCTGTGCGGTTGGCACGACTGTTTTAGAAACAGTCGCGCCAATTGACACGCCCCAGTTCAAAAAATTGGGCAATTGGCGTGAGTCCGTGCCCGAAACTCGCGCCAATCGTCGTGCCCTAGTTTTCACAATTTCCCCCTCAAAAATCAAAATTGAAGGTTGCAAGTGATGAAAGAAGACTTAAAATGTGGGGAATGATGTCGGCTCTTACCTAGAACTAATAGATTCGAGATTGGTCTGCCGGATTGCCCACTGTCGTCGCCGCAAAATCGCAGTACAAAATGGGTAACTATTGCTCCACAAGAGGTAAAAGTGAAAAGTGATTGTTTTTTACCATTTTTGGCATTTTATAACTTTTTAGAACCCTAATTAGGTTTTAAGACATGTTTTTTTATTATTACGTTATGTTATTTCGATAAATGGGTTTTACATTTGTTTTTTGTGTAGCAACAGGTCTTTAATGCGATAATGATGAAGTAACGAGTTGTATTTTATACTTTTTCGAACTCGGTAAAAACACAAAAAAGTCACTACTAGAGTCATATTTCAGCTCTTTTCTGACTCTCTAAAAACTGAAAATATTGCCAAGACTCTTGTCGTTTTGAACTTGTTAAATGGTTGTGAAACGATATCGACCCAGTATACGTTTACCCCTTTTTCGGGTTGGGATAGATTATTTATGAAAAAGGAATACCTTAGCCTATCGCAACTAAGAGGTTCTTTCAGATATTGTTTTCTACTTTTTCGGATTAGAGAGACTATTTACGAAAAGTGACATGTTGGAGTTTTCTTTTCTGCTTCTTTCAAACTCTCTAAACATGAAAATATGTTGAGTTCTTCCTTTGTCAGACTCGTTAAACCCTAATGACATCGGACATCATCACCATGACGTTCACCCGAGTTCCTCCTTCCTAGGGCTCGTAAAATGTACTAGGTTGGATTTTTCCGAAGGATAAACTAACAATACAATCATATGTTATCCCCTTCAAGATTGTTTTAAAAAAATAATTGGGGTACTTGCCAAAAATGGTGGGGGAAAATTGAACTAGTCTTTAGTTGTTTTGGCAGTATGTCGCTCTTGAACATGACACTCGTCTGCATTCATGTCAGGTTGCGGACATCTCATTTCGTCGTTTTTTCCTCCATCGGTTTGGGTAATCTGTTTTGACCTCTCATCTACTCTTTTCCACGTCATCGTGACCTTAGATCCCTTGATGTCAAATACTGCCAAATCCAGAGTCGTGTCCCTTATATGTTCAAGAGAAGTTTTACCTCTGCAGTTTTCAACCTCCCTCTGATTCTCTGTTAGTCCTGATTCATTATCATTATTTTCCTCTATCTCATGTCGATGATGTGGGAAAAATTATCCAGGAAGTTGGTCTAGAGACTCCCTACCGGTACCTTGGAGCCAGCATGCCTCAATGGCAGGTTCTTCGCATTTGACGATAGGCCCACATCATTGGCCTTTGATCGAGTGATTCTGTGGGTGTTCGATGTTAGATCATTGTTCACATTCCATGGATTGTACCTGTTGTACCTTGAGAGCCATTGTCATCATTGGTGGTTTCTGTCATGCTTGTTAACGGCTTTCATCATTGGCTGGTAATCAGGTGATTTTCTTGCATGTTCGACTTCAGCTCACATATTCGCATGCTTTAATTTGTACTTTTTCGGGTCGAGATGGAGCGCAAGACCCTCGATTTTATCTGATAAGATACAGGTTGCGGGATATTATGGTTTATCATGACTTATTGCATGACTCTTTTAATTGGATGGCTACGACCATACCGGAGTCTATTTTTTTATCCTTACTGCAGGATGGCTGCATCCATACCTTGGATCTCAGTTTATATATGTACTCTATTATGGATGGTTGCGCCCATGCCACATGTTCGTGTCTCAGATATATCAGTTGTATTTGTAATTGCAGGTCTTCCAACAGCGGTGTTTGGTTCAAATGCATTCTCTTGAAGCATTTCACCCCTTCCTCTCTCTCGGATCTCATGCTTTAGGGGGTGTCTGTTACACAGCATTTTTTCACTGTCCCTACAATCCCCATTCTGAACATTGGAGGCTCATTTTTGTGACCAAAATAAAGTTTCATGCCTTGCAAATACCATCATTGCATCCCTTTCCATGAGTACAACATTCCTTATGTTGACAAATTCCTGAACAGACCATTAGAAACACATGTTTTTTCCTTGGTGCTAGTAGACTGTTATGCCCTCGCGACAATTGGGAAATTAACACTGGGCCCCGCACCCATTGGCGCTCTGTCCCAGTTAGCTACCCGTGTTTATGGAATGTTTTTTAAAAATAGAGGCGAATTTTCCATCATAACAAACTTCGTGGGCGAGTCATCTGGAGTGGTTTGACTGAATAACCATGGCCTTCCTCCTTTGGCCTCTTGTTTCCACCTTTTGGTGAAACCTCCCAAGGGATAAGGCCTCCATTCCACTATTGTAGGGATCCCAACCTCCTCCTCTTCCTCTATAAATACAGCCATATTTCATTGATGTGCTAGCTGAACTGAACATATTGTAGCCGAAACGTTGAAGAGATTTCCTTACATTTGATTAGAAAAGATAGAACGGAAGAGATCCTCATTGAGAGAGATTAGAATTGTGTCTTCATCTCGTCCGAATTCCCTGACAATCCATCGAGACGTGCTTCGACTGAACCTCGCTGAAGGAGGTTGCGACGTCAAGGCTCCGGTTGTAACTCTTTATTCTATTAATACATATACATGACTATTGTATGTTCCCATTTTGTGTTATGTGTTTTATTTGATGCAATATGCTTAACCCTCCTTAACTGGTTAGTTTATTATGAATGAGATCATTGTTTCGTATGTTGCTCTTGTTTTCTGTTCTTTGTGTAGGTATCCAAGCATCGTTGCGAAAGGATCGTGACCCACCGAGACATTAATAAAGAGACCATCACCACCACAACCACGACAACGTTGGACTCCAGGTAGGTTGATCTACCCTGTCCTTTTCATTCATTAATTAAGGAACCTACACTTTAGCTTGTCCCTTTGTCACTAGACCCACTCTAGGGCTAGAGGGATCGTCTCTGTCCGCAGAGAGGATTTACCTACATAACACGTATGGACCTCATCACGTGCATTTTCAAGGCCAGCAAATCCAGACCCAGCCATTCCAATAGCATTATCACCATCTTGGGGCTAGGCAATAAACTCACTTGTATGTTGGTTATCATAATCCTCCATATCCTAGTAACCAGGTTCCTTATTATCATAACCCTCCTTATCCAAGCATGCAAGTACTTTTTGCTCTGTCTATTTCTTCTTACTCAAGTCATCCTCCTTTGGAATTTAATCGACTATTGCCTTTTGTTTCTACTCTCAAATTACCTGACCTAACTCAGATTACTAACAAACCCAACGCACATTCGCCATGGTGGCCGATTATTCCCACTAAGTTTGCATCTGATATCCCAAAGTTTCATGGGAATCCTAGAGAAGAACTGTCGACGCATGTCATGACGTATCATCTATTGTGTTCATCCAACTCCCTTAATGATGATTCCATTCAACTTCGTCTTTTCCAGTGAACGCTTATAGGTACCCCAGCTAAATGGTATATTGATTTACCTAGAGCATCATTTCATGATTTAAGCACTTTAACCACCACCTTCCTCACACATTTCCATTTTCCCATCAGATAAAAAACTGGAATGAAACTATTTACTAACTTCAAACAATCAAATTCCACTCAAATTTCATTTCACATACACGAGTGGAGATGTCGTCGCCATTTGTTCAAGACCTTTGTTCCCGATCAATTTTTGGCGGAATGGTTTGTCAAATCTTTATTAGTTCCTATAACAAAATATGTGGCCAAAGGTGGAGTCGTGACCAAAGAGAAAGTCATTTCTCATGCTCAGTATCTAGATTTGGTTTATACTCAATTAGGCATGCCTTATGATAAGATACCGAATGCCTCGCGACCTTCGAACAATATTCCTCTTCCACCTGGTAAATAATCTCATGCAACTGATGGAATTATTGGCTCTACCAATTTTCATCCGGTGAGTAAACCATCTATTATCACACTCTCCACTCTTGCTCAAAACACTCAATCCCACTTTCTTGTGGCTTCTACTTCCGAGAAAAATACCATTTCATCTGATAAAGGAAAATATCAACAACAAGATGGAATAAAGGAGAAAGGTAAAGGTAAGAAAAATAAATATTCCTCATCGTAAGATAAATAAAAAAAATTGTCTTCCGGTGATAAACGAAAGCCTTGATACCCATGCTTGATTTGCAACGAGGATCACTTTACACATGATTGTTTGCACTGTGCTAAAGTGAATCTCTTTCTTAAATCATCCACTTCTCTTGTTATTTTGACCGACCTATTTCCCAATCAAGAGACCCATATGGTTTCCCAGGACCCCTCCTCCTCTAACACTATTTTGATGCTTTCCTCCTCAAAGATGAGATCCGATATTTTGGTGGCCACTCGGAACAAATACTGTAATGAAAATCCATTGAACGGTAAGGCTACTAATCAACCTGCCAGTTCAACACCAACCTCATATGATTATTTTTTGCCTCCATAATTGAATATCAAGCCTCTGAATGGTTTTATCCATAAGTCTGCTTACAAACCTCATTCAAGAGCTGCCCAAAATTACAATGTGGTTGAATACTTAGCTCAGTCTCTATCAACTATGTCAACTCTTGAGGCATTACAAAACTTCCCCACCCAAAAGGACTTGTTTTCAGCTATGGGATGTATGGAACCATTGGATTCCAACCTAGTGGTTTTCTCTCATGAAAATTATACTCCTCAGCTTCCAAATCAATTGGCTTTTATGATTCAGGTCACTTTCCATGGTAAGAACATTCATTTCTCTATTGTGGAAGACGGAACCTCAACCTGCATCATGTCTATGTCTTGCTGGAAGGAGATTGGTTCACCTAAACTAAATCAATCGACCATGACATTAAAAGTCTTTGATGGAAAGAAAAATAAACCTTGTGGTATTTTGAATTCCCTCCAAGTGGGGAAACACTATCTCCATTGAAATGGAAGTTATTGACAAACCTCTCGATTATAATCTTCTACTGGGATGCACATGGGTTTATGCTATGGATGCCATTGTTTCGACTTACTTCTACATGATCGCCTTTCCTAATAAGGTTGGGATCGTAGCCATAGATCAACTCAACTTATTTTCCTCTAATTCTAATGTCACCGGAAGTGTCCTTCTTCTAGGGGAAGACCTACATTCCTATCAACATGTTAGAGTTGGATTATTGAAGGACTCGTCGCTTATGGGGACTTTTTCCCTCCCCCCTCCTCTCCCTTCCAACTCCCCACCTTCATTTTCTTATCTCAATATGATATCATCCTCTACGATTTTGGCTGATCCATGGATTGTACCGGGTGAACCTAGCATCCAAATTTTTGGAAACTAGATTCCTCTTAGCCTTGTTGATCAATATTACAAAGCCCTCTACTCAGCTTTAACAACCCATACTTTTTCTTCGATAGATTGGGTAGATCAATCCCTAGATTATGGCATTCCCTTTGATCCTTTCTCACGTATATTCTTAACCAAAAAAAACATCATCGAGATCATGATGTCAAAATATGCACCATGGAAAAGCATCACCATCGTTCCTCCCTTCCTGATTCCATCTAAGATAATGTTGGGGGTTCGTACCTACCTAATTTTGTCAAACCCTCTGTGAATTTTGTTTCCATTCATGAGATCAAATCCGAAAATAACCTCTCGAATATCAAAGAAACCATTCCTCTTTATATTTTTATTAAACCATGAATATTTGAAATATTTAGATCGGAACATCTTGTTCTTCATCTAAATTTGAGATCTACCGAGCCATTTTTCATGAGTTTAGAGATGTATTTTCCTAGACGTATGAAGAAATTCTAAGTATCAACCCAAACATAGTGGTGCACAAAATTAAAATGTATCCTAATGCCAAACCTGTCTGGTCCATCCTAAGAAGGTTGCCAGGATAAAAGATGAAGTTTAAAAGCTTCTTCGAGCTGGTTTCATATACCCTATTCCTTTCACCAATTGGGTTTTAAACGTTGTCCCTATCATGAATAAATAGAGCACGATTAAATTATGCATCGATTATCGGGATGTTAATCGATCTTATCTGAAATAAAACTACCCAACCCCATTTATTGACCATATTGTTGATGATTGCGTTGTTTGTGAGATCTATTCATTTATGGATGGATTCTCAGGTTACAATCAAATCAAAATTCTCTCGGCGGGCCAACCCAAAACAACATTTATTTGTCCCTGGGGTACTTTCACTTATAAAAAGCTCCCATTTATTCTCAAGAACGCAAGGGCCATGTTTCAACGTGCGATGGATTATGATTTTCATGATATTAAGCATATCGTGCAACCCTATTTGGACAATCTCCCTGCTCAGTCCAAGCATCGAGCTAACACCCACTACATTTATTGGACATTTTTCTCCATTGTAGACACTGTAAAATTCGAATTAACCCACACAAATGTTTGTTATGTGTTGGTTTTAACCCATGTTAGAAAGGGTAATACCTTCTTTAGAATTAACCCGCATTAGAAAGGGTAAAACCTTCTTTAGATTGCAGAACTTGAAGACCAAGAAAATAATGCAAGTGTCCTAAGTCTGTCATTTCAAACTTCTTTTTGAGGCTGGAATTCACATGTTTTATATGGTTGGGATCGCTACTAGTAAGGATAAGATCATCAACATAAAGAACAAGGATGATTAAGGACTTACCCACTTTCTTGGTGTAGACATTTTTTTCGGAATGACACCTAGAAAGGCCATTATCTAAGAGAAAGTTATCCATTTTGGCATACCAAGTTTGAGGGGCTTGTATGAGACCATAAAGAGACTTCCTAAGGTGAAAACAAGGCTAGATTCATTTTTTATAAATATAGGGGGTTAGTCCATGTAGATTTCTTCATGCAAATCCCCATGTAAGAAGGAGGATTTAACATCCACCTGATGGACTTCCCATTTAAAGGAGGCAGCAAGGCAAAGAATAAGGCGGATTTCATTTTTTCTATGGGGGAGAAGGTTTCAGTATAGTCAATGCCTTCAACTTGTGAAACTCCTTTAGCAACAAGACGAGCTTTATGTTTATCCACTTTTCCATCTGGTCCAAACTTTGTTCTGTAAACTCATTTGCATCTGACAAGTTTTCTTCCCTTTGGAAGAGGAACAAGATCCCAAGTATTGTTTTCCAATAAGGAATTATATTCTTCATTAATAGCTGCATCCCAATATAGATTACCTGAAGCTTCTTCAAAGGTTCCTGGATCAGGATTTTCTATAACTTGAGCCAATAAGGAAGAGGCTTTGTCGAACTGGAAACGTGTATGAATTTGATTTGCAGGGTCACCTACAAGAGAACTTGTTGCAGCCTGAGTAGAGAAGACCCATTTTGGAATCTATGGAGCTGAAGGAAGCTCTTGAGGAGGTGGAGGAGATAGAGAGGTGGCACATATGGCGAATCATGCCCGTAGGCCAAAGGTGGCACACCTGTCGAACTAGGATCGCAAGATGATATATTTTCATCAAATTTTACATCTCTTCTAATGATTACAATTTTGGATTTGGGTTGAAGAATTCTATATCCTTTGAAATCTTTAGAATATCCAACAAAAATGCATTTTTCACTTTTAGGTTCTAAGGCTTTATGTTTCTCATCCAGAATATGGGCCCAAGATTCACTTCCAAAAACACGAAAGTGACTTACATCTTGTTTGATTGAGCTGCAGGCTTCTTCTGGAGTTATATTCCTTAAAACCTTAGTGGGAGTGTGATTTATTATGTAATTTGCACAGTTAATTTCTTCTGCCCAAAAATTAAGACTAAGTCCTTTATATTGAAGTATACAATTAACCATTTATTTTAGAGTGTGATTCTTCCTTTTAGATACACCATTTTGTTGTGGAGTATACAGAACATTATGTTGCATTTGAATGCCATGCTCAGTGAAAAATTTGATAAATTTGTTGTTAAAATATTCTCCTTCATTGTCAGATCTTAACTTGAGAATTTGATGTCCAGATTGTTTCTCAACAAAGGCATTAAAGGCTAAGAACATGTTAAAAAATTCACTCTTGAGTTTTAAGAAATATACCCAAGTGTGTCTAGAAAAATCATCAATGAAAGTTAATAAGTACTTGTAGCCAGAGAAAGAAACAACTGGAAGTGGACCACATAAATCATTGTGCACAAGCCGCAAAGGGGTTGAAGCATGCCAAGAGGCACGTTTGTCAAAACTATCCCAATGATGTTTTCCAAGTACACAACTAGAATAAACACCATCTCGACAAGATACCATAGGAAGACCTATCACCATATTTTCTTTACATAGATTTTGAAGAGAGCGGTAGTTTAAGTGACCAAATTGCTCATGCCAAATTTTTCTCACTTCATCATTATGAGAAACAAAAACAGAGGGAAGACAGGAAGACCCAAAGTTGTCAAACTTGTACAACTTTGTGGAATCATCAGCAATGCCCGTAGCTAAAATATGTCTAGGATCTCTTAGGTCCTTAATTACAACATCATGAGGTGATAATTCTATTGTTTTCCCTTCACCTAAATGAGTTATCTGATAAACACATAGAAGATTGCAAGACAAGGTAGGAACACATAATATATCATTAAATTGACCATTATCTAGATGAATGGTTCCAAACCCTACAACACTAAGATATCTATCATTGCCAACATAAAAATTTTTGGTGTTACAATCATTTAAAGAATAAAACATGGCTTTATTTTTAGCCATGTGGTACAAGGCTCCATAATCAATGAGCCACTCATGAGAATGAGAAGAAGAAGATACATTTAATGCATAACCATATCTTGATGCTTGACAACCACATGCAGAAAGTTCCATTCCCGAAGATGAAGTTGAAGAGTTCTCCAAATGGATGTTGTGCTTCTTCATTATTGCTTCCAAGGCTTCCATTTTCTTAAAACATTTTGACTCTATGTGGCCATCATGATTACAAAAGTTGCAATGTCTATATGTCTTCTTCACTTTGTTTTTATTTTCCTTACCATTTTTTTGATTTTATTTTTCAGTTTGCGGCTGAAATTTCTTAAGACCCTTGTTTGGTTTAGGACCATTATTTTTAGGATGTTTCTTATTATGATTCTTTGGATATGGTTGTTGTTGGGCTGCTAAGGCTTTCTTAGAAAAGTTTCCAGTGTTGATAAGACCAAGGTGTAAAAATTTTTATTGTTCTCTTACGAAATAATCGCAAAAGGCATCAAAAGAGGGGCACTTGTGGGTTGTTCCTTGAGAAATGAGGGCTTCTCTAGTGGAATGGAAGGTGGAAGAAAATACAGAGTATGCAGGGCCTAACTTAGCAAGAATGGAATAGATAAGGCTACCATATTCCTTTTTTATCTTACAACCATCTAAAAGAAGTCTAAGGGTCCTAAATTTGGACAAAAAAACTTCAATAGAGGAGAAATTATGGGGGTCCAAAGTAAGCAACTCATTTTCAGGTTGGTGGGCTCATAGCGTCAACAGGGGAGTCAATTTCTTGGATATGAGATCTAATATCTTGAGTAATGGACATTCCTATCAACCCTCATGCTTGATCTTTTTTATTTTCCCATTTAGCCGATTTATCTCCATCGGTAAGTCTAGATTCTTGTCCTGTGTCTATTCTATAAAGCGCTTTACTTCTAAGTAAGTCTACCATGCAGGATAGTCATTGGAAATAACTGGTGTTGTTAATAATAATCGGGCATGCACTTTCCATTTTTTTTAAAACTAAAGTTGTAAAGTTAAAACTAACTGCTCCAATGGCAAGATCTTGAAAAATTAGGCTAGTTATAAAAAAATGGCTCCGAAAATGGCTTCGGGATGAATAATTTATGTCTTTTTGAAAAACGTTGTAGTAGATGTCGCGTAGTTACGTGATAGGTTGAAAGTTGATGATGAAGTTGTATTTAAAAAAAAAAATCCCCCCCTTTTCCAAACTTAATATACTAAGCTCTTCTTCTTTTTTAAATACCGCTTTATGTGACCCACTTTTATAAATAAGTGACAGTCACTTTTACAATGTTACTTTTACATGTGTTTTTTAAATAAAACCCCTTTTTTTTAAACCAACAACTTTCCAAAAGGATTTTTAAGAAAAATTAACTTACAAAAAGATTTTTAGAAAAAGAATCTTAACAAATAGACTTGAACCCATGACCTATATTCTCATGGAGTAACTTTACACCAAGTGACCTAGTAAAAAAATTATGTAATTGTTTGAAGAGGGGCCTTTTTTTTTCTCTTCGGTTTGCATGTTTTTTCCTGCAAACAAAAAAAACAATTCGTGCAAACAAAAAAAAATGCAGGCCTTACGACAGAATGTTAGATTTCCAATTAGTCCTTCCCACAACTATCTATTTTTCTCGTTATTTCTAATTTCCCGAGATCGCACAAAGTCGAGGGTGTAACACGTAAACGAGAAAAATATCATCTTCATGTTTACGATTAGCCAAATTGCACACAACATGAACAAACGCAGAAGAAGAGGCTATACATGCGGCAATAAAAAATTATTATAAACTGAAATAAATAGAAGGATTAATAAATGTAACTGCAAAAAAGATACTTTATACCTCTAGATCTAAAATGACATAACTTGGGAAACCAGAAACCTTTTCTCATGAAACAAAGGGTTTCCTCAACACGTAACGAAGCTTGAACACAACAGAGCAGTTCTCCAGGCCTCAAAATGTTCAGAAATAGTAGATCTATAAAACGTTAGTCGCATGTAGTCAAGCCGGCTTCGGATTTGGATCAACAACGAATGCGGCCCTCAAAATAGCTCTAATACCATATAGGAATTTGCAGGGTAAGTTCCGTAGATCAAAAACCAAAGGTCACCACTCACAAATAGATCACAAATCAGTACACCAGTATAATCACGTGGTTAAACCCCTCAAAGAGGGAAATAGTCCACTGCCTGAGCCAATGCAACCACTTCAAGCACTTTATTAATATAAAAAAAAAAATTACATAAGCTTCTCTCATAAACGGTTACTAGACAAATGACCCTCCATGCTCTTTAAATAGAGATCATGGACCAATCAAGTTTTAATCCACAAATCAAGTTTCGGTAATACCGAGGAGAGAGTGAACCGTCATATCACTACATATCTTCATCGTCGGATTATAAGTTACAAATGTACATAGTAAAGAAACACACTTTACCTAACTCTACGATATACCAAGTTATAATCAACTATTTCCTATGCATTGGAATATCATTACATATAATACAACATATTCCTCACAATGGGCATTAAGAACACCTCTATTTACAATGAGAATGTAATCCAACAATGAGTGAGGACGAAAACTATGAGAAACAAGACGAGTTGCAGAGAAGCAAGTCCCTGCCAGCCATAATGTAGGATTGAAATAAAAGTCTCGATTGAGGTTTGGAAATAAATATTATTGTGCTACTTGAAAGGATCCTTGCAAAGCAAACACAAAAGACATGCTGGAAAGGAAAGAGATTTTATAGCAAGTATTCATGTTGATCCAATGCATCAAAATTCATGCAGCTATTGTAGCTCACCAGACCATTCACATATTCCTCCCTCCTACCTTGGCACCGGGGAAAGAAATTAGTTCCAATGGAAAATAAAAATTGGTGTCAAATAAACGTTTATGAGGTCGAATTATTGGCTTTGTTATTTGATTCCAATCATTACTGTCTTCCAACATTTTTACATACCATGCCAAAATTGAAGGTTGTTATAATATACAATTACAGTTCTAAATGTTCAACACTTTATGGGATGCTGAGCTTCTCTGCGTTTCCTCAAATAAAGTCTTTGTTTTTATATTTTCATTTCCAATAATTTGTGTGGTTTGAAAATTATTTTTGAATTTAAGGTTTAAATTCACATTCACCACTTTACTAAATTTAGGATACTTTTTAATTTGCTTTCACCACTTTTATGTTGATTTTAGAAAAAAAAATTTACCAAGTGCATTTTTTAAACTTCATAATAACTTAGTTAAGACATATGAAGCTTGTTACATACCTAATTAGTGCTCATTGCTACCTTTCATAATATTTTCTTTAACCGTTGGGTGCGCTGCCCGATATTTCTGGTGAAGGACATGTTGAGATTGCAACAAGATGATGAGCTTAGTGGAAAGGAGTTGCCTTCACTAAGTGGGCCCGCAGGCTATTTTTGGCGCAAAGTCTATTTTTAGACTATGTCTATTTGTAGACATATGGATCATGTTCTATGAGTTGCAGGATGCTATTTGTGGATGGTTGGTCAAGTTGGAAAAAAATAGATGGACTTCTATTTTTAGACATATTGGGCAGAATCTATTTTTAGATTGCCAGTCTAAAAATAGATATGTCGAATATTATTAGCTCTTAATAATATTTGGACTATAAACATTATCTTATTCTCTTGGAGCACTTCTGTTAAGTGCACAGATGTGGCACAGGAGCTGACAGAAGGAATTACGCTATTCCTAAGGGTTAAGTGGAGCTATTGCATGGATACTTCAGTTAGAACTCATGTGACAGAGTTTGGTGGAGTTGATTGAGAAAGTTAGTGGAGTTGTATTCAGTTTAACTAATCTAAACATAGTTGAGCTATTTGTATCTAGTTTAACTGATTGATACAATTAGTGAGAGTGGTGTGAATTAATTATTAATTAATTCACTAATTATAAACTCATTAATCGACTAAATAATACATCAGTTAACTTCAGTGCATGGACAGTTTCAGTGGAGACCAGTGCAGAGATAGGTGAAAGAGCAGGTTAACTATCAGTTGTGACTATACTGTTGCATATTTGCAACTACCAGTGATTGGAGGAGCCCATGAGGATTGCGCAGTACAAGCCATGTGGTTTATGTTATCTAATGAGCCATCCTACAGCATTGATTACGCAATAGAGGCTAGCTATCAAGTGGCAAGGGTTGGAGCATGTGTTTTGCTAGATCTAGCTTGATTAGTGTGTAGCAATTGGAGGTTGTGCTGAGAGCTTGTGAGGAGCTTTGTGCAATGATTGTTACATGATCTCTATGAAATATAATATACAGATAGTTGGGGGTTTTCGGCTTTAAGCTTTCCCATAAAATACTGTGTTCATATGTGTGATTGTTTATGGTTTTAATGTGTGCATGCGATTGTTTTTTATTTCCGCAATTAATGATCAATGGTAGAAGAGATTATGTATTATGCATGAAGTTAAAATAGTGTGTGATCAGGAGAATCTCAGTGAATAATATATTATTTATTCAAATTTCTACATGGTATCAGAGTGATATTGATCATTGGAGCAATTGCAAAACATTGAAGCGGTTGAGTTTTGTGCTGGTGGAATTCGAATTTGCAGCAGTGTTTTCTTGGTGTCGAAGTTGAGATGTCTTTCAACAAATTGCGATTGGAGTATGCCCTTGAGGGCAGCTCGAATTATATTGCATGGAAGGACAGGATGGAGGCGGTGCTGGATGACAATGGGTTGAAGGAGTTCATAGATGCAGAAATTCCAAAGCCTACTTCTAGTGATGCTGCCGTACTTGATGCATGGCAAAAGAAGACAGCAAAGTGTCGAAGGATTCTTTTGGAAGGTGTGAAGGATCACATAGTGTCTAGCCTTCATGGTAAGGCTTCTCCATTCTTGATGTGAAAAGCTTTGACAAATTTATTTCAAAGAAAGAGCGACCAGAGGAAGTTGGTGCTCAAGGATAAACTCAGGAACATAAAAATGGAGAAAGGTGACAATATGCCCAAGTACCTCACGAAGTTCATCCAATGAAGGGATGAGCTGGGAAGTGTGGGGGTTACTATTGATGACGAGGACTTGGTGAGCTTGACTCTCCTTGGGCTTCCGAAGAGTTGGCATTCCTATCAGGACTCTGTCAATGGTCGGGAGAAATTGCCAGGATGGGAGTGACTTTGGTCAGATCTTGTGCAAGAGGAGATAAGGTGAAGTACCAGGGACAGATCTTCATCAAAGAACTCAGATGAAGAAAATTGCACTTTGGCTGCCAAAGCAAGGAAGGGGAAGAGCAAGAAGAGTGCTTCTCAATCTGTGCAAAAGGCAAGAAGCAGACATGTCGAGGTGAAGTGCTTTCATTGTCACCAACACGGACATTATGCCACTAATTGTCCACGAGAAGAAGAAGAAAAATAGCGGTACAACGGATGCTGCTGACAAGAGAGAGCCTTAGCCTCGCGGTTTGAGATGGGATCTTCGTTGATCGCATGCTTGGTCTCAAGTGTGATGGGTTCGGTGTGGTTTCTTGGCCAGGTGGTGAATCTTTTCACATGACGGGAGATCGAGATTTTGCGTATGGATGAGAAAGATCTTGGAGTGCACATCGATATGGGCGATGATGGTAGATACAGTGCGACTGGTATCAGTACCATTTCCTTTGAGAGGGACTCTGGTAAACCCTTCGTATTGAAGGATGTGATGCATGTTCCAGGATTGAAGAAGAATCTTATCTCTGTGGCGATGTTAGAAGACGAGGGATATGATGTTGTCTTCAGCAAGGGAAAGGCTTTATTGCACAGTAAGTCAACTGGTGAGACCTGGAGGATAGGGGTTCAAGTTAAGAACCTTTATCAATTGTAGGTAGATGGCTGCGCAGTAATGGCAGGCAAGGAGAAGGAGTGGTGATCCGAGATGAAGGTGAACTATGGCATAGGAGAGTGGGCCATCTTCACCATGGTGCTTTGAAAATTTTGCAGCAGATTTCTACCGGGCTTCCCAAAGGTACACTTGCGCAGTCAGATCAGTGCAAGGGATGTACTTTAGGAAAATGTGTGAAAGCCACCCTTCATGAGAAGGATAGTTGTGCCACGATGATCTTTGAGATAATTCACACAGATGTGTGTGGGCCTTTCTCAGTAGCTTCGATAGAAAAGCACAGGTACTATGTGATATTTGTTGATGATTTTTCTCGTAAGTGCTGGATCTTCTTCATGCGAAAGAAGAGCGAGACATACTCAAAGTTTTGTGAGTTCAAGGCACTGGTTGAGAAAGAATCGGGGAAGCAGGTGAAGGCTCTTAGGAGCGACAATGGTGGTGAATTCATCTCTGGCGAATTCAAGGACTTTTGCAGCACAGAAGGAATTCGAAGGCTGCTCATAGCACCTCACCAACCCTATGAGACGGAGTTGCTCGGCGGAAGAACGAACGATTGTGTGGGTGTTGCACGGGCAATGTGCATGTCAGGGAGCCTTCTTCTCGCATGGTAGGCATGCCTGTCTCTTAGGTATATGTGCGAAAGCTGGTGTCCTTACGGGATACTTGGCATGCAGGAGGCATTTTCTGGTAAGCAGCCTGATATTTCCCATTTGAGGATTTTTGGTTCACCTGTTTACATTCATGTGACGAAGGATGCCAGGAAGAAGCTGGAGCCGACCGCAGAGGTTGGGATATTTTTGGAGTACATTGATACGCCCCACAACTATCGTGTGTATTTTCCAGATAGTCTCAAGACTGTTGTGTGACGGGATATCAAATTTCATGAGGAGAAAGCCATGAAGTGTTCGCTTGAGAGGGAGCCACACTTACATGCAGATGAGGAGCTATTAGTTCCTAAGGATGAGTCTCAGGATGTGGATCAGCCACAAGATGAGGTTCATGGAGTGGAAGAGACCACTCAAGCAGCGCCAACCATCAGAGGGCGAAAGCGCACTACAGAAGCTGAGCGACTGGCTCAACATGAAGAGAAGGTTGTAGGAGCATCTACATCACAGCGCAGACAGAGACAGTCACCTGACCGGTACACTGGATACATGGCTCTTATGAGCAAGTGTATCGTGATGGAGCCATCCTCTTTCGAGGAAGCTGTGGAGGATCCCGCATGGGTAGATGCCATGGTGGAAGAGTATGATTCGATTGTCAGAAACAGTGCATGGGAGATTGTCCCAAGGCCAGAAGGGAAATCAGTGGTGGGTTCGAGATGGATCTATAAAGTGAAGCAGGCAGCTGATGGGAGTGTGGAGAAGTACAAGGCAAGATTTGTTGCCCGAGGCTTCTCACAGATTGAGGGGATCGATTATGAGGAAACCTTTGCACCTGTCACAAGGTATTCTTCCATACGGACAATTCTTGCTCTCTCAACGCATATGGGATGGCACATTCATCATATGGATGTGAATACTGCGTTCCTCAATGGAGTGATTGAGGAAGAGGTGTACATAGAGCAGCCCGAAGGTTTCGAGATCTTCAGCAGTGAGTCGCATGTGTGCAAGCTCAAGAGAGTGATGTATGGGTTGAAACAAGCACCTCGTGCTTGGTACACACGGATAGACAGTTATTTCACCGAACTTGGATTCTCCAAGAGTGAGACAGATCCTAACCTATACCAGATTGTGGTGGAGGGTAAGTTTCTGATCATTGTACTTTATGTAGATGATTTGATTTTGACGGGTGATGAACTGTTGATACACTCATGCAAGGTTGATCTTGCAAAGGAGTTTGAGATGAAGGACTTGGGCCTCCTTCATTATTTCCTGGGATTGGAAATTAGGCAGTGCAGTGATGGATTGTTTTTTTCTCAAGGCAAGTATTACCGGGAGATACTGGAGAATTTCAACATGCATGGATGCAAGCCTATTGATACTCCTCTTCCTGGTGGATGGAGGAAGGAGGATGCTACTTCAGCGGAGGTAGTGGATGCCATTGTTTATCGACAGTTGGTGGGGTCGCTTATGTATCTGGTCAATACACGACCCGACATATGCTATGCTGTTAACCAGCTTTCACAAGCTATGGTTAAGCCTACCAAGCTCTATTGGAAGGCAGGAAAGCACCGCCAATAGTTCAGAAACATGGGATATGGATTATGGTACAGAGACGGTCGGATGAGGTGAGGCTATGTGGCTTCACGGATGCGGGTGGAGCGGGGAGCCCAACGGACGAAGAGCTTCCCCTATCCCCTGGGGATTTTCAGTATCGGGTCGCCAATATTTTCTTGGTACGGCGAGCTGGTCAGGTGGCACTCTCTGTGAGTATATGGCGGCGATTTTGGCTCTATGCGAAGGCTCTATGTAGCTATGAGAAGATCACGGTCGGGTTTGTTCGGTTCACCGCCAGATCCTCTTGTGATTTATTGTGATAATCAGAGTTGCATCAAACTCTCGGTTAATCTAGTATTTCATGATAGATCTAAACACATTGACATCTGGTATCATCATATCAGAGATTGTGTGCAGCGGAAGATCATGTTACTTTCATACATTCCTACGGAGGATTAGGATGCTGATATCTTGATGAAGGCGCTCACCAGGAGAAAATTAGAATACCACAGGGGCAGGATAGGGGTTGCAGATAATCCTTATCTTGTTGAGAGGGAGTGTTGAGATTGCAATAAGATGATGAGCTTAGTGGAAAGAAGTCGCCTTCACTAAGTGGGCCCGTAGGCTATTTTTGGCGCAAAGTCTATTTTTAGACTATGTCTATTTTTAGACATATGGATCATGTTCTATGAGTTGCAGGATGCTATTTGTGGATGGTTGGTCAAGTTGGAAAAAATAGATGGACTTCTATTTTTAGACATATTAGGCGGAATCTATTTTTAGATTGCCAGTCTAAAAATAGATATGTCGAATATTATTAGCTCTTAATAATATTTGGACTATAAACATTATCTTATTCTCTTGGAGCACTTCAGTTAAGTGCATAGATGTGGCACAGGAGCTGACAGAAGGAATTACGCTATTCCCAAGGGTTAAGTGGAGCTATTGCATGGATACTTCAGTTAGAACTCATGTGACAGAGTTTGGTGGAGTTGATTGAGGAGTTAATGGAGTTGTGTTCAGTTTAACTAATCTAAACATAATTGAGCTAGTTGTATTTAGTCTAACTGATTAATACACTAGTGAAGAGTGGTGTGAATTAATTATTAATTAATTCACTAATTATAAACTCATTAATCAACTAAAGAATACATCAGTTAACTTCAGTGCATGGACAGTTTCAGTGGAGACCAGTGCAGAGATAGGTGAAAGAGCAAGTTAAATATCAGTTGTGACTATATTGTTGCATATTTGCAACTACCAGTGATTGGAGAAGCCCATGAGGATTACGCAGTACAAGCCAGGTGGTTCAAGTTATTTATTGAGCCATCCTACAACATTGATTATGCAATAGTGGCTAGCTATCAGGTGGCAGAGATTAGAGCATGTGTTTTTCTAGATCTAGCTTGATTAGTGTGTAGCAATTGGAGGTTGTGCTGAGAGATTGTCAGGAGCTTTGTACAATGATTGTTACATGATCTCTATGACATATAATATACAGATAGTTGGGGGTTTTCAGCTTTAAGCTTTCCCATGAAATATTGTGTTCATATGTGTGATTATTTATGGTTTTAATGTGCGCATGCGATTGTTTTTATTTCTGCAATTAACGATCAATGGTAGAAGAGATTTTGTATTGTGCATGAAGTTAAAATAGTGTGTGATCAGGAGAATCTCGGTGAATAATATATCAGTTATTCAAATTTCTACAGGACAGATAGTTGTTCTCAAATTGGGATATGGGTGCACCCAAAATATGATACATTCACCCTTGTATCCAGTCATATAAAAGATGAAATAGATATGTGGATTTGCATTTCGGGCAACTTGCCCTTGCATATTTGGGAACACACGAGCAAGTAAATAATTTCTAAAATCACCTTTGCACATGTTCAAGGAAAGAGAATTAACTATATCTTTATAGTACTACACAATATTTTTGTCAGTAAATTATCTATGATAATTTAATTTTAGTATTCACCATATATAAAGTGTAATCTATATATCACCACCCTTTAACCATTTAAACCCTACGTTTATGTTAACCTATGTGACAATTTCTCCTTTCATATAACGCTCAAAAACATTTTTGAAATCCACAAAACAATATCGTTGTCTCAAATATTATTTATTATATATTTATATAAAGTGATAAGTGGGTCCCCATATGCTAACTTTTTACTCCATAAAATATTAAAAACCAATCTTAATAGTTTCTTGATTCTCGTGATGCTTTTATTACCTGAAACATCAAACACTGGAAAATACATTTAATAAGTCTAAAAAATATAATAAATTAAAAATCTGAGCTCCGCCATTTTTAAAATGTAATGAGGCCAAATAAAATGCATCTCAGTATCCGCATATAATTATTAGTTAATCTCCCTAACGTCGGAAAAATTATACCCAATCTTTTAGGATTGATTTATTATTGTTGGACTTTAACTCTTTTTAAAGTTAAAGTAACATTTATAAAGTAAGACATTGATTAATAAATAAAATAAACCAAACACCTAGCACTAACAAGAAAGAAAGAAAGAAAGAATTTTTAATGTCCACGAGGCTAAAAATAGCCTATGGGACAGATTGCTTCTCTATCTGACTCTTGACTACATGGCCTCTACACTTGTATCATGAACATGTGTGGGAAGCTCCCTTTGAATACACCACTCGTTTTGAGTTGAGTAGGACCACAGGCAGGAGAATCCGCTAAACTAGCGGCGTAGTTACTGGCGTTCTCAAAGTTTGGTATTTGTAGGCTTTATTGAAGTGAATTCCAATTACACCCTTCGCTTCCCCGGATTGAGAAGTAAACCTTCCGTTTGTCTTTGCCTCATACCATCTGCATAATTGTGTACTATGTGTAACTCTTGGATTGTTGTAAATTGACAGAGAGCTACTCAGGAAGCCATGGAACCCTCTACTAAATCAGGGAAGCGTGCATGGCACCAAAAGAGAGGATCCAAGAAGAATTTGCCACCAAATGTTTCAAGTCTCGGCTTCAATTTCCTGTTGGATGGCTCGCGAAATATCTGAAGAATGGCAGATATGCCAAGAGGGTTCGGATTGGAGCCCCCATTTTTCTTGTCGTCATCCTTGAATACCTAGCAGCTGAGGTAAATATTGATAAGAATTCCATTTTTAATTCTTTGATTTGGTTCTATGATTTAGCAATTTGTTTAGTTGTTCGATTATATGAGTGACAGTTGGAAATTACTCTACTTTCTGAAGCAGTTTCACGGTAAATTTAATTTAAATACTAGTTTTTATTTTCATTTAATTTAAATACCAGTGTTTTTTTTTTCAAAGTTATTTAATTTAAGCACCATTTTTTTCTAAGTTTTCCATTTTCCGCATTACTTGCCTGTTAGCCATTCTATTAGGGTTTTATTCTAATAATTTAGTTCTGGTTTATTTCCAGATGCGTATACAGAGGCTTGGAGGTGATCATTATAAAATTAAATTAAGAACCGAAAAACTCAAGAACTCAAGGCGTTGAATTTAGGGCCTTTTTTTCATATATTCTATTAATAGACAGAATGTCTGACGCTCTGATCAATGGCTTAGATGGTTTCACGGTAGGGATCGTTGCTCAGCCGATCACATACCCTTTACAAACTATAAGCCTAAACTGTAGGCAGTTCAAAATTTCGTTTGCGTTTAACCCATATTCATATTTTCTACTTTAAAATATTTGTAGTTTATATTTTAAATTGAAAATATTTATTATTTTATTCTAGATCCAGATTCTGAATACTATTCATAATATTTCTCACCTCTGGTTTCTTTTTTCTTCCCAGCTTCTTCTCATCAAGTTCTCATTGCGAATGTAGCTTCTTCTCGGCCCGTGGCCAAGATCCCTTATGGTTTAGGGATTTTTAGGGTTTGTCCTCATGTATTATCTAAAGAAATAATATTTGACGAAATTATGATTTGCAATTATGATTTTTATTATTTACCTTGTAATTTCTTCATGGTGAAGGCACTGGAAGATTGGTTAACAAAACAAAACAAAATCATTTAACTGTAAAATAGATTGTTGTTTCTTTAATTACCTGAATTTACTTTTACCTGAATTTACTTTGCCATATGCTTTTGGATGCCCTAGGGTGAAATAGGTTACAAATTTTATTTAATTACCTAAATTAAATAGGTTACATATTTTCTTTAATTACGTGAATTTTCTCTAGTATATGATTTTGGATTCCCTATTGTGAAATAGGTTACAGATTGTTTTAATAGCAAAAATTATAATGGTGAAATAGCTTGCAGATTGCTTTAAGACACAAATTGTCCCAATTTTTAAAATAGCTTGTTATTTATCAGTTTAGACATACTCTAGAATGTGATGAGAGGGTCCGAGTAATAATCCAAACAGTAATACTGATACTAAATATTAATAATCCAGGAATCCATAGTAGTTTGCAAGATGTTTTTTGCAAGACAACAATTTTTGAAAGCAGAAATGGATTTTTGAATGTAGAAATGGGGTTTTGCAAAATGAGTTTCTGATAAAGATTTGTATTGTTTTATTCAATGTGCAGCAATAGAACAAGATGCAGTTAGTCTTCATTGATCATATGCATTCAGGGTTCTGATCATAAGCATTCAGGGTTATGGGTTCTGCAAAACTCTAATGAAGTTGTTACACAAAACTCTAATGAAGCCTCGCTTCTAGCAGGCTTCCATATAAGGTTTTTTGAAGCAGTGTGGAAAACTTGTAAAGAAAAAAACAAGCCATGTAGTAGTACAAGACCAAGAGCAAGAAAAAAGAAGCCTCATGTACCAGGACTCAGAGATGATGGAAAATAATGATGTGTGGACATAATGCATGCAGATAGCCTCTTGAATAGTTGCTTATTGTAAAATGATGTAAAATATTTTAATGCTTTGGGAAAACATTTAATATAAAAAATTTTAATGCTCTCCGGAAACATTTAATTTAAAATATTTTAAAAGTAGCATTACTAGAATGACTTGACAACAAGTTTTTTTAGAACAAAGTTTTTGATACAAAATGCGCACTTCGGCCTCGAAAAGAGGCCAAATAAAACCTCAAAAATTTTGAACTTTTGATTCATCAACTAAAACCTTCGTCAGTGTTGTTTAATAGGATGAGGAAAAAATAACAAAAACCAGAACTAAAAACGCTAATTTCAGTTTAAGCATCTGATTTTTTTGCGGGTTCATATCCAAAAGCATTTCGATTACAAGAGTCCCTTCTTGAAATTTTACTTCTAAATATGTTAATTCATTCCATAAATTTGATAAGCCACTTTGATTTCTACTATCACCATTTTGGTGAGTTTTTAAATATTAAGAGTTTTATCAATTGTTATCATTGCGATGGTATTTTAAACCTAAAATGTGTTTAAGTGAATATATATCCATCATATGAATGGGAGAAGGAAAATAAACTTGGCAATTAATAGATGGATTAAGTATTTAGCAAAAGGCACACTTAATCTAATACAGTAGTACTAGTGTTATGAAGCATCAAGAAATGGATTTAGTATATAGCAAACTGCTGTGCAAAAATTTAATAATCAATCAACAAAGGGTATCCAATCGGTGGTCTATAGCAATACCAAAACTATAAAAAAAAAAAAAGTAAACAAGAAATAACTACTTCATTACTCGAATATTGGTATGATTTGGGTATCAAATTATAAAATTAAAATTACTGATATTGATGTGTGATTAGGCAATTTCTACTGTTCACTTTTTAAACCAATGGTATGATTGGAGTTTCCAATATATAAAACTAGCAATTGTATCAAGAGGTGCAAAGGAATGCCGATAGGAGGAGTGGGGAATGTGGAAGGTAATAATCAACCATAATATATTTGGATAGTTATTATTATTATTATGCAATTTTAAGGTCACGGCCAAGCCAGACACCAAATTGGTGTATGAAATCCACTTGTTTGTGGGACAAGGGACCCACCTGCGCACAACGATTTGACTGTTAAGTCTATGAAGGCATACATAATCTACCCCCCTCTAGTTTTGAAACTGTGACCTCTTAGGAGGAAACACATGCTCTTAAGCATTAGGCCCACTCAAGTTGTATATCGAAATTTGAATTTCTATGTATCTTCTAAACAATGTAGAAGCATGTTAAAATTAAGAAGAAAGTTACATTAACATAAATGTCCCAGAAAAATAACAATCCTTGGAGGCACAAGGTACATAACCTGGGAGTTCAATTTCTTTGGGGTTTTTTAAAATTGCATCAAATAAATTATGAACACGGAAATTACAAGGTATCTATTAGCTAATGATACCACTGACAGTTGGTAGAAATAGAGTTTATATTAGTAAGTTGTGAAGATCAATGAAAACATAAATGACATAAATAGTTATAACACAATATTTTCTTCAAATCAAGTGTTATAGGCCATTTTGTCACATCTGATCAAGTGAGCCTCCTAATGGGATCAATCAACATCCTATTCCCTTTGTCATCATCTTGCACAAAGCCCTAAGCATGTACCTTTCATCTCTCAGAGTTTCAACCCTAAACTGCCCTATCTAAGCCAGTTTGAGGACCAACACTCCCTACAAGCTTAATGGGGTGAGTTCACCTACATGTTTCTCTCCTTTGCAATTGCGTTAGTTCTAGAATTCCAGGAGAATGATCGGGATTCCGAAAGCTTCACCTTCTAGGAGTTTCCAGAATTTGTTTCAACTTCTTACCTTGGATTGAAATTCAGATCCTATCCTACCCTACTTTCAAGTTTTCACCACTTATCCTTTGATCCTATCCTCCATCAAATGTGGATCTAAAACCTTATAATGGTAATTGGATAAGAACTCCCAACTTACCCCACTCTTCTATATATTTACCCTCTCATATGCTAGAGGTAATGGTTGGCTTTGGAGAATGATTTTGCCCTTATGTTGTTGTAGTAAGTAGCTATCATCTCATGCATAGAGTGACAGGAGGTGCATATTGTGACAAGGAAAGGACAAGTCAACAACTTGGAGGAGCTCTTCTACAATATCAACTGCCACTTATGGTTGTAATCTCTTTCCATTTATATTAATGCATATAATTCTCTATTTTCCTATATAGGATGTCGTTATTTCACTTATTTCAATACCATGTTGATCTATTTAATAGAGTATTTAGATGATACGACATACATCTCGTATTTTCCTAGCTTCTGTTATCTGACTGTGCAGTATCTAATTTTGGTGATCGAAGTTGAAATTGGAGCTTCCAAGCCAAAGGAGTGAAGCATGCAACAGATTCCACGCAAGCCTCACTCCATAATCTATTTAATTTAAGGAAAAAAATTGGGTTCCTTGTCTCTCTAATGTTCTAGGTTGACCACCAAACCTAGGGGAGATACCTTTGTCCGCAATCGTAAATCATGTATAACAAATTGGCGACTCAACTAGTGAATATAGTATTCCCATGGTGATTTTCCTTGTCCTTTTTGTTTTATTACCTCCTTTACAAACCTTTGTTGCATCATCCAACCAAGAACAGGCCTAGGAAGTGGCTTCTCTCCACCCTTTTTGCAAATTTGTGTCAGAAACCTCTTTCCCAGGCCCAACGCTCCCCTAGTGCCTCTGACAGAGCATTGCACCTCACCTTGTCCCACTCTGTCCCAGCATTGCAAAGCATTGGAGCCCTCTCTGTACGAGCGTTGGTCCTTTTTTTTGCACAATTTTTACCATGGTTTTTTAGCCCCTCTTTCATAAACCTACTTCCAGCTGAGTTTCCTTAAGTCTTCAATGTCTTGTGGTCTCTCTAAAACCCCCATTCAATTTGCATTTGTGTTTGTTTTCCTTTGATAAGAATTGGTTTCAATATTTCTTTGTTCTCATGGTTTGGTCACTTGCAAACTTGTCTCATTTTATTGTAGATCGCTTGGATGAATTGTTGTTTGAGTCCTCATTCTAAAAAGTGTAATTGAATCAATGATTGAATATTTGCATCTTAGTTTTCTTCATTTTGAAAATGAAGTGTGGTGAAAAGAAACATTTTGTATTTGGCATTTAGGGTTTTGAATGTAAATTATATTATGAACAATTGCATCGAAAGGGAAATTTCATCTTCCATATTGATTGTTTCTTCCTCCTTAGATAGATTTTAATTGAAAGATAAAATATTTCTATTTTCTCATGCTAGACTTGCATTTTAGGGTATTCGGGTGACATTCGTGATGAGCTCAAAAACTGTCATTTAATCAAAGATAAACAATAAAATTTATTGAATCAACCTAAGGATCATTTTGTAACATTAACCCAAACATTTAGAGGTCTAGGCTAGAGACGTGTTATGGTGTCGTTAAACGTAGAAGATGTTGTTATTTTCTAGTGTTGCATTCCGAGGGTGAAATTTTGTTCAACCTAAGTAAATAAATAGGATCGTTCCCCACGTACCTTCAAGTATATCGGATGTCACTCCATGCATGAAAATTATATGGGAACTCTCTCATCGAGCGATTATGCATTAGACAACACTACTACGGACTGCACTCCCACGTACCGTAGAGTATATTTTTGGATTCCAAAAGATATTGCTATCCATCCATAGGTAATTGAGTTTGTCGCCTTGCATACCATGATACACCGAACACAACATTCGGGGAGATTAGTTGTTGTATGTTAAGACCTTGGTTTTCCAAGGTGTATATTTCAGTTCATGGTTGCTTGATAATCCTTTATGCCTAGATTACCCTCTTTTTTATTCATTTGTCTTTGTGTTAATAAAATTTATTATCCAACATGGAAGAACAAAATCCATTTCCCCATTGTTCGTGTAGAATGCAAAATAAGCCTCCTCTACCTCCAAAGGATACTCCTTACCGGAGTCAAAAACATAAGAAACAAAAACTACCGAATTTGAAACTTAAGGCACTACTTTTGGCCCTCCTCCTGATACTGAATGTCCAAAATCATGTGTCCCTTTGAATTTTGAACCCAATATTACATCTACCCCTATTGGTGACACTGATGTTGGGGTCCTGTAATTTGGTTGATTGGCAAACCAAATGGCAAGGCAACATTCAAACCAAGATTTAGAGCTCTAGGATCTAGCCCTCCTAGTCTCAGAGAGGGATCTCTCAATATGTTTGTAAGGATATAGCTTTATGCTTGTAAAAGGGTTGATTTTAGGCTAGTTATGAAGTACAATTTTGTTTGTTTGGGTTTGTTTGGTTGAACATGAATAATCTAGGAAGCATAAATAGAAAGGGGAAATATCAGAGCCATTGGGAAATGGAGTCAAGAAGAAGTTATAACAAGCTCAATCAATGGATATGGAATATCAAAGGGAAAATCTAACTTGGCCAGTGGATCTTGGGTTTGGTGGATAAAATGAAATGGACATTAAGGATTTAGAAGGAGAAGTAGAACTTCTCAACAAAGGGACTTAAAACATTATCAGAACATGAAGAGGCATTTCATAGACAGGGCTAACCATAAATTCTAGAAACCACACTTCAGAAAATAACAATTTCAAGACAGACTTTCCCAATGAAATATAGAAGGTGAGGAACGCTCTATTTCTTCTAAATATTTCACTAGCAACGATTAGAGAATATTCAAGATTCACAGATAACTGCATTCATAGAAGAGGGAACTCCTAAACATCTAAGACTGCAATTATAAAGACCTTCAAAACAATTATCTCAGCAAGAACAGAGGGTAAGATCATAACAGACCTCTCTAGTAGACTGTAAACAATGGTACTTTAAAGGGAGACTTCAGAAACAGTTTTCAAGTGGCAGAAAGTAAGCAGGGAAAACCATAAATCATTCTTGGGACCAACTGTTTGAACTATTTCTGAAATAAATAAGCCTAAGGGTTTGAAAAGAAGTAAAAAAAAAACCTTCAGCAGATGAAACCATAAAGGCAGTGAAGAGTAAACAGGCCTAAGGTGCTTCTAGGAGACATTTCTTAGCCTAAGAGTTTTACTCTACTACAAGTATAGAATGATGGAACAAAATGGAAAACAGGAAATAACATTAACAGATCAAAATACATCACCAACAGCTATGTTCAGGGATCCAATGATAGAGCCTTATCATTAACAAAACATGTTAGAACATCATCAGTCTTCCAAAACTTCAATTTCTTCTTAATCTTCAGCCAGACTATGTACAACTGCAAAGAGTTCGAATTCCAGCAACCAACCCCTAACAAAGAGCTCCTCATAGAGTATTTATAGAAGAATGAGGAGGTGGAGCTCTTTTTAGGTTTCGAAATGTTATTAATTACAGAGTAAATGTATCCCTAGCCTCGAAAACTGCACAGGGCAGAAGGTAGGAATGAGTTGCACTACTACTCTGTTTTTAATAACTCTTTCTTTACTTCCTGATGATAAAGTAGGAGAAAGGAATGGGTTTTAAGGTCTTCCCATGTCTTACAATAACTATTCTGACAATCAAAAGATGTTATGTCAGTGTGATAACTATCAAAGTGTCTTTGAAAGGAAAAGCAGACTGTAGGTGTCCTTTTTCTTTCTGGAGGAGTAATTGCTTCAATGATCTGGCATTTTGAAGCGGTCCTTTGCTGATCTGTTTGCGTTGTGGCTTTAAACGCTGATTAGGCCTTTGATTCAGCTTTAGGCCTCCTTTAATCATCTTTGGGCTTTTTGTCACTTTCTGTTGACTGTTTGATCTTTATTTTACCTGTCTTTCTTTAACCCATGTTTTAACCATAAACTGTGGAATAAGCCTTTGATCTTCAATTTTTGCGCTTTAATCCATTTATCTTTAATCTTATGATTGGTCTTCATTGTTCTTCATTTAACTTTAATTCTTCAATGAAAAGTGCTTTCTTTGTATACAGATGGCCTGTGCTGGAGGGTTTCTTTTCATAACCAAATGCTCATAAAACATTGATTAAACTTTGAATTCGACCCCTCGGCCCTTTGCCACTGTTTCCCTGGCTGTGGGAGACCTTTACACATCTTAGCTAACATAAAAACCTGCAAAACAAACCAACTAGTTATAAAATTCTGCGGGATGGGGTTTAACTATGACAGAGGGCTTTGGCAGAGGTTATGGAGCAGTGAGGAGGCAGGAATATGTAGCGGGGGAGGTCTCCATGGTGCAAAACTACGCAAAATCTAGGGTCAAAACTGAGTCTGGCGCAAAAAATTGGGAAAGCGGTTTCGGGGGAATACCGGAGGTGGTATTCGCATGGGGCGAAAGCGGTAAATGGTATTAGGCCAAATGAGCGCGATACATGTGAATTGTTGACACGTATGCTCCTGAAAACCACCCATTTCGCGTTGAAAACGAGAGATCAACTTTATTTGTGAAATGAATGCGAAAAAGGTTTTGGACCGTCCAATCTGAGCGAGGCCAGATCTACGGCCTGGAGCGAGCGCGAAAAATGGACAGATGTGCAGTGGAAACATGTGGTGCGGCCAGCAGGTGACATCACCTATTTTATCGCGGAGCGAATAGGCTTGAGTTCGAGCAAACACAGGTTTATAGTGTTAAAGTGAAATAACACATGTATGGGAAAATACATAAGAAAAAGGTGAAAATGGAAGGAAACGGGGGTGCTCGGTGGTGGGATCTGGGAGATGAAATCACCGCGGAGGGACAAGGTGTACAGAAGGAGAATTCAGGAGAGTGCCTTTGTAGTGAATCTCAGCCATAGATCTGAGATTCGCCGTGGTCATAGGGGTCAACTGCGAGAGCACAAGGGGAGTACAGACCATCTTGGTTGGGTGCTCCCGTACATAATCTAAATCGTTGGATCAGGGATAAAAATGGATGGCGGAGATCGAATCAGTGAATCGGCGATTTGATGAGAAGAGGGTCCAGGGGCAAGGATTTTTGGATTTGCGATGGCCAACGGGGGCTAAAAGTAGGAGCTGGGACATGGTCCTGTGGAAGGGTAAGGGGACCGGGAGCCAGGGGAAAAAGGGCTAAGCCCTCGGGAGATCGCATCGGCATGGAAAAGGACTGAGAACGAGGAAATTTACGAAATGCCGATGCGATGGAGATACGAAATGCCGATGCGATGGAGATATGAAATGCCAAGGCGATGGAGATATGAAATGCCGATGCGATGAAATTATTTGTGATTCGATTGAAGAATGTCGATGCGATGAGCGCATCGGCATATCGCAAATTGGTGGAAAAATAGGTAAAGGCATGAGGGATTTCAAAACGCCGATATGCGATTGCGATGGGAGCTTAAGGCACCTAGCCGACGGTCTTGGGCCTCGGTTTTATGGCGAAAAAAGGAAGGGGGCTTAAGCCAAGGGGGCTTAAAAACTTATGTTTTGAAAAAGGTCGGAATAGGCCGCAAAGTGGGTTTTTACCTTTTTTCAAAGGTTCCAATAAGGTAAAAAGGACAATTTAAACCATAAAAAGGGGTTTTTTATAGGTTTAAAGGGGATTTTGATGAAATGGAAGGCAATATGAGGAAAGTGGGGGGATTTTGCAGAGGGATTTATTAAAGGAAAAATGATTAAAAATGGATCTGGAGCACAATTTATTTTATAACAGCAGGGCTTCTTGGAATGCTCTTTTGAAGGAAACAGCAGTGAAGATTACTCCTAATTCAGAGGACACTAAATGCTTCAAGAATGAGCAGTTTTTTCGTGAAAATAATCTCTTGAAGGCTTACATAACAAAATTAGCCATTATATGCTGCAGCAAAATTTACTGATGGCTAATAGTGGCTCCACTTGGGGATGGCAGCTACTTGGAGGTATCAAGAACCTCCGTTTCTCAATCTCTGGCCTTTAGCAGACCAGTGCCTCATCCATTGGGAAAAATTTCTTTGTTTTCTTGTTGATATTCTTTGCATTTTGACAATTCTTCAATGACCTACAGCATGAAAACTCTTTAAGACATCACCTCTACCTACCCAAACTACTTTCCCTAAAAAAAATTCTTCTCTTGAGTGCACTTGGACTGGCATCTCTTTTGCAATTTATTTTTTGAAAACAGAAAAAATATCTAAGGCTACCCTTATTTCTTCCAAGAGTCCAGATTAAACAATTGGACTCAGAAACTTCTCTACCTAATCTACAATCTGTCAAGATTAAACTATTTGACAGATCTACATTCTCTACATTCTAAAACAGAAATTTAAACACAAAAAACCAGGATTAAACAGTCTGATTTGTTGTAGTGTCTATGGCTGTATGTACAAGCTTCTCATAGACTTTATTTGCAGAAAATTAAAACAAAACTACGAAGGCTTAAGATCTGAAAATAAAATACACCCTTCCCTTCTTTTTCAGCTCTGATTTTGATCTTTTTGAGTTGTCCTCTTCTTCTTTTCCTGGTTCAAGTTTTTAGCATATTAGAACCATTCCTTTTTCCTTTCTTTGGCTTAGGTTTTGATCTTGTTAGAGCCATCTTTCCTTTCTTTTCTTTGGTTCAAATTTTGAGCATGTTTGTACCATTTTTCCTCTATCCTAATCTATTCTACTAATAAGCCAAGATTAAACAATTTGGAAAATATTTTTCACTAACCTATCAGTAGTAAATTGAAAACTATCTAGTCATGATTAGGTTGTATGACTAAATAGCAGTGCTCTTTCAAGTAGTGGCATTTAGGCTTGCACACTTTCAGATTTTTCTCTTTTTTGCTATGGGGTTGTACCTTTCTTCTTTTTCATCTACCCTCTTTTCTCTTTTTCAAATTTCAAAGCAGAAAACAAAAACTAACTAAATGCTCATAGGCTGAGCTTTACTGACATTCCTATCTAACCTAATCTAACTCTGAAATATTTATATGTTTAGCTAATGAACTCCCTTTTCCAATATAGCCAATCAAGTAAATGGTTCCATGATTGGTCTTTTCTCATCTCCTTGAGGATGCTGGACAAACAGGGCCATTCCCACCTCACTTGTTCTTTAGCAGTAGTGCTAAAAAAATTTCCTGCACTTGGCAATATACTGCTTCTAACAACCTTTTTCCCTTCTTCAAATATCTTCAAGAAATGAGCATAGGGATCTTGGAATAAAGCATGGTTATGAATATTTGGAAGATGGGTTTCAACCAGGATTACTTTTTCCTCCACTGGATCAAGATCAAGGTTCTTTTGAGAAAGACAATCTTCCTCATCTTCATTATCATCTGAACTGGAGGACTCATCATATATCGCAGTGTTGTCCTCTTGTAGTCCTGGTATGCTCTGATTCAGTGGACTGTACTCTGTGAAGAGATCATCATACTCTTGAGCAAGGGTATCTTTTATTACCTCAACCCTTTCAGGAAAAGGCTCCTTATCTTCAGCTTGCTCAAGAAATTCCTCTTTCTTCTCAACCTCATCATCAAAACTGATAGATTGCTGATTCCCAATTATGTGAAAGTCATTTCTGATGGGCTGCATTGTTCGATTATTGCTTTCATGCTGATGATAATGAAATTCATGACACCAATCTATTGTTGGTTTCCCTGTATGATTAGTTTCTACTTGAAGTTCATCATCATCATCAAACTGATCAAAGATTGGAAAACCATTAGTATAAATAATTTCACCGATCAAGCATATTGGGTTATCAGTTTGTTTTTCTTTAAGCTGATCTACAAGTTTATTTTCTGGTTCAAGACAACAAGGTTTAGTGGGTAGATGAGCAGAAGTGTTTTGTTCCAATGAAAGCACAGAGGCTAGCTGTTTGTGTAAGATTTGATCAATCTCTTCTTCTGTCAAAAGAGGAGGAATTTTTATTTTGCTTTGGACAGAAGTACAACAGTCCCCTTTCTCTTGTGTTGACTGACTGTGAGGCTGGATGTCTTCTTGAGCCTCTCTTAGGGGATCTTTACTTGCGCTCGCAAGAAGACCTTGAGGACTTTCTTCTTTTTCCTGACCTTTTTCGCTCTCAAACAACTCTTCTTGTTCTTTGTGATGGTCAATTTGAACATGGGATTCATGAGTTGTTTCTAATAGATTGTCAGAATGTCATTCTTCTTTAATAATCTAAAATGAGTTATAACATAAAGGCAGAGACTCTAGTTGTGTAGTCTCTTCTCCTATTTCAGACCTTGTGGGTTTAGGATGGCCTATCGTTTCCTCGGGGCACTGTTCACTTTCTGCCTTTGCATTTTGGTTGTAAAGTTCCCTTAACGGCATAATACAAGATAAAGGTAGGCTACCAGGATTTTCTTGACAACCTTCTTCATTGTTTTCTTTGTAATCTTGCTTATCATACATAATTTTCTTGTTGTATATGTCTTGTGGTGGTTGAGTTTGTGTTTTATTAGGAGAAAGCATGGGTTGTTCTGGATAATCAATATCTGTATTAACCTCATGCCTCTCCAATCTTTCACTAAGTATGTACATCATTTTTGTCATTCTGTCCAATAATGCATTTAGTTTTGCTTCTCTGTCTATACTTAGATCCATGTTTGTAAAATAGAGGTCACTGTATCTTTTCAACCAGTTCAGAGTCTTCTTCCAGTGGAGTCATTAGGTATTTTGGAGGTTGTGGAGTCACCAGGTGGAAGATTTGAACTTTGCTGTCCACCAACATTATGATTGGGTTTGCTGAATGCATTCCCAAGGGAGTTTACAAGGACTAGTAAAGCAATAGGCCTACTGGAGGCCAGTGGAGTTGCCAGGTGGAAATGTTTAGCTTTTTTGGAGGTAAAATATTCTATGGTCCACCACTAATGTTATTATGAAACCAATCTAAAATGTTTTTGGGTTTTCTGAGTTTCTATGGTTGTTGAAGGACTAATGAGTATATAAGATCTTGCTAGGAAACTATGTACTCAGAAGTCACACCGTGATCGCCAAAATGTTGGTATGGTGATGAGGTGGCAAATTCACTGGATATTCTTTGATTTATTGAGGATCTAATGAGTTTTTAAGAGGTAGTTATGTGACTATGTACTCAGAAGTCCCACCGTGATCGCCAAATTGTTGGGGTCCTGTAATTTGGCTGATTGGAAAACCAAATGGCAAGGCAACATTCAAACCAAGCTTTAGAGCCCTAGGATCTAGCCCTCCTAGTCTCGGAGAGGGATCTCTCAGTATGTTTGTAAATATATAGCTTTATGCTTGTAAAAGGGTTGATTTTAGGCTAGTTATGAAGTATAATTTTGTTTGTTTGGGTTTGGTTAGTTCAACATGAATAATCTAGGAAGCATAAATAGAAAGGGGAAATATCAGAGCCATTGGGAAATGGAGTCAAGAAGAAGTTATAACAAGCTCAATCAATGGATATGGGATATCAAAGGGAAAATCTAACTTGGCCAGTGGATCTTGGGTTTGGTGGATAAAATGAAATGGACATTAACGATTTAGAAGGAGAAGTAGCACTTCTCAACAAAGGGACTTAAAACATTATCATAACATGAAGAGGCATTTCATAGACAGGGCTAACCATAAATTCTAGAAACCACACTTCGGAAAATAACATTTTCAAGACAGAATTTCCCAATAAAATATAGAAGATGAGGAACGCTCTATTTCTTCTAAATATTTCACTAGAAAGGATTAGAAAACATTCAAGATTCATAGATAACTGCATTCATAGAAGAGGGAACTCCTAAACATCTAAGACTGCAATTATAAAGACCTTCAAAACAATTATCTCAGCAAGAACAGAGGGTAAGATCAGAGCAGACCTCTCTCGTAGACTGTAAACAATGGTACTTTAAAGGGAGACTTTAGAAACAGTTTTCAAGTGGCAGCAAGTAAGCAGGGAAAACCATAAATCATTCTTGGGACCAACTGTTTGAACTATTTCTAAAATAAACAAGCCTAAGGGTTTGAAAAGAAGTAAAAAAAAACCTTCAGCAGATGAAAACATAAAGGCAGTGAAGAGTAAACATGCCTAAGGTGCTTCTAGGAGACATTTCTTAGCCTAAGATTTTTACTCTACTGCAAGGATAGAATTATGGAACAAAATGGAAAACAGGAAATAACATTAACAGATCAGAATACATCACCAACAACCATGTTCAAGGATCCAATAGTAGAGCCTTCTCATTAACAAAACAAGTCAAAACATCATCAGTCTTCCAAAACTTCAATTTCTTCTTAATCTTCAACTAGACTATGTACAACTGCAAAGAGTTCGAATGCCAGCAACCAACCCCTAACAAAGAGCTCCTCATAGAGTATTTATAGAAGAATGAGGAGGTGGAGCTCTTTTTAGGTTTCAAAATGTTATTAATTACAGAGTAAATGTATCCCTAGCCTCGAAAACTACACAGGGCAGAAGGTAGGAATGAGTTGCACTACTTCTCTGTTTTTAATAACTCTATCTTTACTTCTTGAGGATAAAGTAGGTGAAAGGAATAGGTTTTAAGGTTTTCCCATGTCTTACTATAACTATTCTGACATTCAAAAGATGCTCTGTCAATTTGATAACTGTCAAAGTATCTTTGAAAGGAAAAGCAGACTTCAGGTGTCCTTTTTCTTTCTGGAGGAGTAACTGCTTCAGTGATCTGGCATTTTGAAGCAATCCTTTGCTGATCTGTCTGCGTTGTGGCTTTAAATGCTGATTAGGCCTCTGATTCAGCTTTAGGCCTCCTTCAATCATCTTTGGGATTTTTTTCACTTTCTGTTGACTGTTTGATCTTTATTTTACTTGTCTGTCTTTAACCCGTGTTTTAACCATAAACTGTGGAATAAGCCTTTGATCTTCAATTTTTGCGCTTCAATCCCTTTATCTTTAATCTTCTGATTGGTCTTCACTGTTCTTAATTTAACTTTAATTCTTCACTGACAAGTGCCTTCTTTGTATACAGATGGCCTGTGCTGGAGGGTTTCTTTGCGTAACCAAATGCTCATAAAACATTGATTAAACTTTGAAATTCGACCCCTCGGCCCTTTGCCACTGTTTCCCTGGCTATGGGAGACCTTTACACATCTTAGCCACCATAAAAACCTGCAAAACAAACCAACTAGTTATAAAATCCTGCAGGCTGGGGTTTAACTATGACAGAGGGTTTTGGCGGAGGTTATGGAGCATTGAGGAGGCAGGAATATGCAGCGGGGGAAGTCTCCATGGTGCAAAACTATGCAAAATCCAGGGTCAAAATTGAGTCTGGTGCGAAAAACTGGGAAAGCGGTTTCGGGGGAATACCGGAGGTGGTATTCGCATGGGGCGAAAGAAGTAAATCGTATTATGCCAAATGAATGCGATACATGTCAATGGTTGACATGTATGCTCCTGAAAACTACCCATTTCGCATTGAAAATGGGCAATCAACTTTATTTGTGAAATGAACGCGAAAAAGGTTTTGGACCGTCCGATCTTAAGGAGGCCAAATCTACGGCCTGGAGCGAGCACGAAAAATGGACAGATGTGCGGTGGAAACATGTGGTGGGGCCGGCAGGTGATGTCACCTATTTTGTCGTGGAGCAAACAAGCTTGAGGTCGAGCAAACACAGGTTTATAGTGTTAAAGTGAAATAACCCATGTATGGGAAAATACATAAGAAAAAGGTGAAAATGGAAGGAAACGGGGGTGCTCGGTGGTGGGATCTGGGAGATGACGTCACCGCGGAGGGACAAGGTGTACGGAAGGAGAATTTAGGAGAGTGCCTTCGTAGTGAATCTCAGCCGTAGATCTGAGATTTGCCATGGTCATAGGGGTCAACTGCGAGAGCATAGGGGGAGTACATACCATCTTGGTTGGGTGCTCCCGTAGAGAATATGAACCATTGGATCAGGGAGAAAAATGGATGGCAGAGATCGAATCGGTTGATTAGGAGCTCAAATCTGAGCTTGGAAAAAAGCTCAAAAAGGAAAGTGCTGAAATTGATTTGGAACCTGAGCGAAGGGATAGGCCTCAGCGATAAAATCCCAAAGCCACGAACGGTTCAAAAAATGGACACCGTATGAAGAAGTTATTGCACTTTTAGTGGAGTGGGTCCAGCGGAGCACGGAGGGGCCAGCTCTCCTCCGATGGAACCTCATCATATGACCAGTGTGGGAGCTTAATGTTAAGAGCGCTTAAGGAGCCTAATCTCAAGTTTAATATTTAATTAAGCTTCAGTTAAGTGGAGTTTAATAGGGTGGAGATTCTGGAGGCGCTCCCAAATTTAGGCGGAATTAAAATTTAGGCGAATTCACTTTAGTGTCTGTAACTGATTGCCCCACATTTAGTGGAGGAAATTGGGGCAAAGTTGTTTTGGTCATAACTTTCTCATTAATCAACCTTTTGAAGCGAATTTTTTTTTATTTATATTTTCTCGGCATTTTGGGTGAGATGGCGCGGGTTTTGAGCCATGGGAGCTCAAAATGTTTGTTTAGCTTGAAGAAGCTTTCTAACACAGGCCATTTTGGGTTTTGAGTTTGGTTGAGATGTGGTTAACCTTTTTTGGTGAAAAAAAAGTCATTTTAGACTATTTCACATTGAGCCATTGGAATAGATCTTAGCTTCTGTTTGAAGACTTTCGGAAGGCCGACTAACTTTAGGAGAGTTTCGAATTATCATGGCCATTTGGGGTTTATTTTGAGTTAGTTATCGGTTGGGGAGTGAACCAAAAATATTTCAGATAATTTTGACCTTATGAAGCCATTGGAAGTGGTTTCAAAGGAATTTGAGGACTTTTACAGCCCGAAAAGTGGCAGAGAAGTTCAAAGCACCAGCAGGACATTGATGAAGAAATCACTGTTTATGGTAATCTTTCACTGTTTAGTGAATTTGAAAAGGCATTATTAGCTTTTTCCTGCCTTCTGAATCAGTTTATATATTCATATTTTTCTATTGAGACACTTATAATCTTGTATTTCATTTGAGATCTTTTAATACAAGAGGACAAGCCCATTTTGGGAGGCTTGATCCAGGAGATGTAGCCCAAGAGTTGGGGTGAACTCCTATATTATATTGCTTTTGTGTTTTGATATTATATTGCTGATACCCATGTTAAGTTTCAGCAAAAACAATTACACTTAAGATACATAAACAATGAAAAGACATACACCATTTGCAAGCTAAATTTTCGCATAACGTCAAGTTTAAAGCAAGATCATTTTAATTAAATTTGAGTGTTTACTTCTATTATTTCTTTAGGCAGAGTCTGTAAGAGGGCCAGGTAGCCTCTGGATTCATCCTTTCTTTGAAAGGTGAAATATCCAGTAAATGCCCCTACAGTCTATCTCTGTATTAGAAATATGAAGTTCTCACATTTTCAGATTTAAACTTAGAGTATTTTTGCACTCATTTACATAATTGAAAATGGATACCTTGCACCCTTTTCAAGTACCTTCCATTTTCAGATCAGATGGTATCAGAGCTCAGGTTGAGCATTTTTTATTGTGCAAAAGGTGTTAAAACAGTCAATCTCACTGTTTTATGGCTGCTTGAATGAGAAGGGGTCTTTACTGACATTTGGTTAAAAGCTTGTCGTTTGATTGAAAGCTTTGAGGACTTTTCTTTGGAAGTTCCTTTTGGTTGTTTTGACCATTTACATAATGTCAACTTCTTCTACAAGTGAATTTTCCTTCACGATATTCTTCAATGATGACATGAAGAATGAGTTCTTTAAGGTGAAGGACATGGTGCAGATTCTCCTTGAGGATCAAAGGGAAAGTGTTCAACTTCGTGCACAATTGCTAGCTATGCAGGAAGAGAAAGAAGCCATTCTTCAAAGATTGCATGACATGGAGTTGCAGCTTATTCAAGCTCAAGAAGCTTTGTCCAAGAAAATACCTCATCTTCATGATGTAAATCATGAGGTAAATCATTCTGATTTGTCTTCAGTTTCCTCTATTGAAAAGTGTGTTGGTTCTTTTGAAAGGCATACAAGAGGTATTGGGTCCAAATTGATGTTGAAAATGGGCTATAAAGAAGGCAAAGGTTTGGGCAAGCATGCAAAAGGCATTGTTGAGCCTATTTGTGTTGTGGAGTGTCCCAAGAATATTGGTCTTGGCTATGAGCAGCTTAATGGCGAAGCTTTGAGCACATGCATTCAAGAATGTGATGCAAATTTGAAGAGAACATTTCTCCCAAGTTCTCAATTACATCAATGTCATGATGGAAATCTTCCTTACCATTGTTTGAAGCCTTTGTTGCAGCAAGAAGATGGTAGACATGCAGCTTATGGCAAGCATGCAAAGCAACATAAGAGGATTTGTTGCACATTTTGTGGTCGATTTAACCATCATGTTTCGAGATGCTGGATGAGGAAGAAGGCACACAAGAAGCAGATGAAGCAAAGACTACTTTCAAAGAAGGTGCATATGATTTGCACTTTTTGCCAAAAGAAGGGACATGTTGTCTCTCATTGTTGGACTTTGCATCCAACTCGTCGTCCCACGCACATGCAGCAAGAGGACAAAAATATTGGCGAAGGTGGAACCTCATATTCCATTATTGATGTGGAAAGGGAAGTTTCACATGAGGAAAAGTTGCAGCAGCAAAAGTCGCCATGGAAGTGGCTTGGTGAGAAGTGGATGGACTTCTTGACACAGTAAGACGTACTCCTTTTGTACATATGAAAATTTCGGATGTATGCATGTATTTTGTTGTAATATATTTTTTGTTTTGAGCCACCTTAGATCATTGATCAAGGCTGCGTTGTAAAGTTTCACTCTGTAAATTTCTTGCCAGAAATTTCTATGTGAGTTCAAGAAGGTCAGTTGTGGACAGTTGTCGACAAGCGCATTCAAAAAGGGAAATGTCGATTTCTTTTCATTTGTGGTTCAAATTCACTTGCTTTGTAAGGAAAAAGTGTTTGAAGGGCTGAAGAGAAGAGGATTTGTATTCTCTCATTTTTTGTACTACAGTTCAGTTCTTCATTTCAGTAAACTTTTGGGGACCAAAAGCCTTTCATTTGGGAGGTGTGATCAGGAGCTCAAATCTGAGTTTGGGAAAAAGCTCAAAAATTAAAGTGCTCAAATTGATTTGGAACATGATCGAATGGATAGGCCTCGGCGATATGATCCCAACGCCGTGAACGGTTCGAAAAACGGACACTGTATGAAGAAGTTATTGCACTTTTAGTGGAGTGGGTCCGGCGGAGCACGGAGGGGCCAGCCCTCCTCCCATGGAACCTCATCATATGACCAGTGTGGGAGCTTAATGTTAAGAGCGCTTAAGGAGCCTAAACTCAAGTTAATATTTAATTAAGCTTCATTTAAGTGGATTTTAATATGGCGGAGATTCTGGAGGCGCTCCCAAATTTAGGTGGAATTCCACTTTTAGTGGAGTTAACTGGCAGTTGCCCCACATTTAGTGGCGGAAATTGGGGCAAAGTTGTTTTGGTCATAACTTTCTCATTACTCAACCTTTTGAAATGAATTTTTTTTTTATTTCGTATGTTCTCAGAATTTTGGACTGAATGGCACATGTTTCAGAGCCATGGGAGCTCATTTTCAGCCTATTTAGCTTAGGAGAAGCTTTTTGAGCCACTAGGGCCATTTTGGGTTTTGAGTTTGGTTGAGCTGTGGTTAACCTTTTTTGGTGAACCAAAAGTCATTTTCGACTATTTCCTGCATTTCAGAGCCATTGGAACAGGTCTTAGTTCTGTTTGAATACTTTCAGAGGCCGAAAACCTTTAGGAGAGTTTTTAAGGCCACCATGGCCATTTTGGGGTTTGAGCTATTTTGAGTTGTGGTTATCATTTTGAGGTGAACCAAAGCTCTATTTCAGATAATTTCGACCTTATGAATCCATTGGAAGTGGTTTCAAAGGAATTTGAGGACTTATAGAGCCATAAAAGTTGCAGAGAAGTTCAAAGCACCAGTAGGACATTGATGAAGAAATCACTGTTTATGGTAATCTTTCATTGTTTAGTGAATTTGAAAAGGCATTATTAACTTTTTCCTGACTTCTGAATTAGTTTATATATTCATATTTGTCTATTTAGACACTTATAATCTTTTATTTCATTTGAGAGCTTTTAATACAAGAGGACAAGCCCATTTTGGGAGGCTTGATCCAGGAGATGTAGCCCAAGAGTTGGGGTGAACTCCTATATTATATTGATGTTGTGTTTTGATATTATATTTCTGAATATTGTTGCTGATACCCATGTTAAGTTTCAGCAAAAACAATTACACTTAAGATACATAAACAGTGAAAAGACATACACCATTTGCAAGCTAAATTTCCGCATAACGTCAAGTTTAAAGCAAGATAATTTTAATTAAATCTGAGTGTTTATTTCTATTATTTCTTTAGGCAGAGTCTGTAAGAGGGCCAGGTAGCCTCTGGATTCATCCTTTCTTTGAAAGGTGAAATATCCGGTAAATGCCCCTACAATCTATCTCTGTATTAGAAATATGAAGTTCTCACATTTTCAGATTTAAACTTGGAGTATTTTTGCACTCATTTACATAAATGAAAATGGATACCTTGCACCCTTTTCAAGTATAATCCATTTTTAGATCAGATGGTATCAGATCTCGGGTTGAGAATTCCTTATGGTGCAAAATGTTTTAAAACAGTGTAAGAGATTTACTGTTTTATTGGTTGCAAAATGGCTGCTTGAATGAGAAGGGGTCTTTACTGACATTTGGTTAAAAGTTTGTCGTTTGATTGAAAGCTTTGAGGACTTTTCTTTAGAAGTTATTTTTGGTTGTTTGAACATTTACATAATGTCAACTTCTTCTACAAGTGAAGTTTCCTCCTTCACGAGATTCTTCAATGATGACATGAAGAATGAGTTCTTTAAGGTGAAGGATATGGTGCAGATTCTCCTTGAGGATCAAAGGGAAAGTGTTCAACTTCGTGCACAATTGCTAGCTATGCAGGAAGAGAAAGAAGCCATTCTTCAAAGACTGCATGATATGGAGTTGCAGCTTCTTCAAGCTCAAGAAGCTTTGTCCAAGAAAATACCTCATCTTCAGGATGTAAATCATGAGGTAAATCATTCTAATTTGTCTTCAGTTTCCTCTATTGAAAAGTGTGTTGGTTCTTTTGAAAGGCATACAAGAGGTATTGGGTCCAAATTGATGTTGAAAATGGGCTATCAATAAGGCAAAGGTTTGGGCAAGCATGCACAAGGCATTGTTGAGCCTATTTGTGTTGTGGAGCGTCCCAAGAATATTGGTCTTGGCTATGAGCAACTTAATGGCGAAGCTTTGAGCACATGCATTCAAGAATGTGATGCAAATTTGAAGAGAACATTTCTCCCAAGTTCTCAATTACATCAATGTCATGATGGCAATCTTCCTTACCATTTTTTGAAGCCTTTGTTGCAGCAAGAAGATGGTAGACATGCAGCTTATGGCAAGCATGCAAAGCAACATAAGAGGATTTCTTATACATATTGTGGTCGATTTAACCATCATGTTTCGAGATGCTGGATGAGGAAGAAGACAGACAAGAAGCAGATGAAGCAAAGACTACCTTCAAAGAATGTGCATATGATTTGCACTTTTTGCCAAAAGAAGGGACATGTTGTCTCTCATTGTTGGACTTTTCATCCAACTCATCGTCCCACGCACATGCAGCAAGAGGACACAAATATTGGCGAAGGTGGAATCATGGATTCCATTATTGATGTGGAAAGGGAAGTTTCATATGGGGAAAATTTGCAGCAGCAAAAGTCACCATGGAAGTGGCTTGGCGAGAAGTAGATGGACTTCTTGACACAGTAAGATGTACTCCTTTTGTACATATGCAAATTTCGGATGTATGCATGTATTTTGTTGTAATATCTTTTTTGTTTTGAGCCACCTTAGATCATTGATCAAGGCTGCATTGTATAGTTTCACTTTGTAAATTTCTCACCAGAAATATCTCTGTGAGTTCAAGAAATACAGTTGTGGACAGTTGTGGACAAGCGCATTCAGAAAGGGAAATGTCGATTTCTTTTTATTTGTGGTTCAAATTCACTTGCTTTGTAAGGCAAAAGTGTTTGAAGGGATGAAGAGAAGAGGAATTTTATTCTCTCATTTTCTGTACTACAGTTCAGTTCTTCATTTCAGTAAGCTTTTGGGATCCAAAATCCTCTCATTTGGGAGGTGTGATCAGGAGCTCAAATCTGAGCTTGGGAAAAAGCTCAAAAATGAAAGTGCTCAAATTGATTTGGATCCTGAGAGACGGGATAAGCCTTGGAAATAAGATCCCAACGCCGTGAATGGTTCGAAAAATGGACACCGTATGAAGAAGTTATTTCACTTTTAGTGGAGTGGGTCCGGCAGAGCACAAAGGGGCCAGCCCTCCTCCAATGGAACCTCATCATATGACTAGTGTGGGAGCTTAATGATTAAGAGCGCTTAAGGAGCCTAATCTCAAGTTTAATATTTTATTAAGCTTCAGTCAAGTGGAGTTTAATATGGCGGAGATTTTGGAGGTGCTCCCAAATTTAGGTGGACTTCCACTTTTAGTGGAGTTAACTGGCAGTTGCCCCACATTTAGTGGAGGAAATTGGGGCAAAGTTGTTTTGGTCATAACTTTCTCATTAATCAACCTTTTGGAACAATTTTTTTAATTTTATTTTGTATGTTCTCAGAATTTTGGACTTAATGGCATAGGTTTCAGAGCCATTGGAGCTCATTTTTCAGCTTGTTTAGCTTCGGAGAAGCTTTTTGAGCCACTAGGGCCATTTTGGGTTTTGAGTTTGGTTGAGCTGTGGTTAAATTTTTTTGGTGAAACAAAAGTCATTTTTGACTATTTTCTACATTCCAGAGCCATTGGAATAGGTCTTAGCTTTATTTGAAGACTTTCAGAGGCCGAAAACCTTTAGGAGAGTTTTCAGGGCCACCATGGCCATTTTGGGGTTTGAGCTGTTTTGAGTTGTGGTTATCAGTTTGAGGTGAAAAAAAGCTCTATTTAAGATAATTTCGACCTTATGAAGCCATTGGAAGTGGTTTCAAATGAATTTTAGGACTTCTATAGCCTAAAAATTTGCAGAGAAGTTCAAAGCACCAGGAGGACATTGATGAAGAAATCACTGTTTATGGTAATATTTCACTGTTTAGTGAATTTGAAAAGGCATTATTAGCTTTTTCCTGCCTTATGAATCAATTTATATATTCAAATTTTTCTATTGAGACACTTATAATCTTGTATTTCATTTGAGATCTTTTAATACAAGAGGACAAGCCCATTTTGGGAGGCTTGATCCAGGAGATGTAGCCCAAGAGTTGGGGTGAACTTTGATGTTATATTGCTGAATATTGTTGCTGATACCCATGTTAAGTTTCAGCAAAAACAATTACACTTAAGATACATAAACAGTGAAAAGACATACACCATTTGCAAGCTAAATTTCCGCATAACGTCAAGTTTAAAGCAAGATCATTTTAATTAAATCTGAGTGTTTAATTCTATTATTTCTTTAGGCAGAGTCTGTAATAGGGCCAGGTAGCCTCTGGATTCATCCTTTCTTTGAAAGGTTAAATATCCGGTAAATGCCCCTACAGTCTATCTCTGTATTAGAAATATGAAGTTCTCATATTTTCAGATTTAAACTTAGAGTATTTTTGCACTCATTTACATAATTGAAAATGGATACCTTGCACCCTTTTCAAGTACCTTCCATTTTCAGATCATCGGTGGATCGGTGATTTGATGAGAAGAGGGTCCAGGGGCAAGGATTTTTGGATTTTTGATGGCCGATGGGGGCTAAAAGTAGGAGCTGGGACATGGTCATGTAGAAGGTTAAGGGGACCGAGAGCCAGGGGAAAAATGACTTAGCCCTAGGGAGATCGCATCGACGGGGAAAAGGACTGAGAACGAGGAAATTTACAAAATGCTGATGTGATGGAGATAAAAAATGCCGATGCGATGGAGATATGAAATGCCGAGGCGATGGAGATAGGAAATGTCGATGCGATGAAATTTTTTGCGATGCGATTGAAGAATTCTGATGCGATGAGTGCATCGGCATATCGCAAATTGGTGGAAAAAATAGGTAAAGGCATGAGGGATTTCAAAACGCCTATATGCGATTGTGATGGGAGCTTAAGGTGCCTAGCCGACGGTCTTGGGCCTCAGTTTTATGGCAGAAAAAGGAAGGGGGCTTAAAAACTTATGTTTTGAAAAAGGTCGAAATAGGCCACAAAGTGGGTTTTTTGCCTTTTTTCAAAGGTTCCGATAAGGTAAAAAGGACAGTTTAAACCATAAAAAGGGGTTTTTTATAGGTTTAAAGGGGATTTTGATGAAATGGAGGGAAATATGAGGAAAGTGGGGGGATTTTGCAGCGGGATTTCCCAAAGGAAAAATGATGAAAAATGGGTCTGAAGCACAGTTTCTTTTATAACAGCAGGGCTTCTTGGAATGCTCTTTTGAAGGAAACAACAATGAAGATTACTCCTGATTTCAGAGGACACTAAAGGCTTCAAGAATGAGTAGTTTATTTGTGAAAATAATCTATTGAAGGCTTACATAACAAAATTAGCCATTATCTATTGCAGCAAAATTTACTGATGGCTAACAACTCACACAATTGAAACAGAAGTCCCTGAAAATTATGTACCTAAGGTCATTTAACTTGACCTTTCTGAGTCAGACACTTTGTTGCCTGAGTTCATTGAACCTGAGGAGCCTCAGCCATCCTCGCCTAACTCAACGTGACCTTCCTCTTATCTTCCTTTATCTTATACAAAACCAATATATCTTGGGCATGATGGTGAACCTCTTCCATACAGACTTTTGAGTATTGAAGAGATCCCTCAAGAAGAGCCTCATCCTTCTTCTCTTATTCATTGGGAAGGACTTCATTTTTATCAAACCGAGCCTTTTCCACCTCTTCAAACTCTGATACAACCTATTTTACCTGATTCTTTGGGCTTACTCGAGGATCTTTGGCAACAATATTCGTTGGGATTGTCAACCATGACTAGAACTGATTCAAGCTCCCAACTCGTTTCCACCTCAACAAGCTCAAATACATGTGAGTCAACATTTAAATCCTATTCTGATTATATTTGGTTCTTCCCAGGCACTGCTTAGTCAAATTGTACAAGGTGCCTCATCTTCTCAATCACTTGTGCAAACTGCTCCTTAAGTTTCGGTAGGTAAAATTCTTCAAAATTTTGCGTAGTTACAACCAAACCCACCATACCAAGGAGTAATACAAACCCCTATCGAGCAACCGTATGGACCTCATCATGCGCATTTTCAAGGCCAACGAATCCAGACCCAACCATTCCAATAGCATTATCGCCATTTTGGGGCTGGGCAACAAACTCACTTGTATGATGGTTATCATAATCCTCCATATCTTGGTAATCAGGTTCCTTATTATCATAACCCTCCTTATACAGGCATGCAAGTACCCATTACTCAGTCTATTCCTTCTTACCTGGGTCATCCTCATTTTTACTTTAATCGACAGTTTACTTTTGTGTCTACTCTTGAATTACCTAACCTAACTTGGGTTACTAACAAACCCATCGCACATTCGTCATGGTGGACGATTATTCCCACTAATTTCTCGTTTGATATCCCAAAGTTCCATGGGAATCCTAGAGAAGAACCGTCGACACATGTCATGATGTATCATCTATTGTGTTCATCCAACTCCCTTAATGATAATTCCATTCGACTTCGTCTTTTCCAACAAACGCTTACAGGTACCCAGCTAAATTGTATATTGAGTTACCTAGAGCGTCGTTTCACGATTTCAGCACTTTAGCCACCACCTTCCTCACACATTTCTAATTTCCCATCAGATACAAAACAGGAACAAAATTATTGACTAACTTCAAACAATCAGATTCCACTCACATTTCATAACACATTCACGAGTGGAGACGTCGTCGCCAATTGGTCAAGACCTTTGTTCCCAATCAATTGTTGGCGGAATGGTTCGTCAAATCTCTATTAGCTCCTATAACAAAATATGTGGCCAAAGGTGGAGTCTTTACCGAAGAGAAATTCATTGCTCGTGCTTAATATCTAGATTTGGTTTATACTCAATTAGGCATGCTCTATGATAAGATATTGAATTCCCCGTGACCTTCGAACAATGTTCCTCTTCCACCTAGTAAATAATCTCATGCAATTGATGGCATTATTGGCTCTGCCAGTTCGCAACCAGTGAGTAAATCATATGGTATCACACTCTCTGCTCTTGCTCAAAACCCTCAATCCCACTCTCCTGCGGCTTCTACTTCCGAGAAAAATACAATTTCATCTAATAAAGGAAAATCTCAACAACAACTTGGAAGCAAGGAGAAAGGTAAAGGTAAGAAAAAAAAATATTCCTCATCGTAGGATAAATAAACAAATTCGTCTTCCGATGAGAAAAGAAATCCTCAATATCCATGCTTGATTTGCAATGAGGATCACTTTACACGTGATTATTCACACTGCGCTAAAGTGAATCTCTTTCTTAAATCATCCACTTATCTTTTTATGTTGACTGACCTGTTTCCAAATCAGGAGACCCATATGGTTTCCTAGGACCCCTCTTCTTCTAACATTGTTTTGATGCTTTCCTCCTCGAAGCTGAGATCTGATATTTTTATGGCCACTCGAAACAAATACTATGGTAATGCAAATCCACTAAATGGTTAGGCTACTAATCAACTTTCCAGTTCAACACCAACCTCGTCGGATTATGTTCAGCCTTCGGAATTTACTATCAAGCCTCTGAAAGGTGTTATCCATAATTCTGCTTACAGAACTCATTCAAGAGCTGCCTAAAATTACAACGTGGTTGAAGACTTAGCTCAAATTCTATCAGCTATTTCAACTCTTGAGGTGTTACAAAAATTCCCCGCCCAAAATAAGGCCTTGTTTTCGGCTATCAGATGTATGGACCCATTGGATTCCAACCTAGTGGTTTTCTCTCATGAAAATTATACTCCTCAGCTTCCAATTGATATAGAGTCCTAGTACAAATAGAATTAGAACTCTTTTGATTCCACTCAAAAAAGCTTTATCTAAACTTAATTACATCATTTTCCACCTATCTTTCCATTAAGTCTAATCTTGATGATGAGCTCCAACCTGTTATGACCACAATGCTGATGATGTTGATCTTCTGCAATTTAGGAAAATGCTCCCCTATTTTTAGGCTTAGGATCCCTTTAGTTTCTTGAGATATTCTAACCACTTCCAACTGATAATTTCGAGGCTAATTTATGTTAGGAACATGATTGGCATATGTCCCAATTTATCCCTTCATGCTAGTTGTGTGAAACCACTTTGAACTTCTCAAAATAATGAAAACAGACCTGCGCTACTAAAGCAGCACAGTTTCGTAGCGCGGTCTGTTTACCCATTTTCCTTCAAAATTTAACTTTCTTTCCTTCAAATTTACCTTGATATTCACTTGATATAACTTACTTATAAATTTCAAATCAAAATACCTGGTCTTCCCTCCAAAATTTGATAAGAAAAAGGGTGAAAAAGCTACTACAGCAGTTTCGTAGCACCTTTCACCCTTTTTGCACTACAAGCACTACGAAACTGTTGTGCAAGAAGTTTTAACCAGATTTTGACAAAATTTAAAAGAAAAAGGTACCAAAGCTTTAGAAGATCATTAGTTTCATCAAAACCATCAGCTATTTGGATTAAAAACATAATCTTCACAAAATCATTAGCTTCATCAAAACCATCAGCTATTTGGATTAAAAATGTAATCTTCACAAAATGTAATCCTCATTTTCCATTTAGATTTTGTTTTGAATTTGTCATTTTGTACCTCTGCTCTTTAGTTCATCTTGAGACTATTTTATTTGTAGCTCCAAATCCTCTACTTGGCCTCTTATCTTTCTGTTACTTGCTCTCAAAAGAGTGTTGATCACTCTAACAAAATTTACTTCGTTAATGGTTGGAACTGTCCATGTAAAGAATTGTTGTGCACTACTTGGGATCTCTGACCTAGCAACTGTTTGACCTTCCCAAAAAACCTTCAATCTCTTGAATTCTATCTTTTCAATGTTGTGCTATCTTGCCCACTTTCTCATCATTTCCAGCTCTTGATTTGCTAGCTTCAACTTTTCTTCAAGAATTTTACCTTCTAACATGTATTCCTTTCCCTTCTTAATCTTGCTAGCTGCATGCTCCACTATAGGTGATGAGAGATCAACCACCTCTTCAGGGAATTTGGTTGCTTCAATGGTTACTTGTATATCTTTGATGCCTTCTTGGAGTCTCTTTTCATGCCTGGTTAAAGGCTTCCTAGCTTGAAAAACAAAAGTTGCATTCTCACCTTCAAATTCCAATTTCTTTGCTGATTTCATTTTTCTCTATTTGGGTTCATTAACTCCAATGAAATCTACCTGCACAATGGGTGATTCTTCTATATTAATTTCATGTAGTATATCATCCAAGTTACCTTTCATCATTGGGTTTTCTTCTGTGACTGAAACCCCTGCTTTTCCCTTTGATGTTGATACTTGACTTCTTGTCTTTCTCTGGCTCTCCTGTTTACTGGCCACCTATTTTTGTTTTGTTTCTTTGACCCTTTCTACGTTCTGTTTTGCAGGTGATGGGTTTTTTGCAACAAGCACTGATACTTTCTCAATTCTCTCTTCAACCTGCTTCCTTGGTTTCAACTTCACAAACCTCGTAGCTTTGGTAACCACTGGCTGACTAGATTCTTCTACTGGTGGTGAAGGATTTCCCTTGATCTTAGGGTTTCTAGCTAGGGTTAGGGCTTCCATTTCAAATCCACTCATAAATAAAAAGGAAGACCAATGTCTATTTATTTTATGTAGCTCATTTAAAACCAGTAACTTAATCAAACCGTGATGAAACGGAGATGTTTCACAACCATCAGATTTATCTTAGACTTTGTCAACCATTTTGGAAAGGCTTCTATGCAAGTAAAATGGAAAATCTAATGATATCATTCCTGTGAAATGAAAAAACAGTTTAAAATGATAAGTGTAGACTTTATGGTACCTGTTAAACACACACATGGTGTATGAGAAGGTAAAACACACAAAGGGAAAGATAGGCATTCGTTGCTCATATTATTCACCATAGATGTACATTTATAATACAATGGTGTGACCTTTGGATTCATCTTCCAAGGTCACTTGAACTCCTTTGTGACTTTTCGCCTTCCACACCTACCCATAGAGGATTAGGTGTTCAACATTCCCCCCCTTAATCCGAAGGAGTATGTGTGAGTCCAAGAAGAGAGTTGTAATAAAAATCTGCAAAATATGCATGGCAGCACTTAGGTTGAATCAGCTCTCTGAAATGTTGGCATAAAGAGGTGGTTTAAGGATGACCATCAACACTGGAACGCAATGCTTATTTCAGTTCCTGAAACTCTTCCAAAACTAGCAAGAAGCTGAGGGCTTCTAATAGAGGAAGTGTCCCTCATATTTGAAGAGGGATACCTTCAACCTAAAAGAAGGGAAGTCTACAACCTGTGATGGTTTAAGGATGACCACCAACACTGGAATGCTTAATGCATTTCCTGGAACTCAACCAAAACTGGCAAGAAACTGAAGTCTTCTACTAGAGGAAGTGTTCTGAAAGAGGAAGAATATCAACCTCACATAGATGGTTTAAGGTTTTCCACCAACCAAAGGCATGCTCATGAGCATCCGTGTCTCTGGCTACAACTCTGAATCTGGAATGACGAATTGTGGCTCAGGCTCGCTTGAACTGCTGTGTCTCTGGCTACAAATCTGAATCTGGAATGAGGGATTGTGGCTCAAGCTCACTTGATGTGGCTTTGAAGCTTGTAGATGACCACCATTTCCCCCCCTGTCAGGTACAAGGTGAGATGATGGCGAAAACTCAACTGCAAGATTGTTCAATATTCGAGAACAAGTTCTGACATGCGACTTAAACATCTTCTTGGTTGTTGATGCACATTGTCAAGAAGCAATCCATCCAAGATGAATCTTTGTTCTTGCAGGAGGCATGTTTCTGAAGCATCTATGTGAAGAATGGGTGTGCCGACCACAGTGCTTGCATGGGTGAAGATCAAAACAGTGATCTTTCATATGGCCAACTTGATCTCAGTGTTGGAATTTTTCAATTTGTTGTTGTTGTTGCTGTGGAAGAGGAGCAGGATCTGGAATAGCTGAAGGTGAACTACCATAAAGAAATTTGGCACTCTGAAATTTTATGGGCTTGGAGTAGTCAGGAATATGAAAGGACAACTCCTTGTCATATCCAAGACTTTTTCAGTGCTTGTTATGGACAAGCTCTTCCCAAGGTCTAATGATGGGCTTGGGAAGTGCAAACTCAATTGTTGCATCTACATGTAAATATGCTCTTGTACAAGGAACTGAATGTGAATCAACTGCAACTTTATATTCTTGTTGCTGATGGGAGTCCCTCTCAATTTTCTGAATAGAATCAGGTTCAGAATGATGACTCTTTTGCTGAAGTTCATCTTGCTAGAGTTGAGACTCCAACTGCAAAAACTCAATCTTGTCTTGTGCATCTTGCAAGCAAGATTGAATATTAAAAAGAGCATTCTTGCTCATTTTTACCATATCATGAACAGTGGAATGAATGATGTTATTCAGCAACTCTAATGCATCATTGATTTTATCCATTTTTCTCAACAACTCAAATTTACACTTGAAACACTGATTGCAACTATGAACTAAGAAGCAATACCCACTCATAATGTCAGTACAGTACAATGTCAGTGCAAAAATATATATATATATATATATATATATATATATATATATATATATATATATATATATATATATATATATATATATATATATTTTCTCTTTTTTTTCTTTTTTTTTTTTAATTTTTTTAATGTGCAGCAAAAAACCACTGTGCAATAGCCCTTTAAGGCAAAAAAATACTAATGATTTCTCTGCTCTTCAAAAACTGTTTTACACCAACAACTCTATTTTGTAGAGAACGAACCTTCAATGAGCAATACTCACTGCTTCATACAACCAAACTGTTTGTATCCCTTCAGTGTTTAGATCATGTACAAGCAACAAAAAGGACTCTACATGCAACAACAGCTACATATGCATCTAGTAGCTATCATGATCAGTTTGCAACCAAACTTCGAAAAACACATTTCCACCCTACCAAATGGACTTTTCCATGTGACTATCTACTGCAAGGCAATTTCATAGTAGTGTAATCTCTAATATGCAAACAATTTTCAACTACAAGACTGTAGACCCTTATGTGAAGCCAACTATTCCTTTAGTGGCACGGTCCTTAGTTCCCATGTATAACCAGCATACAATGTGAACTCAACACAATTGAAAATTACTCATGAATTTGACTCACACTATGGGTAGCAAAGAGCAGCATACTAGGTAGCAAAGAGAAAATAGGCCAAGACATCAAATTCGAGAATAGAAGAGTAGAGCGCTCTTAGTTTTCATTTCCACTTCCTCTTTGACATCAGCACTCACAGAATCACGCACCCAACCCAACACTAAGTATCTTTCTTTCACACAAGAAGCATGAGCAGGGAGTGCCCTCGGGAGAAATTATGGAACTTTGAAGAGGCGGTGATCTATCCTATAACCACCGGATACATTTGACCCGTTTCTGTTTTCAAATAGGGAAGAGGGGCACTGCAAGGTATTTTAGTTACAGGTTTAGTAAGAAGTTGGATTTAGTCCAATAATCAGACATACGGGGTCCCACGCAGTGCTTGCTCCTTCACGGCGATAGCGATGCGGGAAATAGTAACATGGAGAATGGACTTCTCAACTCCCCACCTTGTGCCATGCAGCGCCAGGTGAGCGTTGTAGCCGGGGGAAGTCTTGATCAAGAGAGAGACAAACACCAACACTCTTCTCTCTATGATTTCATTTCTCTTATGCTTGATGTGTTGCTTGAATGATCTTGTCTAACGTTTCGAATCTTCACATCATCAACCCGTCTTGAATCTAGAATCTAAAACCATTACGATATCGACTTACTGTCAACTTCTCGTCTTCCTCCAAATTTGTTTGAATCTGTGCAATGGGAAATTTGAACCGGAGGGATGCGAACAGGCACCGGAGGTAGGCACGTGTAGTCGGCATTGTGGGAAGAATTGTTGGAGAACTGTGGGTAGGTTAGCATAGAGGAGGCTGTGGTGGCCTCGATGGAATTTGGCAAGTGGCAATGTATGCAAAGCGCAGAAAAATTTTCTTGCATAAAACCCAAACTAGCTTCCATCTAGAAAAGTGGAAATGTATTCCCGCTTCCACCCAGATGCAATGAATTTATTGCGTAAAATGCAGACCGAGTACCGGGTACTCTTTTTAACAGACGGAGGTACTCGTCTTTACAAGGAATAAAGAAGAAATTTGATTGAAAGTGCGGTGGAAATTTGCCTAAAATGTGGATTGCAAGGAATTGTGAGCGAAGTTAGAGAAATTGTCAGTGAATTTGGGTTATCCCTTCTCACTTATGGGGATCTCAATAACGTTTTCGAAGTATTGCAAAATCAGAAAGAAATGGGTGTTGATGGGGTGAAAATGGATCATGTTATGGAGATGGTTAGTGTTGTTCGAAATGCAATGATTTATAATGGGAGCATGGAGTAACAATTATATAATAGCATGGAAGGAGCGTTATGGTTCAAGGATGCAGCAAGAGAGAACTGTGGTAAGTAGGCAACCATGATAATCTTGACAGAGCAACGTTGCTTTTCTTGACAGAGCAACATTATTATGCTTAACAAAATGACAGGGATTTACAGATCAACAGAGGATTTCATATCTCTCCATAGAAGACTCAACAAAAACAACCAACACGTAAATAGACACCAACACTCCTTGGGCACAAAACCTAACACATAAATGCTAAATGAGGAAGAAGAATGCCACCCATCATGGCTCTGATACCATGTTAAACACACACATGTTGTATGAGAAGATAAAACACACAAAATGAAAGATAGGCATGCGTTGCTCATATTATTCACCATAGATGTACATTTATAATACAATGGTGTGACCCTTGGATTCATCTTCCAAGGTCACTTGGACTCCTTTGTGACTCTTCGCCTTCCACACCTACCCATAGAGGATTAGGTGTTCAACAGTACCTGCCTTCACATGTGAAATATCTTTGGATGTTGAATAGTAGCTTTGCATAGTTATCCTTGATGCAGCTCCTAGGTATTGCATTGTTCAAGTCCATGTCTACAAATTCAGGTTTCATAAACTCCTTGCATGGCTCCATATCAAACCTAAAACCTTTAAACCAAGATTGATGTCCCCTTGGTATCTTTTTCATAGTAGCTATGATCTCAGGTGTCACTGGCATATTTATCATTCCAACTTTGGTAGTGGTTCCACTGAAATGTAGAGAAAACTCTTTGGACACCTGAGTGTGGCACCCCTGTAGCTTTTCACAAAATTTGAGATAGTCAGCTTTGCTAAAAGCCTTCATTACCATTTTATCCTCCATAATAGCATTTGCATTCTCAGGTTCTAATCTTAGACAATTTCCCCCTTTGTGGACCTTCTTTTCTTCTGCCATGTTTCCTGTAGAAAACCTGTTTGTTTCTCTAAAACTTGTAAAGCAACCTCTCTTGACTAGATGAACAGCCTTGCTTGATTTGATGAGAATTGTCTTTGGATGGAACAACCATAAACTTATCCTTACTATTTCAAATCTTGGACAACATATGTGAAGGTGAATGAAACAGGGATGACTCAATTAGGCCAAAATTTGAATTAAAAATGTCACCTCATGACCAAATGATGTTTGACTGATACCCTATCCCGAAAATGATGATTGTAGGACAAGTGGGTACATCGAATCTGGTAATTAACTGACTCACCATACTCCTTTCATGTCATTTCCCAACTTAAACTGACAAATCTCGGTTTATTTGACACGATAGCTACGAAACCGCGCTTTCGTAGTGCTTACAGTGTAAATTTTGCACTTTGTGCTACGAAAGTAGCAGCGCTTTCGTAGCGCAAAACTCAATTTTTGAACTAACTTCATAGTTCAAAATGGTTGGCCTTCAAATTCAGGAATGGTTGGCCTATGGTGGACTTCAACTCCATACTTTTCTGTGGAGTGCATAGGAATAATGAAAAGGCTTGCAGAGACAGCAAGAGAATCAGCAATGGATTTTTGTTCTCTAGTTTTCACTGTGAATGAATAGGCTTGAAAGTTTTCTAACATATCCAAAACCAAATTCCTATATGCTCTCATCCTTGTTTCATTTGTTTGATAAACACCCTCAATCTGTTTTATGACTAATTCTGAATCTCCAAAAATAGAAATGTTTTGAGCATTCATTCTTTTCAACTCTTCTAGACCCAAAATCAAGGATTCATATTCAGCCATGTTATTGGTGCAATCAAAGTTCAGTTTATAGGAGAAGAACTTACTTTCATCACTTGGATTTATAATCTAGATCCCTGCTCCTGCTCCTTCTTTGCCTGCTGACCCATCAAAATACAATGACCACCAACCTTCTTCCTTTTTATTGCTGACTTGTTGGCCTCTAACTACTTGCTGATTTTCAGACTGTTGAATTTCAGAACTCTGATTTTATGCTTTCTTTTCTTCTTCTGCTTCATTATTCAATTCATTAAAAAGAATAGGAGAACCAAGCTCAGTATCAAGAGCGTAAATTGGAAAGTTTTGGGGTTTATCTTTTCTACTCACCATGTAAGCCATCCTTGTCTCTCGATACAATCTTCTTTGCTCCCCAAAAACTGGAATGGTAGCATAAGTAAGATCCATCTGCATTGTACCTTTAATTTTTGCTGCCCCTGACCTTGACAAAAACATACCAAAATTCGGTGGAATGTCTGCTACAACAATGTCCATTTCTACAATCTTAGCAGGAACTTGCATCAGACCAACAACAACATCCTTGATTAGACCAATGCATTGAAATCTTTTTGAATCAAAAGAAAACAAATCTTTGTATGGCCTAGTTATTTCTAACCCCATTATTTCCATGATTACATTTGGCATAAGATTGTGAGAAGCCCCTGAATCCAACATAGCATTGTGCAATGTCATGTCGTGAATGCTAAGACTCACATAAAAAGGAGGAACCTCCTCATTCTGTTCATCTTCTATTCTTGGGCCCAAATATATGGTCGGATGATATTCTAATACATTCAAGGTATCAGCAGCTCCAGGTTGTGATTTTAGCATTTTAACAATCTTGCTTCTATATTCATCTACCTTGAGAATCTCACCAAAAGGGACTGGTATATTTATCTTAGAAATTTCATTCTCAAGATTGAAAACAGAAACAGATTTTTTAGCTTCTTTGGTAGAAAGGACAGTTGGTGTATCTTTCTTACCTTCAATGACCTTAGGAGCTTCCTTCTTGCCATCAGCAACCTTAGGTGCATCCTTCTTAGGTTTTGTATTGTTTGCAATGATAGGTACATTCCTATTTCTGAGATTATATTGTTTCTGCATCTCAAAAATAGCATGTTGATACCCCTTTAGATAGTCCAATGTTTCTTCTTCATAATTGTTTTGATCTGATTGATCATGTTCTTCCTTAGTCAAGAAAATTCCTGACATTTCTTCATCAAAACAATGAATATACTCCTCAGGAACTTCAGGATCATCTTCTTCATCAACTAAATTCTGCTGAAAATGAGGTCTCGCTGGAGAATCAGGCTGTTGATTTCTATTCTCCCTTGGTTTTTGTTGATTTTGAGGTCTCCTGAACTGAGGGTTTCTAAATTGAGGTTCATGGTGTGCAGGAGGAGCAGAGGTGTTGCCAAGGGCTAATCTATCCATCAATTTTTCCATTGTTTTCATCACTGAATCCAGTTTGTCTTGAGAGGTAGAAGATGAAGGTTTCTCTTCTTCTTTCAACTTACCCTTACCCATTTTTGACTTTTTAGCTGCTATCAAATTAACCTCCACCTTCACAGCATCATTTTGTATTTCAACAAGTGTAGGAGATTCTCTTTCTCTCGGAAATATGTAAAACTCATAGTTAAAAGCTTATGCATACCTCATTTGAGCTAAAGCTTCTGGTGGTTTCAAATGAGTAGGAATAAAATCTAACACTTTATTAAACCTTTTTGAAAATTTTTGGACAGTTTCATCAGCAGCTCTTTTCAAAGTACTATATTCAGTAAGGGCTTGTACTGGATTAGTTCTATTTCCCCATTTTCTTAGGAAAATATCTTCAAATTCATTCCAATTATGAATACTTCTGGGGGCAAGAGCTTTATACCATTTCCTAACCTCACCAGTAAAACTTTGAGCAAACAATCTCAATTTAACATCTTCATGATCAACCTCCTCCCTATCTATAAAGTCATTAAATTGATCTACATGATCCTCTGCTGTAATGTCTTCATCACTTTCACGTGTTTTAATTCTAGAAGCATATTTACTAGGGAGGTCATGTAAGACAGCAGGATGGACAAGAGGGGCATATCTAGCAGGTGCAGCATGTGGATTTCCAGCCATGGTCAGAGGTACTGTGGTAATTTTAGGAAAGGCAGAAATAGTAGATGATAAACTTCTATGAGGAGGATTGTTTGGTCTTTGTAGGCCACTAAAAATTGAGCTCCAGTTGGGAAGAGGTAAACTAGCTTTACTTTTCAACAATACTTAGAAAGGATCAAGCTCCTTTAATTTGTCTAGAGACTCTCTTTCCAACAACAATTCCGAAGTGACAGCTTCCCAGAATTCCTCTTTGTCTTCTTGTGTTACTAGAGCTGAGGTGTCAATTCCTCTCTTATGTAAGTCTAAGATAATTTCAATTAGCTCCTTTTCATTTTCTGATCTAAACAAAACCTCATGAATTTTATCATCAACTCTTTTGTCTTCAGGACTTCTTGATATTTCAGAGGACAAGGATTTTGAATGAGATGGAGTACCTGGTATTTCAGAAATGCCTTGATTACCTCTTGAAATGATGTTTGGATTGTCGACGATGGTAGGTGGATCTAGGTCAGGATTACTCCTCGTGTATCCCCTTCTCGAAGCCACCTTTGAACATATAAACTTTAAATGGAGTCACCAAGGTAAATACAGCCTCAAAATTTTTCTTGAGCTCCTGCTACCCTTAGAAGTTCAGCTTCAAAATCTCAGGAAAGTATAATCTTCAGACTTCCGACAGACGCACCAAAATGTTATCACAAAATTAGACCTGATAGGCTACTAATCAAACCAATCTTGTGCAACTATTTCAAACCAATAATTTGGTTGAGGCTTAGCCTCCTCAACCTGAGAGGGCTCTCTCAAGGGTTTATGATTTTTTGATAAATATGTAGATGGCTAACTCTATATGAGATAAAAACAGATAAATGATGTAAACTGGTTGTAAATCACATTATCAAGTGTGCATTGGGCTTATGGAGTCATGATAGCTTCAAAAAAACCAAGATAATCTACCTAGCATGGAAGTCAAGGCATATCAGAGCTCAAGTCAAGGAATAAACATGTAGAACAGTGAAACACCCAATCAGCTTGTTTATGAAGGAAGTCAGAGCATCATTGATGAATTTTGAGTAACATAAGCAAACACCACTGCAATAGAATATTGAAAAGATGCCATCAGAACAAGAACATACAAGAACTCCTTATGAATCTTGAGTTGTCTAAGTAGAAATTATGTATTAGGCTGCAAAACAGTCACTTACATAAAACAAAGTCTTTTTGCTAACAAATTTCCAACCCTTTCTATTTCGACTCCTTGATCTTTTATATATCATTTTCATCATAATATAAACTTATCTACAACTAGATGCATCGAATTCCTATGCTTTGTCACCTATACTAACCATGAAACATGGTATTTATTACAACACAGCTGTAAAACTGATATAGAGTCCTAGTACAAATAGAATTAGAACTCTTTTGATTCCACTCAAAACAGCTTTATCTAAACTTAATTACATCATTTTCCATCTATCTTTCCATTAAGTCGAATCCTGATCATGAGCTCCAACCTGTTATGACCATGATGCTGATGATGTTGATCTCCTGCAATTTAGGAAACTGCTCCCCTATTTTTTGGCTTAGGATCCCTTTAGTTTCTTGAGATATTCTGACCACTTCCAACTGATAATTTCGAGGCTAATTTATGTTAGGAACATGATTGGCATATTTCCCAAGTTATCCCTTCATGCTAGTTGTGCGAAACCACTTTGAACTTCTCAAAATAATGAAAACAGACTTGCGCTACGAAAGCAACACAGTTTCGTAGCGCGATCTGTTTACCCATTTTCCTTCAAAAATTAACTTTCTTTTCTTCATATTTACCTTGATATTCACTTGATATAACTTCCTTAGAAATTTCAAATCAAAATACCTGGTCTTCCCTCCAAAATTTGATAAGAAAAAGGGTGAAAAAGCTGCTACAGCAGTTTCGTAGCGCATTTCACCCTTTTTGCACTACAGGCACTACGAAAATGTTGTGCAAGTAGTTTTAACCATATTTTGACAAAATTTAAGACTAAAAGGTACCACAACTTCAGAATATTATTAGCTTCATCAAAACCATCAGCTATTTCGATTAAAAACATAATCTTCACAAAATTTAATCCTCATTTTCCATTTAGAGTTTGTTTTGAATTTGTCATTTTGTACCTCTGCTCTTTAGTTCATCTTGAGACTATTTTAATTGTAGCTCCAAATCCTCTACTTGGCCTCTTAGCTTTATGTTACTTGCTCTCAAATGATTGTTGATCACTCTAACAAACTTTGCTTCTTTAATGGTTGGAACTGTGCATGTAAAGAACTGTTGTGCATTGCTTGGGATCTCTGACCTAGAAAATGTTTGACCTTCCCAAACAATCTTCAATCTCTTGAATTATGTCTTTTCAATGCTATGTTATCTTGCCCTCTTTCTCATCATTTCCATCTCTTGATTTTCTAGCTTCAAATTTTCTTCAAGCATTTGACCTTCTGACGTGTATTCCTTTCCCTTCTCAATATTGCTAGCTGCATGCTCCACTATAGGTGTTGAGAGATCAACCACCTCTTCAGGGAATTTGGCTACTTCAATGGTTACTTGGATATCTTTGCTACCTTCTTGGATTCTCTTTTCATGCCTGGTTAAAGGCTTCCTAGCTTGAAAAACAAAAGCTGCATTATCACCTTCAAATTCCAATTTCTTTGCTGATTTCATTTTTCTCTGTTTGGGTTCATTAACTTCAATGAAATCTACCTGCACAATGGGTGATTCTTCTATATCAATTGCATGCAGTATATCATCCAAGTTACCTTTCATCATTGGGCTATCTTCTATGACTGAAACCCCTGCTTTTCCCTTTGATGTTGATAATTGACTTCTTATCTTTCTCTGGCTCTCTTGTTTACTAGCCACCTATTTTTTTTTTTTTTCTTTGACCCTTTCTACTTTCTGTTTTGCAGGTGATGGGTTTTTTGCAAAAATCACTGATACTTTCTCAGTTCTCTCTTCAACTTGCTTCCTTAGTTTCAACTTCAGAAACCTCTTAGCTTTGGTAACCACTAACTGACTAGATTCTGCTACTGGTGGTGAAGGATTTCCCTTAATCTTATGGTTTCTAGCTGGGATTAGGGCTTCCATTTCAAATCCACTCATAAATAAAAAGAAAGACCAATTTCTATTTATTTTCTGTAGCTCATTTAAAACTAGTAACTTAATCAAACCGTGATGAAACAGAGATGTTTCATAGCCATCATATTTAGCTTGGACTTTGTCAGCCATTTTTGAAAGGCTTCTATGCAAGTAAAATGGTAAATCTAATGATATCATTCCTGTGAAATGCAACAGCAGTTTAAAATGATAAGTGTAGACATTATTGTACCTTCCTTCACATGTGAAATATCTTTGGATGTTGAATAGCAGCTTTGCATAGTTATCCTTGATGCAGCTCCTAGGTATTTCATTGTTCAAGTCCATGTCTACAAATTCAGGTTTCATAAACTCCTTGCATGGCTCCATGTCAAACCTAAAACCTTTAAACCAAGATTGTTGTCCCCTTGGTATCTCTGTCACAGCAGCTATGATCTCAAGTGTCACTGGCATATTTATCATTCCAACTTTGATAGTGGTTCCACTAAAATGTAGAGAAAACTCTTTGGACACCTGAGTGTGGCACCCCTACAACTTTTCACAAAATTTGAGATAGCCAGCTTTGCTAAAATCCTACATTACCATTTGATCCTCCATAACAGCATTTGCATTCTCAGGTTCGTATCTTAGACAATGTCCCCCTCTGTGGACCTTCTTTTCTTCTGCCATGTTTCCTGTATAAAACCTGTTTGTTTCTCTAAAATCTGTAAAGCAGCCTCTCTTGATGAGATGAACAACCTCGGTTGATTTGATGAATCAGCCTCGCTTGATTTGATAAGAATTGTCTTTGGATGGAACAAACATAAATTTATCCTTACTGTTTCAGATCTTGGACAACATATGTGAAGGTGAATGAAACAGGGATGACTCAATTTGGAAAAAATTTGAATTAGAAATGTCACCTCATGACCAAATGATGTTTGATTGATACCCTATCATGAAAATTATGACTGTAGCACAAGTGGGTACATCGAATCTGGTAATTAGCTGACTCACCATACTCCTATCATGTCATTTCCCAACTGAAACTGACAAATCTTGGCTTATTTGACACGATAGCTACAAAACCGCACTTTCGTAGTGCTTACAGTGTAAATTCTTCACTTTGCACTACGAAAGTAGCAGCGCTTTCGTAGTGCAAAACTCAATTTTTGAACTAACGGTGCTACGAAACTGTGGATTTGTGGCTAATTGCATAAAATCGACCCAAAACTTACTTAGATGACCCTTAAATGAAAAATGTGAACTTTTTAACTATGGAATGGATCAAAAAATACCCTTTTTGAATTTTGATGGTGAACACTAAACCTCTAAAACTATGACATACCCTTAACCATGCTAAAATGACTTTCAAAAATATTTAGATCATGATCAAAACAGAGTTGACATGCCATGTTTGAAAAAAAAAATTATAGTGATAACACTTTGTATTATTGATAAAATAAAGAGGGAAGCATATAACCGGTGCCTTGATTTTGGAGACCTCCTCTAGGACATGTTTCCCAGTCCAAGCCAAATACTTCAAGCACTCCTTCTCTTTAGAATTTTGACAACATTTAGGCACATTGGAGCACTAGAAATGAAACCAGAAATGACCAACCATTTGGGGGAAGGCATGGAATTCATTTATATTGAATTTGGAGAGGTTATGGATCCAAAAATGAGGGAGGAAAGTCCTTATCTCAAAGAGGATGTTTCTTAAAGATAGGATCAAAGGTTCAAAATGGGATATTTCGGCCATATCCTCAACCAACAAGTATTAGACTTTTGTTCTCGAGATTTCTACAGGAAGAAGCTTCTGCTCCATTTTTGGAGAACCTGCCTTAAGGGGAACAATGCGACTTTTCAGTTTAATTCCCGCACTGCCAGCACTATTTACCAATTACGCACAGGGTGAAAAACGCGAGGGAATACATGGGAGAACCACGCTGGGGCAGAAAATAAGGGTTATTTTCAATATTTCTCTAGAATTGCTATAATGCAATGATTCTCTATTTCTTCAGGGATGTTTTGAGCATGTTATTCATGGTGAACATGTTTTCATATCTTTTGTCACTTTGCAACATTTGTGGCATGTGTGAGGCAAAGCATGAAACTTTGGATAGGGAATATGGAAAGGGACAAAATATTGTGTAACAGATGACCCCTAAAGCATGAAAGCAGAATGAGAAGTGATGGTTGAAGTTCTTTATTAGTCAAGGCAAGGACTTTAGAAAACCACCGTCAGGAGACCTACAAGTCAAACATGATACAATATGTGACATATCTGATATAAATATGCCTAATAAGACACTTCTAATAGGTATCAGATAACACATGAATCCATGGCATGGGTGCAACCATCCTAATAAACATTATCATATGTATGGATCCACGGCATGGTCGTAGCCATATGTACATAAGGGATCATGTGTACAATCATGAATACTCCACGCAGCCTGGATTCGAACAGTTGTGATCTAGGGTCTTAATCTCTATCTAGACTCGTCTAAAGTATGAATCTAACCATATGAATAAATGTATTGAAGTCGAGCATGGAAGAAACTACCTGATTACCAGTCAATGATGTAAAGTGTTAGCAGGCACGAGAGAAACCACCAATAATGACAATGGCCCTCAAGGTACGAAAACACAATATAGAAGTGTGAATAAGGGAGTTGAAGTCAAACACTCGCAAAATCATTCGATCGAATGCCAATGATTTGAACCTATCGTCGAATGTGAAGAACTTTCAATTAAGGCATGCAAGCTCCAAGGTATTGAAAGGGGGTTTCTAGATCAACTTCCCAAATAATTAGCTCAGGTCTAAAGGAAATGATCTGTCGAAGGAGGGCCATAATGTTTTCCACATCATCGACATGAAACATAGGATTTCTCAAGGTGGATAAGAATGATTCAATATTATTGCAAAGAGGGTGAAATAAGTATAAAATGAATTACTTTTTCATATAGGGCTTCTCTTGAACATATCGGCGACATGACTCCAGATTTTCGCAACATTTGACTCAAAATGGGATTAATCGTCATGGTGACACTAGGATATGATCAAATGAGAGGCAAATGGATTTCCCAAACCTAGGAAGGCAAGTGACGAAGAGAGGATATAACCCAAACCCGACACGAGTTGCAGATAAGTTTCATGTTCTAGAGTGACATGCTACCTTCAATACAGAATACAAAACATACTTTACTTCCATTTTTACCCCACTATTTCTAGAGAGTACCTCCTTATTTTTTACAAAAATATTGAAGAGGATACCATATGCTTAGCGTATAATTTCACCCTTCGGATGAATCCATCCTATTAAATTTAAAGAGTCCTAGGAAGGATTAACTTGGTCTTGTCATGGTGACAAGTCCTTCGTCGTTTTAAGTTTTACGAGTCCGATGAAGGGGTAACTCAACATATTTTTCATGTTTAGAGAGTTTGAAAAATAAGTGGAAAATAAAATTCCAAATGTCCCTTTTCGTAAATAATCTCTTGAACCCAAAAAGGTAGAAAACAATATCCAAGAGAACCTCTTAGTCATGTTTGACTAAGGTATTAATATTTCGTAGTTAGTTAATCTCAGCCAGAAAAATGGTTAAACTTATATTAAGATGACGTCAATTCATTTATTTTAACGAGCTCGAAAGGACAAGTGCTCGATAAGATTTTCACATTTCGAGAGTCTAAAAAAAGTTTAAAGAGGACTCCTCCTGAAGGAACAAGTGGTATAAAGGGTAGTGACTAGTTCCGAAGATGATGGAACTACTCAAAACACGCAAAGGTTAAGATAATGGCTAAAAAGACCACTCATCCCAGTGGTTCCCCAGGCAAAGGTAAAAAAATGAAGTGAAAGTGTATGATTTTCCAAACATATGGTGACAATGGAATGAAAAAACCAAGGTTCATCTAGAAAAAGAGGTTGATAAAAATGGAAATCAAAAGGGGTAGAACAGGAATGTTCTCATTTTTACACAAGCTCGAAACATGGGAAACTAAGCTTGGAACTGGTTTCATTTTTACACAAGCTTCAAACATGGGAAATTATGCTTGGAACTGGTTTCATTTTTACACAAACTTCAAACATGGGAAACTATGCTTGGAGCTAAGTTTGCATGCCCCCCCAACTTCATTTCATTCCCCTAAGTAGACTACTGGTTACTAGCATGTGGATGGAATGAAGTTTCCTTTGCGATATCCAGTGAAAGACTCGATTGGGAATTTACGAGATCTAATCAAGGACTCTAATTGAAAGGGGATTTGTTTCATTTTTTAAAGAGCTTGACACAGTAAAAGAACTATGTTCATAGGGACCTATTTCATTTTTTTACGAGGTTGAGATAGTGAGAGAACTATCTGTAGGTTTTAACCCTGTACAGAAATTATCTACAAATGAATCTTAAAAATAGAAAATAAACAATAGCAAGAGCATAAAACATAAAATAGATATACACAGAGATTTTCCGCTGGATCCCAATTCGGGACTACCAGCTTGATTTTTCATTTTATTCCTTTTAATGTTACAACACATATATATACATGTCGAAGCATACATAAGCCCCAATACATTAACCCTGGATTAGAACATAACCGTAATTCCCTTGACTGGATCTACAAAATACCAGGGGCTGAAAACCATCATGCCCCAAAACCATGGTTGGGTCAGCCCACCAAAAAATAGGGTCCAAAAAATTTCGAGGCACTTGCCCCCTCAGACTCCCCCCGCGTGTGCGACTAATCGTGGAAAGAATATAACACATATCCAACATTCTCCCACTTGTTGTTTTATTTCCGCAGGGGGCCACAAGAGAGCTTAGTCATTAGCCTAGCTTTGCAACACCCATTGTTTCTCTACACCAAGATAACTTCTGAGTGCTCACAAACTTCTTCAATACATCTATAACATTCTTCAAAGTTTCCACCTTTACCAACAACACCCTTTTATCCTCAACCATATCTCTCACAAAGTGATATTGAACATCGATGTAATTTGTCTTTGAATGATAAGCAGGGTTCTTAGCCAAGAAAATTTCACTTTAGCTATCACAGTCTATCCTTATAGCCTATTGCACCAACCCCATACTTGAACACAATCTCTGCAACCAAACCTCTTCCTTTCTTGCATGAGTGGCTGCCATGTATTCTACCTTTGTAGTTGAAAGAGTCACTACAGATTGTCTTTTACTCATCCAACTGACTACACCTCCAAATAGGCTAAACGCATACCCACTTTTAGATCTTCTTTGGTCCAGATCTCCAGCCCAGTCTGCATCAACAAAACCACGAATGTCCAAAACTCTGTCCAATTTTGGTCTTCCCTGGTATCACAAACCATAATCACTAGTCCCACTCAAATATCTGAAAACCTGCTTCATTGTTGTCCAATGTTCCTTTCCTGGTTTTCACATAAACCTGCTCAATACTCCCACTGCATGTGCCATTTCTGGTATAGTATAGACCATTGCATACATCAGGCTACACACTACACTTGCATATGGAACACGGGACATATCCTCCTCTTTTTCTTGTGTCTTGGGACATTGTTCAACAGACAGCTTTACACCTACATGAATAGGAACCTTCACTGGTTTACTATCCTACATATTGAATCTCTGAAATATAGTCTCGTCATACTTCCACTAGTTTAACCAAAGCTTCCTCTTTTCCTAATCTCTCTTAATTTCCATGCCCAAAATATACTTTGCAGCACCAAGATCCTTCATGTCAAATTTGGAGAACAATTGGGTCTTCAAATCTTGGATAATTTCTTTGTCATTTCCAATCAGCAACATATCATCCACATACAAGACCAAATAAATAACACGGTCACCAATTAATTTAAAATAAACACAGTGATCCTCTTTGCTTCTTGTGAAGCCAAGTCCCCATATATAGGTATCAAATTTCTAATACCACATCCTTGGTGACTATTTTAGCCCATACAAAGACTTTTTTAACCTGCATACCAATTCTTTCTTACCCTTCACCGCAAAGCCTTCAGTTTGCTTCATCTAGATCTCCTCTTCCATATCCCCATGAAGGAATGTTGTCTTCACATCCATTTATTCTACCTCAAAATAAAATGCAGCAGCAACAGATAAAAGTAATCTAATAGAAGCAACCTTGGCAACAGGAGAAAAAATATCACCAAAATCAATTCCCGACACCTGGGAATAACCTTTTGCTACCAACCAAGCTTTGTATTTCTCCATCTTGCCTTCTACATTCATATTCTTCTTAAACACCCATTTTCTCATGATGGGCTTCCTTCCAGCCAACAACTCCGCCAGATCCCATGCCTCATTTTTGTGCAAGGATGCCATTTAATCAACCATGGCTTCCTTCCAGAGTTTTCCATCCTCTTAATCCACTGCCTCCCAAACAGTTCTGGGATCATCATCAGTGATAGTTAAAGCAAATTTTGAATAGAAAGTATATGGACTATAGCTTTCTGGTTGCCTTCTTTCTCGAACTGATCTCCTCTTCCAGATCCTCGTGAAGAAATGTTGTCTTCACATCCATATCTTCTACCTCAAAATCAAAAGCAGCGACAACAGATAAAAGTAATCTAATATAAGTAACCTTGGAAACAGGAGAAAAAATATCACCAAAATAAATTCCCTTCACGTGGGAATAACCTTTTGCTACCAATCGATCTTTTTATTTCTCCAGATTTCCTTCTACATTCATCTTCTTATTAAACACCCATTTTCTCCCGATGGGATTCCTTCCAGCCGAAACTCCACCAGATCCCATGCCTCGTTTTTGTGCAAGGATGCCATTTCATCAACCATGGCCTCCTTCTAGATTTTTCCATCCTTTGAATCTACTGCCTCATCATCTATTATAGTTAAAGAAAAATTTGAACAGAAAGCATAGCTTTTGTTTTCCTTCTTTCCCAAACTGATCTTCTCATAGCTAGAGTTTATGGCTCTTCCTCTTCAGAATCTTCTTCTGTTGTAGAGTCTGATTCATCATCCTTTAGATCAAACTCTATATTCTCAGGTTCCTCTAGTAGGACTTCATGTTTAACAACATATTTCACCTCTCTAAACACCACATCTCGGTTTTACACAACCTTCCTTGTTTCTAGGTTCCAAATCTTGTAACCTTTTAAGCCATCCTTATACCCAATAAAGATGCACCTTTCAGATTTATTACCCAACTTGGTCCTTTTCTCCTTTGGAACATGTACATATGCATCACATCCAAATACCCTCAGATGTGAAAGAGAGGGTTTCTTACCATTCCATACCTCATGTGTAGTCTTATCCTCCAACGTTGATGAAGGTGATCTATTAACCATGTAACATGCAATCTCCACTACCTCTGCCCAAACTTCCTATCCTAACCTAGTACCTCTGGGCATGCTTCTTGCCTTTTTCATCACCGTTCTATTCATTCTTTCCGCAACTCTGTTTTGCTGAGGTGTGTATGGATTATTCTTATGTCGTGCTATACCACACTTCTTACATAAATATTCAAATTCATTTTTTCAGAACTCTCCACTATTATCTGTCCTCAGCACCCTTATCTTCTTCTCTGTCTGGTTTTCCGCTAGAGCCTTAAATTCTTTAAATCTATCAAAAACTTCAGATTTCTTCCTCAAGAAATATATCCATGTATTCCTTGAGAAGTCATCTATGAATGAAACATATTACACATACTTTCCCAGTGATCGAAACGACACAGGTCCAAACACATTATTGTGCACAAGCTCTAATATCTTGTTCACCCTCTTAGCACCAGAAGGAAAACTCACCGATTATGTTTTCCATATACACAATGTTCGCAGAAATCGAAATCCAGAGAGAAATTAGACATACCTTCTACCATACCATTTCCATGCAGTATTTGAAGGCCCTTCTCTCCAATATGTCTAAGCCTTTGATGCCATAACATGGTCTTTTCTCCAGAGAAAGCTAGGCTTTCCACTCCTTTCAGAAACCACAGAGTTGTTGCACCCATTAATAACAGTGCTACCCTGAAGTTTTTATAGAGTTCCAATCCGAACTCCCCGCATTAATACTAGTGCTCCCCGAACCATCTTGTAGGTATCTTTCTCGAACACTATTTTTACACCTGCATCATCCATCTTGCTTACAGAAATCAGATTTCTGGCCAATGCAAGAATATGTAGAACACTAGCAAGTGTTCTAATCCTTCCACCTTGCAGCTTCAGCTTGAATTTTCCACGTCCGAAGATTTTGGCCTTCCTATCATCCCCTAAGAAGACATCACCACCATCATACTTCTCATACTCGCAGAACCACTCCCTATGGGGAGTGCAGTGAAAGGATGCACCTGATTCAATCAACCATGCCTCATGATCTACATGTGTATTTTAGGAAGAAACCAAATACACATCCCCACCTTCATCTAAGGTGGTTTTTTCCTCTGCAACAGAAGCATCATCAAATCCCTTTCCTTTCTCAGGATCTTTAGATTGGAAGTCCTTTTTGTAGTGCCCTTCCTTTCTGCATTTCCAACACGCCTTTACAAACTTTCCTGGAGATTTATATCTCCCTCTAGATTTAGATCTCCCACTTGAAACCTTATTTTTGTTTCTGTTCTGGGACCTTCCTCGTACAGATAATGCATCTCCATTCTGGCCCTCCATATTTCTCCGTCTCATTTCCTCCAACAGCAAGGCTGAGATAATGTCATCAAAATTCAAGGTAGTTGTATTTCTACCTATTGCAATAACCAAACTGTCCCATGAATCTGGTAGAGAACACAAAAAACTGATGCACTTATCTTCATCTGAGATTTTAATATCAATAGATAACAGCTGACTTACCACAGTATTGAAGGTGTTCAGATGCTCTGTCATCGAGTCTCCACACTTCATCCTCAGGTTATACAGCTTTTTCTGCAGGCACAATTTATTCACCAGAGACTTAGATTGGTACAAAGTCCCTAGTTTTCCCACAAAGCCTTCGTCATAGCTTCCCCAGATACATTCAACAATACTGAATCTAAGACACACAACCATATTGTGCTCTTTTCCTTCTGATCCATCTTCTTCCAGTCTTCATCTGACATTGTCGTTGGTTTAGTACCCGTATCTACCGCAATCCACTGATATTTATCCACAGCAGATCCTCCATCTTGAGCTTCCACAACTCAAAACTCGGACCATTAAATTTCTCAATCTCTATCTTTCCAATGCTCACCATCTTCTTTCACTGCAAGAATCGATCCAGCATATCTCCCACTGAACAGGGTCTACCATAGGCCCGAGAAAAAAACCCCTCAGCAGCAAAGGTGACCCCTTGAAGACGAAAAAGCTCTGATACCATATGTAGGTTTTAACCCTGTACAAAAATTATATGCAAACGAATCTTAAAAATAGAAAATAAAAAATAGCGAGAACATAAAACATAAAACAGATATACATAGATATTTTCCCCTAGATCCCAAATCGGGACTACCAGCTTGATTTTTCATTTTATTCATTTTAGTGTTACAACACATATATATACATGTCGAAGCATACATAAACCCCAATCCCTTAACCCTAGATTAGAACATAACCGTATTTCCCTTGACCGGATCTACAAAATATCAGGGGTTGAAAACCATCATGCCCAAAACCATGTGCAAACCCATGCACAAAACCATGGGCGGATCTGCCCACCGAAAAATAGGGTCCAAAAACAAATCCTAGGGCGCTGCCCCGAAACCCGAACAGGGGGGGTTGCCACCCCCTTGTGACCCCCCCCCTTGCGCATGTGACTAATCATGGAAAGAATATAACACATACCCAACACTATCCTCATAATAATCTATTTCATTTCTTAGAGAGGTTAACACAGTAAAAAAACTATCCTCATGTCACCTTGTTTCATTTTTTAACGAGCTTAATACAAGAAAAGGAACTCTACTCTGACGACATTGTTTCATTTTTTAAGGAGCTTGACACAAGAAAAGGAACTCTTCTCTAGAGACCTTGTTTCATTTTTTAATTAGCATGACACAATAAAATAAACTATGCTCCGGAAACCTTGATCATGTCCCATAAGAGGTCATGGATTCCAAGATTTTATCATCAGACGAGAGAACAAAACTCTGTAAATCAAGGTACAATTCCCCCAGTACATGATGCACTATATCACTGACTAGATCATTCATATATGCATGCATGGAACAAGTTGCCACTTAATTAACCTGTGGTGGGGAATATACCACTTGCATATAAGGAAAAATTAGGGATGATGGTTGATTGGGAGACAAATTAGGATTTCCAAATGGAAGTTAATCAATGGTCATAATTCTTCCTTCATGTGAGAAACACATCACACGAAAGAGAGAAGATACAAGAGCTCCCATGACATAATTATAGTCGCGCCCAAGGAGTAAATTAAAATACAAAGGGCTTTGGACAACCATCACATTGATGTAGGAAATATTTCCTCCCAAAGTATTATGCAACTTAGGAAGGATCCCTAACGATTGACTCATTCCTCTGTTAAAAACCAAAATATTCTAGGTAATAGGCACAAGCTGTGGAGAACCCAAATCTTGCCAAGTAGTTGAGGATAGAATACTAACACATGTACCTTCTTTTATTATGGTTCTAGGTAAAACCACATTATAGGCTGGTACTATGATCTCAAAGGGCACGTAAGAAGGAAGACTATATCAGGCCAGTTGACTCCAATCAAAAGAAGCGACCAAACAACTTGGAGGGGGTGTCATGGGAATGGGAGAACTCCCCCCTTGCGTTACGGGAATGGGAGGGTCGTCCTCCTGTACCATATGAATGGGAGGATTTCCATCCAATTCATGGGAATTTGAAGAAACAAAAAGAACCTGAGTGGTATGGGGTTCAATTTTTATGGGAAAGGTATAATCAATTGGAGGTGGAATCGGGTCGATCGTTTTATCAACCAATGGTTGGTCTAGAATGAACTCATGGGATTCACTTTTAGAGAGTGTGGGATTAACCAGGGATGAATTGTGATCAATCACTTGATCAACTAGCATAGGATCAGAGGAAATCTTCCGGAAGCCAGTAGGAAGAAAGGGTTGAGAAGCTGTAAGGTTTTCCAAAACTTTGGAGGCTTCATCCATATAAGGACAAAGGTAAATGGGATGATTCCCTTCACATAATTTACAGGGGAATATGACTTTACCCTTTTTCCCATGGGCCTTATTATCACTAGTTAAGGGTTCGTCACCAACATGATCTCCAGAGGTCGATGGAAAATGTTGATTTGAGTCAGTGGACCATACTTCTAATATCTTGGGAATGCCAGGAAAATCACTAAGAAGGTGGTCATCCTTACATAACTTGCAAGGGAATTTTACTTTGCAGGACTAGAAGGAATATTTTTCAACATCATTTGCATGGGTAGTAATGTTTTCTTGGTTGCCCCCTTGCTTATTTTGCTTCTTCTTCTTCTTAGCTTCTTGGTTACTAGAATTTAGACTTTTACTAGATGAAGAGGAATATTAGGGTGAAAAAACAGGTGAAGAAGGTGAGGGGTCAAATTTAGGATCAACATGAGGTTGACATTTTTCATGTGGAGGTGAACTTGGTTGAGAAGCAGCTTGGACATTCGGAACCATGGGGGTCAAAAATAACCAAACTGGGAAACCCATGGTTAATCCCGTGAGGGACAACATTTCCATGTAGGGAGCACCAACATTTCTAAAAGAAGGAAAAGGACCAGGATTCCCATCCTAGAAGATTCCTTGATTGGTAAACTTATGAATTGTTGGAATTAGGTTCAACCTCAGATCTACCAAGGAGTTGTGCACAGGTAGGATGCTATCTCGTGGGCAATAAATTTTAGAAATTAACAAGAAGTAAATCAAAAAGGGGTAAGCTAGGCATAAAGGGTTACTAAGCAACCATGAACCACAGAATACCTCTCGAGGAACCAAGAAGTATGACAGCTAATCTCCCATAATGATGTGTTCGGTGTATCACGTTTACAAGGAAACCAACTCAGTTACTTATGGAAAGATAGAAACCTAGTGGGGACTCCCAAAATAGACGTGATGGTACATGGGAGTCACAAGTCCGTAGTAATGCTCTCTAATGTGTAACCATTTGATGAGAGTGTTCCTATATACTTTCATACATGGAGCGCCTCCGATATACCCGAGAATAATTGAGAACGGTCCTATATACTTCCGTACGTCGAACAGGATATCACCCCCGGGATGCAAGACAAGAAGTTAGTGACAATTGTTACATGTTACGACGCTAGAACACGTCTCTAGCCTAGACCTATAAGTTTTTGCGTTATGTTCCAAATTCTCCTTAGGTTAATTGAGGTTAATTTTAATGTTGATCTTAAATTAAGTTTTGATTTTGGGGCTCAAAATTATGTCACCTGAATACCTTTAATGCAACTAGCATGAGATAAGGATTCTTTCAATTCAATGAATCCTACCTAGTTTGGGGAATATTTTCAAATAGTGATGCAGAAAAAAATAATGCAGCAAACAAAGCTTTCTTAACTAGATCACTTTCATTATCCCAAAAAGATGCAAACTATGCAATGTAATCTATGCAAAATTTATTTTTTGAAAATTATGCAACTGTAATCTATGCACAATTTCCTTTTTATTTTTTATGAATGAGAATGCATTCAACACACTTTTCGATGAAATGAGAATCTAATTAATGCACTTTATATTGAAAAATAATTCACTCAATGCACTTTTCAGTCTTCAATTACTAAACAATGCAAACAATGTCCAATGGTGGTCCCAAAAACGACTTTTCAAATGCATCATAATCTAATGCAATTTTACGAAATGTAAGTTTTTGAGATAAAAATCTAAACGAATGCAAACAATAAATTTATTTTATGGACTCCAAAATAACTAATGATGATTAATGAATAGTAAATCAGTATTCCTTCCAATCATACAAGTAGCAAACAATAATTTTAATCGACTAAAAGAATCAAATACTCAACCAAAATTCACTTTTACCACTTCAAGTATTGGATGGACTTTTGCACACCACAAAGAAACTAACACCAAAAAAATAAAATTTTATGCATAAAGAGAAGGATGGTGACCTCAAATATCAGGAACCACTAGTATTTTTAGTAGAAACCCTAAAAATTCTCAAAGTTAAGGAACAACGCTACTTTACATTAAAAAAAACCTATCTTGGTCTATGAAACTGGACTAGCATGGGCAGACAGTGGAAGACAGGGTCTTCAACGTGGCTGTACTTAAAAATATCCTCCCTGGTAACGCGACTGTCTCTGGAAAAACACGCGTTGAGCGAGAAATTCTTAGGAAAAGAAATAAAAATTGAAGTAGAAACCTAAACCTAGCACTTTAGACCATAATATAATCACAGTACAGAGTCAAAATAAATCACAATCAAAGATTATTGACTGGTTGGCCGACATAAGAAATAATACCAACTACAAAAGGAGGGCTAAAAATTCTATAGGCTCCCCTGCAGAGTCGCCATTTTTTTATCCAGACAATCCCTTCTATGGATAGAAGTGATCCCTCTAGCCCAATGAGCGGGTCTTGTAACAAACGACGCAAAAGAAAGCAAAATTTCCTAGCTTAAATCAGAATGACATGAGAGAGGAAGATGGCCTACCTCACTCCTATGCAGTCCCCTTTCAATGTTAATCCTGGTCTCCTTATTTCCAAGCTCGCTCCTCGCTATTCCTTTACGTACAAATACTTGCAAGAGAGATCAAATCATGAAAAAACAAAGAAATCATAGTATATTGCATTCTAACATAAACCATATGACAAATCAAGGAGCATCATACTAAGCAAGTAATCATTAACAAGCTTATGGAAAGTAAAACATGCTTTATATTGTTGATAAATTAAAGAGGGAAGCATACAATCGGTGCCTTTATGTTTGAGACCTCCTTCGGGATGATTTTCCAAGTCCAAGCCAAAGACTTCAAGCACTCCTTATCTTTGGAATTTTGACAGTGTTTAAGCGCATTCGAGCACTAGAAAGGCAACCAAAAATCACCAACCATTTGGGGGAAGGCATGGCATTCATTTATAGTGAATTTGGAGAGGTTATGGATCCACAAATGAGGGAGGAAATTCCTTAAATCAAAGAGAATATTTCTCAAAGATAGGATCAAAGGTTCAAAATGGTAGAATTCAACCATATCCTCAACCAACAAGTACCAGACTTCCAATCTCGATATTTCCAGAGGAAGAAGCTTCTGCTCCATTTTTGGAGAACCTGCCTGAAGAGGACCAACGCAAATTTTCAGTTTAATTCTCGTGCTACTAGCCTTGTTTACCAATTACACACACAGTGACAAGCGTGAGGGCATACATGAGAGAACCGCATTGGGGCAGCAAATTAGGGTTTTTTGCAAGCTTTCTCGAGAATTGTTGTAATTATTTGATTCTTCATTTCTTCAGTGATGTTTTGAGCATGTTATTCATGGTGAACATTTTTTCATAGCTTTTTTCTCTTTGCAACATTTGTGACATGAGTGACACAAAGGATGACACTTTGGATAAGGAATAGGGAATGCAACAAAATATTGTGTAACAATCTCGTTGTCTTCATTGGTCAATTTGAGAAATGGGGTATTGACTTTATGATATGTAACCCTCATTCAGCCATGGGGTATGGCTATATCATTGTTGTTTTTGACTACTTTAATAAGTGGGTCGAAGCGATGCCTAAATTAAACAACACCGACAAAAATATTATGTACTTTTTCTTCAACCACCTAATTGCTAGGTTTGGTGTTCCAAAAGTGAAGTCACGGATCACGGGAAGCTTTTTTGAAATCATATGATGACCTAATTAACTGAAAAATTGGGACTTTCACATGAAAATTCCACTGACTATTATCCTCAGGCTAATGGACAAGTTGAAGCTATCAACAAAGTTCTTAAGAGTATCTTTCAACGCATTATAGGGGTCCATAAATCAGACTAGAATTTACTTCTCTATGTTTCCTTGTGGGCATATCGAACATCAGTAAGGACTGCTAGCATATTCATACTATTTTAGTTGGTGTACAGTCTAGAAGCGATCCTTCCAATTAAGTGTGAAAATCCATCGCTGAAACTAGCTATCGAACTTCTCCCTGGTACCTCCGTAGAAGAGGAGCATATTTACACTTGACTCGATTGGATGAGACCCGGCGCAATACCAATTTAGCCAACGAAGCTCATAAAATATGCATTAAAGCGCAATATGATAAAATTTTCAAGCCTAGAGTCTTCTCAAAAGGAGATCTAGTACTCTTATATGACCAGGAGGTCGATAAGATAGGCCTAGGAAAGTTCAAACCTATGTGGTTGGGGCCATACATTTTCAAATGTGTCCTTGCAAAAAGGGCTTGCAAGTTGGTATATCTTGATGGAATTCCATTTTCATAGCCTAGAAATGGGTTGGATCTCAAACATATTATGCTTGATAGACCCATGCATAGTACATTGTGTACACACTGTCTATAGGTGTGTTGAGTGTGTTTGTAGTGTGTTTTTCAGAGCATCCCATGGTTTATTTTGATCCTTCTTTACTTTGGCATGCGTATGTCAACCTCTCTCGAACCATATATTGGTTATGTTGATGGTGCCAGTCGTAGTACTCAAAACCTATCCTCCGCAGCATGGACCATCTTTGCTCCAAAGGGTGAGCTAATGAGCATGCAAGGGATTAGCATTGGTCGATCTACTAACAACATCATTGAGTATAGCGCAGTGGTTAAGCTACTATCTAATGTTATTTCAGATGGTATCCATCGTATATGTTATCACTCAGATTGAACCTCAGGCTGAGAGAGGCAATTCCAAGGTAACTTAAAACCACACTTAGCCAAGTAGCTAGCCCTACTAGGCCAGGAGAGGGCTCTATCCATATGGATCACGGTCAAGATGACTGAGGAAAGAATATTTTATGCTAGGTATAGTAGCTCAGGGTTTTGATTTTTTATTGTGTAGGGTTTTGCTGGATCAGGAGGAGTCAAGCAGCTAGGGCAATGAAATTACGTCAAAATTTGCAGGGTGTTCTAAGGGGAAATGTAGGTAGAAGTTTTGGCATTAAAATATGTTTATTGTGAGGTGAATAGACTGGTGAGGAGTTAGGACTGAGATGAATTCTCCCTAAATTGAAGACAATAAACAAATTATGCAAAATTTCTCAAAACATAGCATGAAACATGAATTATGCCTTTCAACTTGAAATTAAGCATATAATAGACATGAAAATGGTTTAAGAGCTTAAAAAAATTCATGCAAATGATCACAAATGAAGAAACTGTCAAAAAATTCATACCACATGGATCCCAAAGAAATAGTTGCAAATTTATCATTAATTTCCAAGCCAAACTGATACAAATATGTCTCTTGAGATGCCAAAGCTCCAAATGAGTCCAATTATTACAATGACTGAGAAAAACATAATATAGACCTAAAAACCACTCTTCCTATCCTCAGGGAGTCGAATCCATGATATAGGGATCAGTTTCACCTACTCCCAAACAAGAATCTGAAGACTAGGAAGACCCAACAATTTGCCTCTAAAAGAGAGGAAACTGATTCATTTGATCTCTAGGGGACTTATCTGATGTATCTACCCTAGATAACAATAAAAACATGACATTTACATTTATATTTACCTTTTACATCAGTAATTTCTCACTCCCTAGGATAGAAATTCAAAAAGTCAAAATTTTGCTGAAGATGATGAAAATACAATTTTCCTCGCAAAAGCGCAGCGCCATGACAGGAAAAATAGCCTCTTTTGCAAGAAACTTTTGGAAGCCTCCTGGTGTCCAAATAAGCTCCATGATAGCTCATTAGAAATCTCTCTAAGTCTAGTTTCCAAATTTGTCTTCAATTTAAAATTTGGTGCCCATATTCCTTGTCAAAAATAACTTCTCCCAAGACTGGAAAAAGCGCAACGCCAAGGTAAAAACTGAAACTTGTTGTGGTTGATGTCTTCATCATTATGAACATGATGGTGGTGGCCATTTTTCCATTGGAGGCTCCAAGAAAAAGTGCAGCGCCAAGGGCACTGTGTTTTTGGCAGATTTTCTGTGTGCCAAAATTTATGATTTTTCTACAAAACTAGGCCTCAGACATGGATCAATATCTCTCTAACCATGAGTTTTTTTGCAAAAAAGAGAGAGGTTTTTGTTATTTTGCATGTTTTTAACGCAAATATCCTTCAGTTTCCTAATATTCTTCTCTTATTGTCCACAATATTCTCTACAAAAAGGTGTCCAAAACAGGACATTTATGGAAAATGTGCCTTCAAAGATTTTTTAAATTTCTCAAATTTTCTCCAAATTTCCTCAAAATTGCTCCAGAGATGCCAAATAAGGTGTGTTATTATATCATCGATATATCAACAAGTATTTCCAATTTACCCTTCTCCCTTTGACAAATTAGGGTTTCGTTGAGTTTGTCCATCAAAAGTTAGGTTTTCTGCCTCAAGCTTCTCCTTCTCCAATGCCTTCTTGAGACCTCTTGTTCTTGGTTTCTTCTTGATGGGTTGGGTCCTTTGTGGTGTCTTCTCCTCTCTTCTTCTATGTTTATCTCCTCCTCCATAATGTCTCTTTTCTTCCCCATGGTGTCTCTTTCCTCTTCCATGGTGTAAACCCTAGGGATGAGGAAATGGGAGTGGGGATAGGAAAATTAGGGAGATGGGGGAAGGGTTTATTGAACTTAGGGAGGTGATAGGGAATCAAAATGTTTAAGGGATTGGGAATTATAATTTTATTACACGGTTGATAGGGTTGCCTAGGAAATTGAGATGCCTAAGACTTAGGGTTTAGGAGAAAAGGGATTTAGGGAAAGGGATATGGTGTTGTAGGAAAAGGAATAGAGTTTAAAATGATGTAGGAAGGGAATGCGAGGTTTATGGGAACCATTTGGGAATAAAGAGTGAATTTATAGTTTGTAGCTAGACAAACTTCCAAATTTGCATAGAAACCAAAAACACCATGAAATTTCTCTTAAATACTGCAAGGAGGTGGAAATTACATGTTACTTACTTGCCAAGAGGTGATGAGGGTATTTGTAGAAGGTTTGAAGCAATTTGGATGAGTTTTGAAGCTTGTAGAGCAAATTGGGCAAAATCCCAGCGCCAAGACAAAAGTGCAGCGCCAATCTGCAAAAGTGCAGCTCCAAGACAAAAGCGTAGCGCCACTGCAGCACTATTTTGCAGACCACTTCTGGAGGTATTCCCAATGTCCAAATTGGGCCTAGGATAGCTCGTTGGAAATCTATTGAATTATAATTTCCAAATATACATTTTTTGTTTTGATTGGAATTGATTTTACCTATCAAAAGGTTATTTTTCCAAGACTAGTAAAAAAATGTTGAATGAGGGTGCAGAAATTCTGAGTGCTGGTGCAGGAAACTTTTGGAGGCCTTCCTCAACTCAAAATTGATCTCATGATAGCTCATTGGAAATATCTATCTCTCTAGTTATATTTTACTCATCAATAAAGTCATTTGGACACTCCAGCTATGAGAAAACTTGATTTTCCCAAGGTCACTCCAGAAGTGTAGTAACTCTCCTGTGGCACCTGTATTTTTGAAATTTATCTAAAACCATGACACCTGTGTAAAACCTGAAGGAGGTTTTTCTTCTTATACCTATTATGGACAAAAAAAACTCTCTCACTTTTTTCAAATTCATCTCTATTTGGTCGAAAACATAGTTTAAAGCAAAACTGGCCCTATGAGTGGAAAATGACTTGACTCTTCGAAAGACTTCTCAAAAAATGATGGAGACATGATGTTTATGAGATGAAATGACCTCATACTTACTGATATGACCTACCTTATGGATCGTCTACTCAAATTTCTCATTTCCATAACAAACCATAGCTCAGTGGGAGAGTAAATTAGGCTTTAGTGCTTGTGAACAATGATGACTTAGGCACCCTTGGAACAAGACAACTCCCTTTGACATTTGATCAATTGTTGAAGTACTGACAATTTTTTTGTTTGACATTTGATGTGTTGGCATGTGGAACTCTGTTGCAGCCTTGGGAGATTGAGTACTTATTACATTTGAACTAACTGAATCAAATCATGAGTTTATTATGGGTCACCTTCACACCTTCTGCTGCCCTTTATTGAAAATGATACAATGCAACGATTTGACCTAATGAAACCCTAGTGGCCTAATGAGAAATGAAAGAAAATGACTCAATGAGTGATTTTGACTAAAAGTGAAATGAGAGCAGACTTGTCTTCAGCATGATGAAAACATGGAAAAGGGTCAACAGGCATATATTTGTGAAGGAAAATGGGACACTTGACAAGAACAACCACCAGTGGAACAATTTTATATCATGACCTAATGGAATGATTGAAAATTTCTTTAGAGTGGGACACCTAATATGCACATGCAAAATTTGTTTTGATCCCTGGTGGAAGTATGCAAATACTGACACTAACATTGGCTCCAACTGGGGATGGTAGCTCCTTGGAGGTGCCAAGAACACCGTAGACCAAGTGCCTATCCATTGGGCATGGAGTCAAAAGCTAAAGACTGAGTGAATACTGAAAGAAACTTGACTCAATAAACTAAACTAACTCAAGAATAACTGAAACAAAACTTAAAAATTGAACTTACTCTACTTATTGATGGCAGTACATCACTGAGACTTGAGGGCTTCAAATCCTGATGACAACCACCTATCTTTTTGAAAGCATATGTATAATCAAACGATATCAAAATGCCAATGTAACCAATCAAGTAAATGCCTCCTTGATTTATTCTCCCAATTAGATTCTCTAAACAATAATAAATATTTACAATTAGGCAGCCAAAAACATAGCTGAAAATGATCTCCATCATCACTAAATACTACAATAATTACTTTCACTGCTGACTGCAATAGATTTGCCACTGGATCCTAAAAAACATGAAAATTTACCTCTTGTTGATCTAGAATAAACAAGGTACCTTTTTCTCGTGATTCTTATCTCTCTTCATAATGTACCTTAGCAAGAGGGTGTTCCTAGTCTTCAAAAACTTATAAACCAGTAGGTGAGCAAATTTCTTCTTGAAATAAAAATTCTAAACATGAAACATGAGAAGAAAAATCTGAATGACAATCCTCAATGCCCTGGTCCTCTGCAATTTGAATACATTTTTGATCATATTCATATGACATGGCAACCAGATTGTCATGTTTCTCATCACACTCATCAGTCATAAGAGGGAAAACTTCAGATTGTTCATAAACCTCAAAAATGACATTTCTACCATTTACTGCAGAGTTATCCAAATAATATTTTTCACTTAATTGAACAAAGATATCATCTTGTTTTTCACAAAGGGGTTGGATTACCTCCTTCTGAAGATTTTGCTCTGATGGGATGAGAACACTTGGGTCAATAAATTTGTTTTCTTCTTTCGAGGTGATCTCGACAATAGATCTCTCCCTCATGGGATTCGGAACAACATACTCTTCATCATTATAATCTGAATCTAGATCTCGATCAGCTAGCTTGACTTTACCATAATCTGAAATTGGAACTTTATTTTCCAGCATATCATCTTTTGTTGCAATCAGATCTGAAATAAGACCTCGTCTTCCATCATTTTCAATTGTACAAAGATCTTCAGCCAGCTGCAAAATTTCCTGAGCATCTTGATAAGTATCCTCTAAGATTTATTTATGTTGCTGAAATGGATTTTCATACAGGGCTTCCATGATCTCATCGTCCATGAATTCATCATCTCCATAAAAATTCTCAATATTTTCAATAAACTATCAACATGTTTACAGCAATTCTGAACTAATATTAAGGATGGAAAATATTCTTTATACCTTTCAAATAATATGGTATGAAAATCCTTTAAACATTAAATACAAGCAAGCAGAAAACTTTCATACCAAGATCGAGCTTCGTCTTCCAAAGTGGCCATGAATATCTTCATCAAGCAGTTTTCAGGAAAATCAATCTTTAATCTATGCACATGCATGTGAAATCTCACCAGATGAAGAGCAGCATCATTACCTTTCACATTTTTGAACATATGAAAATTCCTTTGCCAATCTACCTTAGGAATTTTATTTGGGAAACCTGGAATGTGATCCTAGCTCATGGGAGCATACCTTCTTGCAATAGTTTCCATCTTGAAAAATCTTGAAGCTATTGATCTTCATGCAGTGGAGTCACCATGAAGTGTTGGTTTTATGGATCTTTCAATGAATGGAGTTTCCAGGTGAATGGTTCAGCCTTCTTATGTGTTCAAATATTGTTCACCATAAACAATTAGATCTAAATCTTTGTCGTTCTTTCCCAGGGAAGATCTAATCTTATCACTTCCCCAGTATAGTTGCCAAAATGTTATCACTTAGATTGAACCTCAAGCTAAGAGAGGCAATTCCGAGGTAACCTCAAACCACGCTTAACCAAGTAGCTAGCCCTACTAGGCCAGGAGAGGGCCCTCTCTGTATGGATCATAGTAAATATGACTGAGGAAATAATATTTTAGGCTAGGTATATTAGCTCAGGGTTTTGATTTTTTATTGTGTAGGGTTTTGTTGGATCAGGAGGAGTTAAGAAGCTAGGGCAAGGAAATTAGGTCAAAATTTGCAGGGTGTTCAAAGGGGCAAGGTAGGTAGAAGGTTTGACATTAAAATATGTTTATGGTGTGGTGAATAGACTAGTGATGAGTTAGGAAGAGCATCTGAGATGAATTCTCCCTAAACTAAAGACAATAAACAAATTATGCAAAATTTCTCAAAACATAGCATGAAACATGAATTTTGCCTTTCAACTTGAAATTAAGCATATCATAGACGTAAAAATGGTTTATAAGCTTACAAAATTCATACAAATGATCACAAAGAAGAAACTATGTCAAACAATTCATACCACATGGATCCCAAAGAAATAGCTGCAAATTTATCATTGATGTCGAGGCCAAACTGATACAAATATGTCTCTTGAGATGCCAAAGCTCCAAATGAGTCCAACTATTACAATGACTGAGAAAATACATCATATAGACCTCAAAACCACTCTTCCTAGCCTCAGGGAATCGAATCCATGAGATAGGGATCAGTTTCACCTACTCCCAAACAAGAATCTGAAGACTAGGAAGACCCAACAATTTGCCTCTAAAAGAGAGGAAACTGATTCATTTGACCTCTAGGGAGCTTATCTGATGTATCCACCCTAGTTAACAATAAAAAATGAAATTTACATTTATATTGACCTTTTACATCAGTAATTTCTCATTTCCCAAGATATAAATTCAAAAAGACAAAATTTTGTTGAAGATGATGAAAATACAATTTTCCTCGCAAAAGCACAGCGCCATGACACGAAAAATAGCCTCTTTTACAAGCAAATTTTAGAGGCCTTCCCAGTGTCTAAATCAGCTCCATGATAGCTCATTGGAAATCTCTATGAGTCTAGTTTCCAAATATGCCTTCAATTTCAAAAATGGTGCCCATCTACCTTGCCAAAAATGACTTATCCCAAGACTAGTAAAAGCGCAGCGCCAAGGTCAAAAAGGGAGGGAGAACATGAAAATTTGGTGGTTTTTTTCACTTTTGAGGGACCAATTCTCCTCCAAATATTCTGAAACTTGTTATGTTTGATTTCTTCATCATTATTAACATTATGGTGGTGGCCATATTTCCATTGGAGGCTCCAAGAAAAAGCGCAACGCACTTGGTAGATTTTATGTGTGCCAAAATTTCTGAGTTTTCTGCAAAACTAGGCCTCATACATGGATCAATATCTCTCTAACCATGAGTTGTTTTGAAAAACAAAGAGAGTTTTTTATTCTTTGGCATGTTTTTAACTCAAACCTCATCCATTTTCCTAATATGATTCTCTTATTTTCCACAATATTCTCTGCAAAAAGGTGTCCAAAACAGGACATTTCTGGAAAATGTGCCTTCAAAGATTTTTTTTAATTTCTCAAATTTTCTCCAAATTTCCTCAAAATTGCTCCAGAGATGCAAAATAATGTGTGTTAAGCTATCATGGATATATCAACAAGCAGTTCCAATTTACCCTTCTCCCTTTGACAAATTAGGGTTTCCTTGCGTTTGTCCTTCAAAAGTTAGGTTTTCTGCCTCAAGCTTCTCCTTCTCCAATGCCTTCTTGAGACCTCTTGTTATTGGTTTCTTCCTGGTGGTTTGGGTCCTTTGTGGTGTCTTCTCCTCTCTTCTTCTATGTTTATCTCCTCCTCCATAATGTCTCTTTCCTGCCCCATCGTGTCTCTTTCCTCTTCAACCCTATGGATGAGGAAATGGGAGTGGGGATAGGTCTATGGAGTGGGGATGGGAAAATTATGGAGATGGGGGAAGGGGTTATTGAACTTAGGGAGGTGATAGGGGATAAAATGTTTAAGGGATTGGGAATTAGAATTTTATTACAAGGTTGATAGGCCTGCCTAGGAAATTGAGATGCTTATGACTTAAGATTTAGGGGAAAAGGGATTTAGGGAAAGGGATATGGTGTTGTAGGGAAAGGAATAGAGTTTACAGTGATTTAGGAAGGGAATGTGAGGTTTATGGGCACCAAGTTGGTAATGAAGAGTGAATTTAGGGTTTGTAGCTAGACCAACTTCCAAATTTTCATAGAAACCAAAAAACCATGACATTTCTCTTGAATACTGCAAGGAGGTGGAAATTACATGTTACTTACTTTCCAAGAGGTGATAAGGGTCTTTGCAGAAGGTTTGAATAACTTTGGATGAGTTTTGAAGCTTGTAGAGCAAACTGGGCAAAAGCGCAGTGCCAAGACAAAAGTGCAGCGCCAATCTTCAAAAGCGCAACGCCAAGACAAAAGTGCAGCGCCACTGCAGCATTGTTTTACAGACCACTTTTGTAGGTCTTCCGGGTGTCCAAATTGGGCCCAGGATAGCTCTTTGGAAAGCTCTTGAATTCTGGTTTCCAAATATACTTTTTTCTGATTGGAGTTGATTTGTGCTATCAAAAGTTGATTTTCCCAAGACTGGTAAAAAAGTGTTGAATGACAGTGCAGAAATGCAGAGTGTTGGTGAAGGAAACTTTTAGAGGCCTTACTCAACTCCAAATTGAGCTCATGTAGCTCATTGGAAAGCTATATCTCTCTAGTTATCATTTGATTCATCAATAAATTCATTTGGAGACTTAAGCTATGACAAAACTTGATTTTCCCAAGGACACTCCATAAGCACAGCAACTCTCTTGTGGCACCTGTATTTTTTAAATTTATCTAAAACCATGACACCTGTGTAAAACCTCAAGGATTTTTTTCTTCTTTGACCTATAATGGATAAAAACCTCTCTCACTTTTGTCAAATTCATCTCTATTTGGTCAGAAACATAGTTTAAATTGAAACTGGCCCTATGAGTGGCAAATGACTTGACTCTTGGAAAGACTTCTCAAAAAATGATGGAGGTATGATGTTTATGAGCTGAAATGACCTCATAATTAATGATATGACCTACCTTATGGATCTTCTACTCAAATTTCCTATTTCCATAACAAACCCTAGCTCAGTGGGAGAGGATATTAGGGTTTAGTGCTTGTGAACAATGATGACTTAGGCGCCCTTGGAACAAGACAACTCCCATTGACATTTGATCAATTGTTGAAGTAGACACTTTTTGTATTTGAAATTTGATGTGTTGGCATGTGGAACTCTAATTTTAAAGCCTTGGGATACTGAGTACTTATTACATTTGAAATGACTGAAGAAAATCATGAGTTTATTCTTGGTCACCTTCACACCTTATGATGCCCTTTATTGAAAATTAGACAATGCAATGATTTGACCTAATGAAACCCTAGTGACCTAATGAGAAATGAAAGAAGCTGACTCAATGAGTGATTTTGACTAAAATTGAAATGAGAGCAGACTTGTCTTCAACATGATGAAAACATGGAAGAGGGTCAGCATGCATATACTTGTGAAGGAAAATGGGACACTTGACAAGAACAACCACCAATGGAAAATTTTCATATCATGACCTAATGGAATGATTGAAAAATTCTTTAGAGTGGGACACCTAATATGCACATGCAAAATGTGTTTTGATCCTTGGTGGAAGTATGCAAATACTGACACTAACAGTATAGTCATCAGGTTTGACTCACAACTCGTAGTAATACAACTCACGAATATCTATCTGGTGAGAAATATTTCCATCCTTTTTTTTGAGAGTGCATCTTCTGGAAAGACATTTCAATTTCATACTATATGAACACATTTCTAGAAATCTAAACACTTTAGCAGATTCCCTATATAATTTAGTTTTATATATACATTTTCAACGAATGTAAGTAAATTTTAATTCACATCACATTATATTGAAAGCATAATAGGAACTATGAAACACTGAATATATATATATATAATAAGTTTTGTTTTACAAAATGTGTGCCTCGAGACACATATGGCTACATCGCCCATATACAAAAACTATATGCAAACACCTAAGTAGACAATCAGTGACGATCATGATAAAACGACACTACATGAGCTATCTTGCATAGTAATCAATTGATCTGGTGGATCAATTTTATGCTCAAATTTCAATTTTTTTAGAATGGCTCGAAACTAGTGCGATTTCTTAGAGTTCATCGATCTGAATCTGACGCAACTCATTTCACTCAAATCCTACATTGGATTCTCCCGATATCGCGTTCTATTCATTTGGGAAACAACAACAAAACTTTTTGTTTGGGTTGCACAGGGTTGCGGTCTGTACTACTAACTGGACCCTGACATGGCAGGTGAGTAGCTTCAACAACCAATGTGAGTTTGAAATTTGGTAGGTTATTAGTGGCTCGTATTTTATGGTTTTTCATTGGTTAAAAAGTTGGTGAGGTGGACCAACCAGAGAGGACAACATGGGCCAACCAGAGGCTACTACGTGGCCTCCTAGTGGCCATTAAAAAATTATTTATGAGGTTGAGCAACAGCCCATGGGGTTCAAACACAAGACCTACCTCCAGACAGCCAATCCATCTACCCTCGTGCCTGCACATGTTTCTTATCCCTAGATTTCTTATATGTTATTTATGCTTTACTGTATTCGCAATTGGGGAGGGATTGGGGTTAACCCCTAACCCTGGTCCATAGAATAGGGTTAAGGGATAACCCCAGCCCGTTATGTATTAATATTATAACCCAAAGTTTTTGAATGTGTTAACTCCAATGGATAGAACTATACACATATCCCACTTAACCAAAGTTCATACCATATATGTTATAACCCGACATATACACAAACCAAACCTTAATACATGAACATATACCAAGGTTTATGTCACTATGTTTTTATAACAGTTATGTCAGCAGTTTGAGAGTTCGGAACGGTGGTCACTTTGCAACGTATTATGCTAACGGTTAGTGCCACAGTTTAAATGCCACGGTTGAAGTTTTATACAACGGGGTTTACTAACCATGATGATGGCGGTTTACATAGTCGGAGCAGTGTTCACATGCCAACTTTTTATGTTGGAGCTAGGTGCACTCTAACCGTAACACAATAACTAAACCTCTCTTCCAACCATGGGGAAGTTTGAGTTTTCTCCGACGCGAAAACACAATGTGCCCAAAATTGACAGCATGAAAGAAACCAAGTGGCGTAAATATAGCTGGACATAGGGCTAACCAACACAATTAGGTAGGTGACATTTTGCACCTAGTGCGGTTGGAATCGTGGTCGAAAAAGTTTGAAATTGTAGCGCAACTTGCAGACCAATAATGTAAGTCGTTCACAAACACGAGATAAACCACCGATGATATTAATGGATCTCGAGGTACAACGGTACAATCAATATGGTGTGAGTAAATGAGCTTATGTCAAACACCACATAGAATCTTCTGGTCGAAGGCCGTTGACGCAAACCTATCGTCGCGAGTGAGGAAACTTTCCATTGATGTATGTAAGCACCAAGGTACTAAAGGGGTGTTTCTAAGTCAACTTCCTGGATGATGTGTTGACGTCAACAGGAAGCAACACATTGTAGGAGGGACTTGATGTATCCCCCATCAATGACATGAAACAAGTATCATGAATGAGACAGAATGATCATAATGAAACTTATATGGAACTAGATCAGGAAAGACAAACATGAAATGAAGGCTTAAGAGTATTGTAGTGGAGATCAACTGAAGGGATTATCTTTAACACATAACAACACTAAATGGAGTTGGAAGCATTGACCCAAAACCAAAATGGAGGTTTTTAAAATGATATGACAACCAAAAGACAAACATATTACCCAACCCAATAGCCACAGAGATGAAGTGGAAATTCTCGTGTTCAAGAGCGACTCATTTCCATTGGAAAAATGGAATCCCGTGTTTTCCCAATTTAGATAACCATACTGGTTAGTACCTCTTTATTTTTTAACAATCTTGAGGAGGATAACATATGCTTGATATAAAATTTCATCCTTCAAATGAATCCCTCCAAGTATATTTAAAGAACCCTACGAAGGAGTGGTTCAACCTTGTCATTTTCGATAATTCCATCATTGTTTGATGTTTTAACAAGTCCAACGAAGGTAAAAATTGACATCGTTTTCATGTTTAGAGAGTTTGAAAAAGTTATGGAAAATAAAATTCCACGTGTCCCTTTTTGTAGATAGTCTCTCGAGTCTGAAAGGGTAGAAAACAATACTCAAGAGAACCTATTAGCCATGCTCGACTAAGGTATTCCTTTTTCGTAGCTAGTCTATCTTAGATTGGAAAAGGGTTAAATGTATATTGAGTAGAAATATTTTCATTTACTTTTACGAGCTCGAAAGGACAAGTGATCGGAAATATTTTCATGTTTTGGGAGTCTTAAAAGAGATGAAAGAGAACTCCAATGGGTTCCTTTTCGTTGGTTTATAGAGTCCGAAAAAGAGATAAAATTATACTCCTTGGTCAAATTAACCCATCAAAACATAGGAAAAACCTGCTAATAGTTGTAAGCCTGCTCAAAACACCACAAAAAGGATTAAAGATACACGTTTCATAGTAAAAATGAAACATATCTAGGTCAAAATGTTAAAAATGAATAAAATAACGAGAAAATGTCTAAAATGACTTTTCAATTTTACCATTTCACACTTTACCTTCAAGAGTGAGTATTTGGAGCCATTTTTTCCCTCGATATTTTGTAGTTGATTTATACCAATCCAGGGTAGCATTTCAAGTGTCGTTGAATCCAAGTAGGAGCTAAGACCTTTCTCTATCTTTCCACATTTCATTTTTGTGTTTTCATGCAAAATTTTCAAGTTTTTGAGGCCCCTGGGGTTCATAAAAAATGCCCTAGGACCAATGCACCCCCTTTGTGTCGAAAAGGGCGTTGAAATTAGGAAGATAAACATTATAGATAGAGGTGAAATGCTCTGTCTTGTCCTTTTGGGGTGCGTTGGGCGCATTTTTCCAAGTTTGTTCTCAGTTTTGCCTCAAATTTTGTTAAGTTTTTTGCATGGGGAAGAACCTAATGAGTCCTTTGTTGATATTTTAGGTACCCATTATCAAATAATGGAATTTATCTAGATAGAAAGAGAGCATGAAGCATAATATTGAACTGCAACAAACGACCCTGCTACCATCCAAGCACTTCAAAACTGCGGGTTGTTAAAATTCTTTTGGCTTCCCGTTATGAGGCAAAAAATGTTGTTAAAGCACCTCGTGCATTCATGGTATTTTCAGGCACAAGTGTTCAAGTTTCGGTAGAATCTACTTGAGATACAAGTAGATGATATTTACATTATGACTGGATTTTCAAATCGAGGTGCCCCCATCTCTCTTATAGGTGGAAGAAGTGGCAGTGATACAACGAAATATTACATTGCTACCTATTGCAGACCTTGAGTCATTCCTACTAGGGACGGAAATATTAACATAAAGGATGTGACCCAACTACCTTTGAGAATGATCTTGTTCATCATAGCAATATTGGCAGACAACTCGATATTACATGTGGCAAGAAGATCATACATGCAGTATGGGGTAGACTGTCTAGCGTCGACAGTATTCAACTGGAGCGAGGGTATCTTGGTCAACTTGAAGGAAAAATTTACTAAAGAAAAGGAGGGGAATTTGAAAAAATTCGGTATGATGCCATTTTGGTCTCTTTTTCCTTAGAGTGGGTACCATTACTGCAACCTCAACAAATTTACTCGAGCCCTTCGATCTGACGGTCCCACGGAGGAGGAGGTGGATAGACCACATGGCCATACATGCAGGTCCATCAGCGATAAGCTTTTCACAAACATTCCTTGGATGGTTTCACAAACAATTCATCGTGATCGATGAGTATCCTTACATAGGGATATATTTATATGATGATCCCAAGCTCATGTTTCCTGAAGGAGAGAAATGGGATTCTCTATGTAAGATATTTTGAACATTAAGTTTTTGAAAAATTTTACAATTTTTTTTGTGTTTTTTCATGTTCCTAAGAATAAACTATTTAATGTTTTCATGCAGACATTGGACTTGTTCAACCAACGGGTGATAAATATCTCTGTTGCACAGAGAGACAACCATAGGAGGAGACAGTGGGACCAGTACAGATCGCTGCAATGGGACGAGATGCGCTCCAGGATCTTGAGGTAGTTGAGGTCCTATCAGAGGTGGAGTGCCATATGGAGGGATTGACTGACGGGGTTGATGAGATTGTATTCAATCAACTTCCATTGTGACTTTAGCGACATACCATCAAGGTACCTAATCGTATTGGTTGATTATTTATATATGAAAGCTTGAGGATTATGTCAAATTTTGCAAGTGAATAAATTAGGGTTTTTTAGCCTTTTATGTCTAATTCATAAACACATAAACATGCATTAAAACTTCAGGTTTTTTGCAAAAAATAGGAGACAAGATCACCATAACAGTAAACACAACACAACAAGTGATAAAGGAGTTCACCACTCCTAGGCTACATTTCCTGGTCTAGCTTCTAATGGTTGGGCCTCTTTCATTATGCTCAAAAAAATGTGATTACATCACGTTACAATGCTCAAATGGCTTCAAAAATGTCTCCAATGGCTCAAGAATAGTCAAAAACATCTAATTGGGCTCTGTATTCTCCAAAACATGCCAAAGAGTGAATGAGTTATGCCTCAATGCAAATTTTGCACTATCTGTCCTAAAATTCGCACCTCTCTGAAAACTGTCCTACAATTTCGGACTTTGTCGGCCACATGGGGCAACCATTTTTCCCCGCGCCGATGAGATTCCCGCTGCACTGGGTGAAAAATATTGCCTACTTAATCGCGCTGGTTAGCCCTATGTCCAGCTACATTTCCGCCACTTGGCTTCTTTCCCGCCATCGATTTTGGGTACGTTGTGTTTTCCCGTCGGAGAAAACTTTGACTTCACCATGGTTGGAAGAGTGGTTTATTTGTTGCATTACGGTTATATTTAACCTGACTTTGGCATAAAATTTCGGCATGTGAATGTTGCTACGACTGTGTAAACCGCCAACATGATGGTTACTAAACCTCGATGTATAAAACTTTAGTCGTGGCATTTAAACTGTGGCATTACCCATTAGAATAATCCACTGCAATGTTGCCACCATTTTGAACTCTCAAACCACCAACATAACTGTTATAAAATCCTGTAGCACAGACCTTGGTATATGGTCATGTATTAAGTTTTGGTTGGTGTATAGGTCGGATTATAACATATATGGTATGAAATTTGGTTAAGTTGGTTACGTGTATAGTTCTATCCACCAGAGTTAACACATTCAAAAACTTTGGGTTATAATATTAATAAATGACGGGCCAAGGTTATCCCTTAACCCTGTTTTATGGATCGAGGTCGGTGGTTAATCTTGGTCCCCTCCCCAATTGTGAAACTCTTAATGCATAAATAGCAGATAAGAACTATAGGTTTAGGAAACATGTGTGAACACGATGGGATAAGGCTTGGTTGTGTGGAGGTAGTTCTTGTGTTTGAACCCCGTGGGTTTTTGCTCGGCCTCCAAACCAAATTTTTAATGGCCACGTGGCAGCCTCTGGTTGGCCCATGTAGTCCTCTATGGTTGGTCCACCTCACCAACCTGTTAACCAATGAAAAACCATAAAATATGAGCCATTAATAACCTTCCAAGTGTCAAACTCACAATGGTTGTTGGATCACAGTCACCTGCCATGTCAGGGTTTAGTCAGCAGTATGGACTGCTGATTGTTCAGCCCTATACAACACAAACACAAAAATTGTTTTTTGTTTCCCAAAATGGACAGAAGGTGATATCGGGAGAATCCGATGTCGGATTTGAGTGAAACGAGTTGCGTCAGATTCAGAACGAAGAGATCCATTAGGATAATTTTGAGGTATAAAACAGGGCTCCTAAGGAAATTATAAAATACTAGTGGAAATAATAAAATAAGACTACATTACATCATCAAATTTTAGAGGGAAAAACGAAAAAACTATTTTTTCAACTCGTATTTTCAACTTATCTCCCTATGGGTTTACTCAAATTTCAACCAGGGGCACTCGTTTGATGTAGAATTTGATTCCTCATCCAAGAAGTACCCATGTTGCATGGTTTTTATGGACCCTCATACATGAAAAATAAGAAACACATGAAAGAAAAATGTGATTGCAATCACGTTTTTTCATGTATTTCTCATTTTGTGTGTAGCAAGGTCCATCGAAAGTATGCAACGTGGGTACTCCTTGGATGAGGAATTAAATTTTGCATCCAATGAGTACTCCTGCTTGAAATTTTAGTAAAACCTTAGGGAGATAAGTTGAAAATACAAGTTGAAAAAGTAGTTTTATTATTTTATTGTTTTTTAATCTTTTTACTTTTTTACCCCAAAAATGGTGAATCATCCCCCATGGTTGACATCATCATATTGAATCCTATTAGTTCTTATAAATTTTATTTTGGTTGTACATTTTTCTTAGGAGGCCCATTTTAGACCTCAAAAGTTCTCTAATGCTACGGAATCGCGTTGGTTTCAAGTCATTCCAAAAATTTTGAAATTGGAGCATAAAATTGATCCACTGGATCATTCCTCCCCACTGAAAGATTTTGGACCTCCAAACGCTCTTTATCCATCAAAAAATAGATGAGGGTACAACTCCCTCACCCTTCTAGTCTCAATCCACTAAAATTTACTTGAATGCGACATTTTTATATTTTCATGAAAATAGATCATTTTCCCTGATTTTGGAGACCTTGTCTCGATGTCATAAATACCATCTTGCTACAATTTCCAAGAATATGCAGAACAAAAAACTTCCCTTGAAATTATAAACACATTCCCTCCTCAGTCGTCAATCAAAGGAAACTTAAACAATCTCAAATTATTCTCACCTTGAACATTGTCGACATGACGATGTTTAGCATGTCTAGCCTTGCGCTTGGCTCGACTCTTGACAAAATATGATCACCATCGCCATGCACCATATGTTTTCAAAGAAAACACATTGTGAAACCCACAAGAATAACTTTTGGAACCAATGTCCTCTTTTTCAAATTTATCTTTCACTTTCTCTTTGACCTCTGCATTTAACACTCGCATCTTGTTCACACCACTATTCAACAATGACACATGTTGTTGCAATTTTACCTCATCTTGTTTACCTTTTTTAGAAGGAAACATGTTAGACTCCTAGAAAATATTATCACACCCATTAGAAACATCTATGAAATCATATTTTACATTTGATTCATGTCCTTGAAATTCCTCATTCATAACATCTTTATGCTTGAACATTAACAAAGAAAAATTATCACTACATTGATAATTCTCTTCATTTGTCCAGCATTCATTAGAGACAAACTCATCTTATTACTATGTGCTCTAACATTTTACTCAATCCCATTCTTGAACAAGTGATAATTATTCTCATGGCGATGAAATATTTCTCTCCTATCATAAAGATATGGGCTTCCCAAAACTATACCACAAATATCAAGTGGAATTACATCAAGTTCAACTTCATCAAGAAAGTTTGCAGTGATTGAAAATCTAAGGGTGCACCTCCTTGTAACCTTAAATTTTTCATTCTCACATATCCAATCTAAATAATAGGGTCTAGGATGTGGAATGGTCTCTAAATTTAACTTCTTAAAAAATTCTTCTAAGATAATATTTTCTTGTGAACCACTATCAAACATTGTGTTTATCTTGGTATGCTTTGAAATAACTCTAATATGGAAAAGCTCAATTCTTGTTTCTTCATCTTGAGTATTATTGAGACAACTTTAAGAACTAGTACTTGAAATTTTCTTACATTTTAAACCCATCATTGTGATATTTGTTTCATCTCCGGAATGAGAACCCAAATCATGTTGTATAATTGCAGTTGTCTCCTCCTTCTCATTTTTTTTCAATTTCTTAGGTCTCATTTCTGGATGAAGTTTCTAGCAATGATCTTCATCATGCCCATATTTGGAACAATGTTTGCATATGATTTTATCTTTCTCCATTTTTACGAATGCATTCTTCTTTCCTTTTCCCTTAAACTTACCCTTTCCTTTTTCTCCAGACTCAAAGGTATTCTCACTTGTTTCATATGAAACATGTTTCCCTCTTGCTTCTAGATGTGTGGCCTATGCACAAAATTCATTTAAACTTTTAGGGTTAAACATGAGAATTGTTTGTCTTAGGTAACTATGAAAATCTCCAATGTATTTTAACAAAGTTTCTTGAGATGTAAAATCTACACTTAATATTAGTGCTCTTCTCCTAAACTCATGAGTATAGCTTTGCACACTTTGTCCCTTTCCTTGCCTAAAGTTTTTCCAATCCATTATAACTTTATGGATGTATGAGTGCAACAATAAAATCTATCCAGGAGGTAGATACCTTACCATACTTTTTCATATACTCTTGTGTTTTGGCTTCCCACCAAATCAAAACATCACTTTCCAACCTCAATGAAGCCAACTGAATATTTGTTTCACCATCTTTGAGGTTTTGGCTCTTGTAATAAACTTCAATTTGATGAACCCAATTATCAAGTCTTTCAGCATTCACTTCACCATTATACATAGGCAGCTCGAATTTTATATCAATTTTTAATAAGGGATTTTTACCATGCACCCTTGGGGTATGTGGAGTTGTTTGAGTAACAATGGTTGTGGAAGAGGAAGAAGATGAGGGTGAGGATGGAGGTGAAGATGACGGTGGAGAAGAGGGTGGCTTTACACCATTTCCCTTTGAAGGCTTGCCATCATCTTCTCCTTTTCCTCCAGGAGAACCCTCTCCTTTTTAAGGCTTGGAACTTTCACCCTACAACCTTGAAGTACTCTCTTCATAGAGAACCTCGACCATTTCAGTCATGTCAAAAAAAGATTTTCTAAAATTATTTTCATAAGTTAACATGTTATCAGTTACTCCTTTATGAGACATGCTTGCTAAAGCTTCAACTAAAATTTGAGGAAGAATTGGTGGTGGAGCTTGAGGAAAACTTGCTCTCCTTGCCCTTGACCTAACTTGAGGACTTGCAACTATAAGATTTCCTTCTCCTCTCTTGAGCTTCAACCTTGTAAGCATCACATACACTTGCAAACAATTAAATCCTCATAACAAAAAATAAAACCTAAGCACTGATACCAAACTTGATTGGTATGAGATCTTAATCAAATTGTGCTTGAGGGTTTACAAATTACAAGTGTTTAAAATGAATTTTTTAGAGATTTTATGTTAAATTTTAAACGCATAAAGCATGTAAATAAAATCTGAAATATACAGAAGCAATAAAAAAATGCACCATAATAACAACCACAAAACATCAGATGGTGGAGTTCACCCTTCCTAGGCTACGTCTCCTTGGTCCATCTCACAATGGCTTCGCCCTCTTTCATTATGCTCAAATTAGTAATTAAATGCATTTACAGTGCTCAAATGGCTTCAAAACTTGTTCCATCAACTCCATAATTCCCAAAATTCCTATCTAGCCTCTTTCTGATCCGAAATTGGTCAAAAATTGGAGAAGTTATGAATCTCCCTAGTTTTCCTGCTAACTGCTCCACAATTTCCCCAAAATCCAGACTGGTCCTAAAATTTTGCCCCATTTTCAACTAACGGAGTGGCAATTCCCCTGAATTCTAGGTGAAATTTTTGGACAGTTAAAATGCACAATGGTGCCTAAAATCCGAATTTGAAACTATATTACATAGTTTGAATTAATTTTTTTGTTTTAAATAAAAAATGTGGCGTTAGCATTAACTGTTGGCGATTAGAGGAGGGTTGGTCATATTGGCAGTTTAGCCGGCGGTCTGTGCGAGCAGCTCCATCGCACCCCCAGTCTCCGGTTGTGGTCACATGATGAACATACGGAGGGGTGGGGCTAATCCCTGGCCCTTTTCCCCGCCTCTATCATACATACACCATAAGTAAAGTTTGTGCCCTTTGTATTAACAAGCAACTCACGTGGCTCAATGGTAATGCATGGTGTTTTTACAAAGGAGGTCGTGGGTTTGACCTCTGCCCACTCCGCTCAGACTATAACATGATTTTTGGTGGCCCCCAGACTGCCACATGGCAGCTTGTGGTTGGCCACCTATGAACCAATCAAAAATCTTCCAACTTGACCCAATACTGTGAAGCCCCATGTCAAAACATGATTCGCCAGAGCAAGTACCTTTGACTAGTCAACCTTCCAAATGGGCATGTCCAGTCAGTAGTACGGACTGTTGACTGAGTTATCCTGCATTTTTTTCAAAAAAAATTGCTTGTTTGAAAAAACAAACAGAAGACATTTCTAGGAGCATACGATGTCGGTTTTCTGCGAAACGAGTTGCGTTAGATTCAGAATGATGAAATCTACATGGTCGTTCAAGTTCCACACCATTCCAACAACTTTCATTTTTTAGCATAATTTTGAGCACTTGATCAGGAGGGTAGATAAAAAATCGACAAACTCTTCTGCGAAATGGAAGGAAATAATAGGCACATTTAGTATCTTGGAAGTCGAATTAGCCTGGCTCGTAGGTAATGGTGAAAAGCTCTGAATTGGTCTCAACCCTTGGGTGGGATGCAATTAGGATTATGTACTTTCGAGGGAGATCCTGGATTTTCTCAATAGCCATGGGGTTACATTCCTAAATCAGATCGAGAAAGATGAATCCTCAACCATTTGGTATCAAGGATGGAAAATAGTTGAGGACCTACTCTTAGAATCTATTTGGGGAGAAGAATGGCATAGATTCATCGGAGAATTGAAGTGCATAAATGTTAGGATCAGAGTCATATCAAATTCCATTCGATGGGTTCATGCCCCATCTAGCATTTACTCTCAAAATTTTGTTATATGTATTTGATGGCTAGGAAAGATTGGGGAATGTAGGAGTGGTGGTGTAAATTTCTATGGAAATTGAAAATCCTTGCAAAATCAATACTCTTCTTCTGGCATTCTAAATAACAAAGTTCCCACTTGGGATAACCTTCATAAAAGGAAAAAACATGGGTTGGGATGATGTATCTTATGCAAGAATGTTGAAGAATATGTTTCTCATTTATTCTTTCAATGTCCTTTCACTTCCAAGGTTTGGGAAGACACTCTAAACCTGTTAGGGATAAGGTCGACATGGAATGGGAACAATTGTAGGGATGCTTAGCGAAATTGGTGGAATTTGGCACCAGATGAAAATTTAAGAAACATCCCACTAATCATCTCATGGGGCCTCTGGCTGGCCCCAAATAAAGGAATTTTTCATGATCATGCAACTTGTCTGTATCCTATAGTTGTAGATTTACCTCGATCTTTGCTCTAATCCCTGTTTCTTCTCCTTCTCAGCCCCAAAGGATTATTAACGAAGAACGGATCGGCTTGATATACCTTGGGCACATTTTGATCGTGCTTTTGATGCATAAAATAGGTGTGGGGTAGGGTTGGTTATATACCTTGATGAGAAAATATTTTTTAAAGCTTCAATGGGCCTTGGCATGGGATCCAAAAATTATGCAGAATTACAATCACTAAAACTCCTAATGTGTTGGATAAAATAGTTGGGGATTGGATATGTACAAATATTTGGTGACTCTTGATATTAATTGTTTCAACAGTTTTCATAATGTCAAAATCATATTTTTATTCCAACCTTAGATGAAATTTTACAAATCAAAATGATATATGATCATATAGTTGTTTTCCATATCTACAAGGAGCGGAACACTACAACATACCTCCTTTCTAAGGAGTGTATACAACAGGTTTTGGGAATTTGGTGCATAGAAGAGCACACTGATGGGACGATACGTGTGTTAGATCAACAACCTTTCAATCACTAGTTGGGCCTCTCTAGTTGTTCATTTTCATACTATGTTTTTCCAATTTTGTACTTTTGGAAACTTGTCTTCACAGATTGTATGTATTTTTGTAAAAAATTGTTATCTCGTTGCATAAATGGTATTTATATGGGTTTTTTTTCTCCTTAAGGAGAGGCCCACGTATATTTGTCAGGATATTATCGCATGATGGAACTGTGAGATTTTATTGCTCAGTTTTTTTGATGTGACTCATTTCCTGCCCATGGCAGATGTTGGCCCTAAATTTTGGTCAATTTTGCTTATTAAAAATCCACCTAATTTCCATAATTTTCCACCTTATATCATCCACATATGCCTTATTTTGACCTTATTATGCATATTCAGGTAAATAAATTATGTTTTTCAATTTTTAGATATTTTTGTAAAAATTGGGTTTTAAGAGTATTTTTGGACAGAACTGAAAAATTCTCGTAATAGCTTCATGGAAGCCATATTTGCAGGACACCTGGGTACGATTTGATCATAGATTTGGAAAGCTTGGGAACCACGGATGGAAAATCATCATTGGTTCAGTCAAACTAAGTTAAAACAAGCCCGGTCAATGCTGGTCAAACATGACATGTTTTTCAGAAATCCCTAGGAAAAGGGGCAGAATTAGTATTTTTGGGGATTTTTCCAGATTTTGTGCAACTGAATAGATGATTTCCAACTATATGGATGGGATGAGGATGGATAAGGCTGTTAGAGACATTGTAGCTTAGTTTTTTTATCATTTATCTATTTAAACCAAGCTTATGAATCATTCAAGCATGGAGAATTTGTATAATTTGATATTGAGACTTCTGAATATTTTGATATATTTTGAGGAAATAGTTCCACCTTCTATTTTTTTTTCATGTTGTCGATGATTGATTGAATTTTCTGTAGCTGAGGTGTTCTTCAAGTGTGCAAGGCAAGGGTGGAGGGCCCCCACACCAAGCTAAGTACATTGTTTGGTTAATTTAGCATAATTTTCATGAACTAGTTTTGCTTCAGATTTATTCATTCATTTAGATGTATAAAGATTTCTTATGTTTGCTGATGATTCTTGGTTTAATTCTAATTTGCATATGAAGGGAAAAACAAGAGTTTAAGTTAAATTATCCTTCTATCTTATCAAGAACAACAACTAAAATTCATCTTCTTTTCTTTGCTTGAGTTATTTCGTGAATTTCTAGTTTTAATGCAATGGTAACAATGATGGAATAGAATTGTAAATAAGGACAACCTGGACCTCCTCACTTAAGAGCCTCTTCGCCTACTTTTTGTACATCATAAACTATTGTCAATTAGTTATTTGGTTTCTCTTCATGAAAGTAGTACTGTGGGAAAGGAAAATCAGGATCTCCCAAGTTAGGAGCCTCTTCCCTCACTTATTACATATTGAATTAGAGATTACTTAGCTAGATTTTATATTTGTAATATGCATTTCCAATAATCTTAGAATCTAGAATATATTTGTAATATGCATTTCTTTCAATTTCTACATTTTGTCTTCTAAAATTGACTATATCTTAAATCCATATATTTGGGACATGCTTCCAAGTTTACAAACCCAGATTGATAATTAAATGCTTGTGTTAGTTTACCCAATAAATTGACCCAACAATAGACATATTACTTTTTCAGAATGCTTATAGCATCTACTATGTAACTTTTTATTTTCTTAATAAAAATTTTGATTTTTCCTCAAAAAAAAAAAATTTCAAAATTCAAAATTATATATATATATATAAGACATTAACAATATATTTTTCATTCTAACAAATAAAAATAATAATATTAATCAAATTTAAAAATTAAAATCTTTGATCATTTTAATAATATTATTAATAACATCATCAATACATTATTAATAACATTAATATATTAATTATTGATGTAATATTATCATTAGATGTAAGAATTCATGTTATTCTAATATAACAATGTTATAGCACCAAGAGGCGCTCTCGAGTTAGTATGGAATAAATTTTATAATGATGTGCCCTGTTATGTTTTTGTTATGTTATGTTATCTAAATTTTTGATTTGGTCAAATTACATTAAAATAAAAATAAATATAAAAATATAAGTGAATTAAATAATTATTATAGTTATTAAAATAAACATTTTGACTATTTCAAATTATATAAAAAAAATAAAATTAAAATAAAAACAAAAATTAAAATTAAAATAAATAAAAATAATATATATATATAATAAAAATAAAAATTAAATTAAATTAAATAAAAAATAAAAAATTAGTATTACTTATAATTATTTGTAATTAAGCTAGCCTAGATCCATCTTAACTCGAGATCTACCGAGTGCTAAGAGGGATCAAATCCTTTGAGGTGCAAACCTCTTTTAGAGTGAAGTTAAGATTGATATAGGTTGGTTGTATTGTAATTATGTTATTAATCACATTTAAGTAATAACAATAACATTAATATTACTATTATAATAATAACAATATAAATAGTAATAGTAATAAAAAAATTTGTAAGCTTGGCAGGACTACATCTTCATCATGTCCAACATATCACCCCGATTGGTGCGAGGAATTGAACCGGTGACTTCACACCGAGTGTCTTAACAGAGCACCTGATCACCGTCTATCCAAGACCCCATGGATATTAATAGTAATAATTTAAATAATATCTAAAACATAGTATTCTCATTAATAACATTAATATTAATAATATTAACATTAATAACAATAATATTACCAACATAGCGTAGAAAATCTCTAACACAGCTATATTACCATGTAGAAATTATATCAATGGACTCAATCTGATCATGCAATTTACGAAAGCAAGATATTGAATCCTTCTACTATATTTGAGGAATATAAAACACGATCGCTCAATCACATGCAAGTAAGAGAAAGAAGTAAATCAATACACAACACCAGATATTCCTAGGAAAGCAACTTCTCAAAACCCCTCCATATTTATTGTATAATCAACCAAGGAATCATGAAACAATACAATCTATTTGTGATCACCACAACCTCATACACTCTACCAATCTCTCCACACCAATCTAAGAAAATTTGGACAAACACATAGCCAATTATCATCCTACCCTCATCCTACCCTGCTTACGCAATCCTTGGAGAATTAAACCCCTATTAAATAGGAAATTCAGCCTTCCTTGATTGTGAAATTCATCATGGGCTTCCCATAGTTTTATAACTGCACCTGGGCAGTTTGCCTAAAATACAATTATTATTTTACTAGCCTTGAACCTTTGTCTCAACTGGGTATCCACCAGAATTAGTATGCATGCAGCTATAAATAGTGAATCATCAGTTACTTGGTAGATCACTACTTGTGAATTAAATCTATTTTAATTCACTTGATCTTCCACTAGCTCATCAAACAGTTAGAACTAGTTAAACTGATTTTAACTCAATTAATGTGAGTCAACTGATCCCACTCACACTACACTTGTGCTACAACTAAAAATGGACCCTGTTAATAATAGAATCACTCCACATGTCTATCCTTAGACCCTCAACTCGAAATTCTTGAGCTAACTAAGTCTATCACACTTAGTGAACCATTACAAGTTGTTATGAGATAAGATTACAATTAATTTTCCAATTTATTTAACAAATTGGCTTGCACACTAATGTATCGCTATGACCCATCACTGTGTAACCTGTGATCCCACACCAGTGTGTGTGTTGTTTCTGGATGCCAATTTCACTATTTTTTGTTGTAAATTTCAACGCATAGGTCCATATTAACTCTAGATCTACCAAGCCTCAAGAGGGGTCAAATATTTGAAATTCAAACATATTTTTGAATGAAAAATTTGAGAAAATGTTTGCACCTCTAGAGATGTGACCCCTCTCTGCCCTTGGTAGATGTTATTTTTGAGAAACCCATGTGTTTCAACTATAAGAAAAAATTTATTCTCACTTGTTATATATCATGTATACATAGTTTAAATTGAAATATTTTATTTCTGATTCACACTCTCTAGATATTGTTATATAGGTAAGGAATGATTTTTTCATCTTTTCCAAAGGAAAAAAATTGTATATATTTATAGGAAGAAATATATAAATTTTGTTTCATGAATATGACTATCAATTCCCCCCAATAATTTACATCCTGGAGCAGACTTCTAGAAATTGTATCATCCAACATCTAGAGAAAACCATAACATCAAAACCCATGGGGAGAACCCTTATCAATTCTTGCATTCCTACATCACATGAAGCTAATCACTTAAATAGAAAGATTGGTCTCCATGGATTTAACCTCTTCTCCATCCACATATTCATACATACCAATAGAGGCAATCGGGGAGGGTCAATGTTTCCTTTGATAACCCACTGGCCTTCATGTTGAGCTCGAAAATAATGTAACATAATGAAACATGCTCACAAGAGGCTTCAACCTCCTTAATGTCTTTGAGCATGGAATCCAAGCCAATATTTTCTCAATTATTCTTTTTGGATTGCCAATCTATTACCACTTTTTGAATGCCCCATTACCTATAAATGTGTTAAACCTCTTTTCCTTACCAACTCTAGTAAGAAACACAAAGAAGTGAATTTTATCCCTATATTTTACCCTCTCATAGATGTGACTCTGGCATATATGAGAAGAGTGTCACGAAGAAATAAGACAACCCCTATTCCACACTAAGGGAGGTGTACTTGGCTTGCATCGTCAAAATACCCCCAAGGCATTCAAATTCTGATTCTGGCATGATTGGATTGCAATGCTTGGACGGTTTTGGGTCTTCCTGAAATTCATGGACTAGCACAGATATTTTTGTGGCACATATCTCTGGTGGTGTGAGATGATCCTGAAAATTCTAATATTTTTGGACTGCCAAATGTAAGCAATTAGAATTCATGGAAAATCGTTGAAAGTCTTGACCGCTTTGTCCACAAAGCCAAGCTTTAAAATAATCACTAAGAAATGGGTCAACCCACCAAGATTTTGGATTAAATTTGTTCCAAAGAAATTTTCATACTTGTGTGGTATACTTTCACTTTAAAAATAGTTTAAGGTGGGATTCCTCTTCCAATTTTCATAGGGAGCATTTGTTTAGCCCATGTCACCCTTGCATGAGAAGATAATCCCATATATGTAGTTCTCCATTGAGTTCTAGCTAAGTCGTGAGTTTGGCTTTTAGTGGGGCACTCACACTCCAAATGACTTTCTACCACCACTCCTTAACTATAAAACCTCCTCAATGGTTGCTTTATATCCATGTTTGGCAATGAAATTTCCTATTTAGGAATTTTTGGACCAACATGTTTTTTCAGGGATTAAATATGTGATATAAACATGGTTGGAGACCAATAAGTCAAAAAACCAGTTCCACTATGTAGCAAGGTCCTCCCTAACTCCCAATCCCTCTATTGACTTCAACCATTACACCCCTTGATCTATGGCATCTGAGCTTGAGCATCAGGAAAAAAAAAATATTATGTTGTCTTAGCACCTAAAGTAGACGATATGAAAGGGATAAATTGTTCACTGCACCAAAACAGGGATCATGTCTAATTCGAACAACTTTGTCATCACACACATGCCATGCTACCCATTTACTCACTAAGGGGGAGACCTTAACAAACACTTTCGACACATTAACCAGTATATCATTTTTTGGGATATGGAACTAGTCGACCATACTTAACTCGAGGAAGTATTTTAATTGATACACTTGAGACCAGAGGGATGACACCTACGAGAGTCTCTAGAGGTTTTTTCTAGTTAGTGCTTTGGAAAATAGATGTATGTCCTTCATGCCCCAACCTCCCAGATCCTTTGTTGTTTCAAGGAAAGGCCATTGAACTAGACTAATACCTTTTTTTATTATTTCCACCAGTCCAAATAAAATTAAAATAGGCTTTCCTTATTGCATTAAGCCTGCATTAAGGTACAGTCAAAATATATGTCCAATATACAGGGGTAATCTCCAACAACCAACTTCAAAAGTATCATCTGACCTCCACAGGAAAGAAAATGGGATTCCTAGTTTGTAATGCACGATTCAACCTTCTTAGCTAGCCATTTTCATTCTAGCTCCTGATACTTGTTTGGTTTAATACAAATACCCAGGTATTTCATGCCATCCTCGAGGACATTTATAGGTAAGGGAAAATAATGCTTGATCACCTCCAACTGGCCCTCCGAGACTCCATTTAATATCAAACATGATTTTTTGGGGTCAATTTCCATTCTGGTAACCACACAAAAGAGATCCAAGGCATTCTTCAAAAATGATATGTCCTTATTTCTCCCTAGATTGCAATAAAACACATCATCAATGAATAATAAATGGGATACATAAAACTCCTCTGAGACCTTTATGCCATGTATAATCCCCCTGGATTTAAAATCAACAAGTAATATCCTCAATTCCTCAACCATTATCAAGAATAATAAGGGAGAAATTGGGCATCCCTGTCAAATCCCCCTAATCACCCTGAAAAAACTTAAGGGAGAACCATTATCATCACTACAAAAGACACAGATTGCATGCACCCCATTATCCAATTTACCACTAGAAGATAAAAAATATCTAAATGAGGACCAACTGAAGGAAGGTCTAATCCACTAGATCATATGCCCTGGGAAAATCAAGTTTGAGAATAATAGCCTTCAAATTTGAAACATTAACTGAATGGAAAACTTCTTGCACTAGACCCATAGAATCATGTATGTTCCTGTTTTAGAGAAAAGAAATTTCTCCTTATAAATGAAGAGACGAATATGGGTTTCAATCTCCTTGCAATGATCTTAGATATTAGCTTATATATAAGATTTTTTAATGCCATGAACTTGTAATCCATGAATGAAGTTCCCCTGTAGGACTTGGGAATAAGGCATATGAGGGTGGGATTGAAAGAACCCAGTACCTTTCCTAGCCTTTATGACTTGAGAACCACCAACAATAGATCATCTTTGATCATGTTGTAAAAGCCAAAATAAAATTCTATGGGGAGGTTATCTAGACCTGGTGCCTTTGATTTTTCATAAATTTGAGATAAGTCAATATATATTTCTATGTAACTTCCTCAGCCAAATACTCATTCATATCAACAATAACCACGTTTAGAAATTTAGATACAACCTGGACGATTTCCTATATAGGATATCCCTAAGGAGATTCAAAGAGAGCTTGAAAAAATTGAACCCCTTCTTCATCCTTATCATCAAATATGTGGAGCGGAGCTCCATTTGTGTCATTAATGCTCCATATTGTATTCCATTGCTTTTGTGAATTCATAAATTGTGGAAATATTTGGTATTAGTGTCTATAGCAAAGAACCAAAAGGTTTTGCTTTTTAGACTCTAGGGTTCATATTCCTCTAATAATATTGAATGGTTTTTCATCTCAACCACCTTAATAAGTTTCAACTGGTTTTATGTGGGAGGGGACGCCTCCACCAGGGCATAAATTTCACTCAACATGTTCTCCACTTCAATAAGTTAAGCTTGTTTTTTTACATAAAATTCCTTTGCCCAAACCTTTGAGACTTGCTTGACCATGGCCATATTTTCAACAAGTTCGCTCATCGAAGTGGAGGAAAATTGATGCTCTATATGTCTCTACCGAGAGGATATCAATTCATGAGAATTATAGTCCTCCATCCATGAGGGATTGAATTTCAATGGCATAGATTTCACCCCTCCCGGATCACTAATATTTAAAATTATGGGCCTATAGTCAAACTTCAATATCAAATAATGCCTTGAGTAGAAAGTCCGAGCTAATGAGTGCTTAAGATACCATAAATATATCTAACCTCTTAGATACAACCTGATCCCCAATGCATCCATTGGTCCAAGTTAGATGTAGCTTGGTCGGCTCCATATCCAAAAGATGGTTGTCGACAAGAAAATTGGAAAAAAACTTTACGTTGAGGGTCCAAATGAGGGTTGAAGCCCCATAATTCTCTAAGGGAGAGGGTGAAATTGAGATCTCGTCCAAGAACTATGTGCACATCTAATAGAGCCCCTACATTAACCAAATCTTACCAAAAATGCTCACTACCAGAATATGGGCCATACACATTAACAATAGACAATGGTTAGGATGGCATATGGGGGAGAAGTTGGATATGGGTCCATAGTTCAGACTCTAGCCCATAATAAAACTTCCAAAAAAACCATTCAAGCCCACATGATTAAAATACCAATTTTTTAAACTCCCTCTATAATTGTTCTCACTTTTGAACCAGAACACATCATCTCTTGAATAAAAATAATATCAGGCTTTTTAGAAGAAAAAAACCACTTAATTGCTATTCTTTTCCAGGAACTCCCAATAACCCGAGATTTGAAGGAGAAAGTGATCATAATTCCCTAAAATTCAGGGCTAGATTTTCTCTAGGGGCCCTAAGGATGGAAAATTGTTTCCCTCTTTTGATCTCCAACTAATTGGATCTCCTTGTTGTTATGTAGGTTATTTTTTCTACCTACAGGGTTGACCTATGGTAGATCCAATGTTATACCCCCACAAGACGGTGGAATCTCCTTATTCTTATCCCTAGAAGACAAATCACAGGGATTTCTTTCATCTTGTAACACTCTCCTCCCACATCTACCTAAGTAACCGGCCAACCAGGGTAAACATGTGAAGAAGAGTTACCACGATCTGATTCAACCTCCTAGGTCACCTTAAGGAAGTGGAACCGACACCACACAACAACACAGACCTTCTACACATGCTACAGGACACCCAAGATCCATCCCAACCTTTTAGGAGGCTATCCCCTTATCCAACCTAACATTTTCATGTATTAATGCCACATTCTCTCTCTTGACATTGGCAAGAGTGCGACTAGGAGCCTCCAGTCACATGCACAACATCAGTATGCATGCGCCTGGGGAATTTTCCCAGTAGTTCTGAGCCTGCAACCCCGATTTTTGTGCCACTTTTTCAGGCCCAAAGCTCAGGACACTACCTAGAAATCCATGACACTTTCAAAACTGAAAGAAAATAGCAAAATAATGATGTAAAATAAAACACTTGAACAAGGACTTGACCAGACCCCTACAAAACATGACAGGAAATTCGCCAAACATGTCACAAATATGTAATCTACAAGTTTAAATAACATATCTGAGCATAAGGGTCTCATAATTATCTGAGAATCACTAAGAAGCATTGTTGCCTCATCACATTAACTGCATTATCATATATTTTCTTATAGATAAATTTTTTATTCATTTACAACTCAAAACATTACAAGAGTCACACATCATCATCATCATAAAACACATTCATAACCAACATATAAACAATAGAAATGACAAGAATATAAAAATCATATAAGCCACATAATAACAAGAATATTTACCCATAAATACAAGATTAAAAGAGCTCTTATTTCCATGAGAAAAATGCAACCAAGACTGGGACATCCACATTCCACCCGACCATAGACATGGCTGAGCCAAACCTCTCTTCATCCAATCACCCCCATTCCATATTCCAAGCATGAATGTGGGATCTCATAAAACACATCAATCAAAACAAAGTGAGGGCTTCCAAAGGCCAAACTACCTCAACCCCAACCATCACTAGATTGGTCTCTATCCAAGTTGTCCATGGATCCAGAGTGTTTATTCCAACCAGGGCTTCCAAGACTAGTAAATCAACCCACTAAGGGATTCCAGAGTGTTTATCCAATCGGAGCTTTCAGGATTAGTAAATCAACCCACCAAGGGCTTCCAGAGCATTTGTTGAACCAATGATTTTAGGACTAGTAACTCAACCCAAGCTATTACATGGCTTCTAAATCGTTTGTCCAACCAAGGCTTCCAGGAATTAATAACTCAACCCACAACCAAAGGCACATGATAACCAACCATAAAAACCAACAATGAAATGAACCCACAACACCATGTATATCCAATAAATGGCAAGGCTAGGAAAATCCACTGTCAAACCAAGAAATCCTCTGTGCCAATGATAAATCACGACCAAGAAACCACATGCATATGCCATGCATGCCAAAACTAGTGAGGAAAACATGCATGCAACTTTGTACCTGCAAACAAAACTCGTTGTAGTTTTTGATCTCGATTTCCTCTTGCACTTTCCTCCTCTTCCTTTGCCTTCTTGCTCCAAAAATCCAAGTATGCCACACTCTCCAAGAGTGCTCCAAGAAACTCTAAGTATCCAAGAGTATGTGAGAGAGAGAGAATATAATGAGAGCTCCAAAACTGAACTAAAAAAAGGTTACCAACTGAGCCTTAGAAGCCTTTTTATTTATGAGGCCTCTATTTTCTTCATTTTCCATTATTTTCCTTCATTTTCCTCCTGACATGCAACCTGTGACCTTTCACCTCCATTTTCTCCTATTTTCCATTAGTTTCATAAATAAATGCCACTTTGCCTTTCCAAAGCCTTAGCCATTTCCTTCTCATATTTCCATAGCCATAATAAACCATATGAACACGCACACTATGATGTTTTTTCCCAACATTCATCTTGGAATACGTGTCCCATGACCTTGGTTATTATTTTTCCTTTATTAACTTTAATTACATGGAATTTTCACCAGAGTTGTTACAAAACCCTCCCCCTTGGGGGAACACCATCCTCGGTTTTCAATGACACCTACAACCAACAAGACTGTTGTAAATAAAACATACTTCCCATGAAGATTTATAAATTAGCTCGTTGCAGTATTTACAATGATCAACATGCTGAGAGAAAACCGACATGGCAACATAACAAATATAACATCATAATGACATGAGACCCATACTGCTTATTGGAGGTTTATAATATATATCATGGCGGTATTTACATCCATATACATATGTACATGTACCAAAACATCATACCAACATATGCCAAAACATTTGCTCAACTAGTGAATAAGGAAGGATACATAGCCCGCATCTGATATGCCATCTCCCGTGTAGCCCAAAATGCTTCCATTGCACTTTAAATTGCTCGAGTGCTCAGTTCTGGAGCATGAGCTTCTTTATCTGCAAAATTCATAGAGGTTCCAAGTGGAATTCTCCTTCTAGATCCAACTTCAATACAGACCAGTCAATCACATGATCAACATATTTAACATACTTCTTAAGCAATGACACATGGAAAAATTCATGTGCTTTCACTCTCAGAGGTAGTGTAAGTTGATAGGTTACTGGCGCAATCGTCTCAAGAATCTTGAAAGGTCCACAAAACTGAGGTGCTAGCTTGGCACATGATACAATCTGCAAGGAGCTCTTCTTGTGCTTGATGTGCAAGTACACCTGCTCCCCAACCTGAAACTCCTTAAACAACTTGTTCTGATCTGTATAGCTCTTTTGTATATCCTATGTTGCTTTTAGATTCTTCTTGATTACTTGCATTTATTGTTCCATTTCTGCCAACATGTCTGGTCCAATCAATACCCTGTTAACTATATCACTCCAACTGATGGGAGTATTGCAACTATGCCCATACAATGCATCAAATAAACCCATCCTCAAATATTCTTGATACCCATTGTTGTAAGGGAACTTTACCAGTGGAAGATACTCTTCCCACTTTCGTCATTGATGCATCTCATATATCCTCAAAATATCCTCCAATACCCAGTTGACCCTCTTTGTTTTTCCATCTTTCTGCAGATGACAATTTGTACTGAAGGCCAACTCTATGCCCAAACCTGCAAACAACTCCTTCCAAAACATGGAAGTGAACTTCGCATCTGTGTCTGATACAATATTTTGTGGTACACCATGCAATCTGACCACATCCCTGGTGAAGACCTATGCTGCATCATTCTCTGGGTATGTAGACTTAACTTGAATGAAGCGTGCTACCTTTTTCAAATTGTCCACCACAACCATGACGGAATCATGTTGTCAAGATGTCCTCAGTAAACCTATGATAAATTCCATGGAAATGACCTCCCATTTCCACTTTGGAATCAGAATTGGCTATAGTAGTCCACCTGGATGCTTACACTCTGCCTTTACCTATTGACAATCCAAGCACCTAGCCACAAATTCTGCTACGTCTCTCTTCAATTCAGCGAATAGTAAAACTTCATCACTATGGTCAGTGTCTTCTGATAGCCTGGGTGACCTGAATACGGTTTCACATGAAACTCCCTCAATATCACCTTCTTGAGTTCATTATTGTCTAGCACATATATCTTATATCTAAACCTGATCAAACCATCTGCCATGAGAAAATAGTCCACCTATTGTGCCCATGTACATATCCCTATACCACTACATGTACCTATACCTGTGCCAATACTCTACTACAATCTGTGCCTAAGCTCCATATACCTGACATCCTGCTAACTTGCTTACAAGATCCTATCTTGTAGATCTATCCCATAGGATCTCATATTTTTTATATGATTCACTTGTATTCGCCTACTAAGAGCATCTACAACCTTGTTATATTTTCCTTTAATATACCTAATCTCAAATTCAAACTCATTGATCATCTATCTTTCCTGGCATTTAGATTTGGTTGTTCAAATATATACCATAATCCACTGTGATCACTCATCAATACAAATCATCTGCCCAGAAGATAGTGCCTCAACATATTAAATACATGAATGATCGTTGCCAACCCCAGATCATGTGTCAGATAGTTCTGCTCATGCTTATTTAGTTTCTGTGACTCATAAAAAACCACATGTCCTTCCTAGATAAGGACTCCACCAAGTCCTCTCTTGAAAGCATCTTTACATATCACAAACTCCTTGTTTGGAACTGTGATCTTTAACACTGGAGCATGTGTCGACAACTACTTTAACTACTCAAAATTGGCTGCACATTCTTCTGTCCATTCAAGCTTCCTACCTTTCCTTTGCAATGATGTGATGGGATAAGCAATATGTGATAATTTCTTGATGAACCTCGTGTAATACCCCTTGAAGAAACTTACCTAATCCACATTTCTAGGAGCTTCCCACTCCATGATAGCTCTTATCTTTCCGGGATCTACAACTATGCCTTCCTTGGAGACAACATGTCCCAAGTAGTGTATCTTTGTCTAAAATAAACTGAATTTGCTGAGCTTAGCATACAGTTGATGCTCACTCAACAATATCAATATTGTTGCTAAGTATTCGACATGCTCTTCTTCATTTTTTGAATATACCAATATATCATCAATGAATACAATAACAAAATTGTCTAGATAAAGCGGCAACACACTATTCATCAAGCACATAAAATGTAGCTGGAGCATTAGTCAAACCAAATGGAACTACAACGAACTCATAATGTACGTACTTGGACCAGAAATTTGTCTTGTAAATGTCATCTTCTTTAATGTGTACCTGATGATATCCCGATCTTATATCAATCTTAGAGAAAATTGTTGCTCCCTTCAACTGATCGAACACGTCATCAATCCCTGAAAATAGATACATGTTCTTGATGGTCACTTTGTTCAACTATCTGTAATCAATACATAACATAAGAGTACCATCTTTCTTCTTCACAAACAATACCAATGTTCCCCATGGAAATACACTTGGCCTAATGTATCCCTTGTCCAACATTTCCTTCAATTGCAGCTTCAACTCTACCAACTTTTGTGTGCTCATCTTGTAAGGTGCCTAAGATGTTGGTGCTACCCTTGGTACTAACTCAATACAAAATTCTACTTCCTTGTAAAGTGGTAACTCTGAAATATCTACTAAAAATACATCCTAAAGCTGTTGTAGAACTGGGTACCTACTCAAAACATCTGCATCCTCAACTTCCTTACCTTTATCACTAGAAATGTGCACTGCAAATAGCACACACCCTTTCCTATGACTATGCTTGGCCTGCATAGTTGTAACCATTCTCACTGATGTTTCTTTCTTCTTACCCCGTAGGATCCTTTGTTCCCCATTGTCATCCAAGCACACAATATACTTTTTGTAACAATCCACTTTGGTCCTATGAAGATACAACCAGTCCATACCCAAAAGAATGATATACGAACCCAACGACAATACATTCAAATGTGTTGATGTAGATATACCATTCAAGTCAAATGCACAAGCTCTTACCCAATAATGAACTCTCTTCTTGGTACCTCTAGCCAACTGCACTAACCAAGATTCTGCATGCACTTCCTTATTCAAACCACACTTATCCACCAAGCCAGGATTAAGATAACTATAATTAGATCCAGGGTCAATCAAAATAGAAACAACTTGATCACAAAGATTACCGTCCATATTGATAATATATGCTTGGTGATCTGCCAACTTGTTATCCGGCACTGCATAGATCCTGCGAATACTCTGTCCAACCTCTCCCACTATTCTTGCCTCTTGCGCACAGTAGATTTGTGTTCTACCACCTTGATGTTGTGGAAAACCTCTCCTGCAATGATATTTGCCACAAATACAACACTTTATAGGCTTCCAACCTTCATCCTTATTTTGTTCCTCAGATCAAAGTCCTTGTGCTCCATCAGATGTATTGAACTTCTTAGGTGGTGAAACATTCTCTTTGCTACCTCTATCCTGAGGTCTTGCTTGCTTCTTGTCCCATTTTCCTTTATTCTTATCATTACCCTTCCAGTCTGGCTTTTTCTCACACCTACGCTTTGATTGCTCGTAAAAATGCTTTAGTTTTTGGATGGCCTACTCTAATGATCTAGGCTCATCAAACTCAATCCTATCTTTGAATGTCATCGACAACCCACATATGAATCGTTGAATCTTGGCCTTCTCCTCCTTGAGGTAAGGCACATAGCTCAACAACTCCAAGAACCTGCTACTATATTCCTCATCAGTTATAAATCACATCTTTAGTTCATAAAACTCTTTTGCCCCTCCTCATAGTATCTCTCCAATATATACTTCTTCTGGAATAGTCTCTTGAATTCGCACAAAGTCAATTCCTCCTAATAAATATCCCTGACATTCTTCACATCTTCCCACCAAATATCTGCTTTACCTTTGAGGCTGAATGTAGTTATTATGGCATTCATATTTTCTGAGTAATCATGCAACCTTAAGAACTTCTTCATACCAAACAACCATGCTTCTACATCATGTGATTTATTCATCTCTTCAACAAATGTAGGTGGTTTTACTTTCATAAACTCATTCGAAAAATATCGCATGTTACTCCTCCTATAAGCATGATAATGAATATGATCATAATGCCTGTGAGAACTAGAACTATAATAGTACATGTGTTTGTCACCTCTCCAATCTGGAGTGTCCTAGAACCTTCCATCTATGATCATGTCATCTATATCCGATTTGTGACCACCATGATACCTACTGTCATATGCCCCATTAGTCCCATCCTCTTGTCCATAGCTTATATGAAGTGGTCCTTGTCTCTATAATTCTGAAAAACTTTGAAGAATCACGGCATTGACCTCTGCTTGTTTTTCCTATGCCTATATCATTATGTCATTATTTGATTTACAACTCCTTATTTCTTCCTTCAAAATTCTCATTGTGCGTACTAATTCAAAAGAGTTCCCAACACCATGTTGCTCATTCGATTCATAGGGAGAATCTATGTAGTCTATCATCTTGTTAGTCATATTTGGTTTATTCTTCCTACAAGGTATATTATGTCAGCTAAACCAAATCATAAACAAACCAGTGTAACTTAGTATATTTCAAGGAGGATCTATCATCTGTAAGACCAACTATATTAGAAAAATACATATATAAACATAATTAGATCAACATATAAGCTTCTCTTCAACCATGATCCAGTTATCAATGCATGAACATATCAACCACATACCATGACCTCACGCATGACAACAACAACCATACCAATGCATAATGATAATATATAATCATTTAACATGTATAAACAACACACAACTAGTCATACACTCACAACAACACATTTCACAACAATGCCATCAACCTTCACATGGCAACATTACTACAACCATGTCGAACACCATGCGAATGCAATAAGCACATAGACCACAAGCATAAGAAACACATATGCCACCGACATAAATTCATAACCAACACAGTTCCCATCTAGTCTGAGGGGTGAATCATGCTCTGATACCACTCTTTAACACCATCCACCCACATCTACCCAAGTAACTGACCAACTAGGGTAAACATGTGACAAAGAGTTACTATGATCTTATTCAACCTCCCAGGTCACCTTGAGGAAGTGGAACTGACACCACAGAACAACAGAAACCTTCTTCACATGCTATAGGACATCCAGAAGCCATCCCAACCTTCCAGGAGGCTAGCCCCTGATCCAACCTGACATTTTCATGCATCAATCCCCCAGTTGCTCCATTGAAACGCGCAAGAGTGCGAATGGAATCCTCTAGTCGCAAACACAACATGGGTATGCATGCGATTGGGGAATTTTCCCAATAGTTTTGAGCCTATGACCTCGATTTATATGCCACTTTTTCAGGCCTGGACCTTGGGACACTGGCCATAACTCCATGACACTTTCATAACTGAAAGATAAAAACAAAATAATGATGTAAAAGCAAACACTTGAACAAGGACTTGACCGGACCCCCACTAGCCATGACAGGCATTTCGTCAAACACGTCACAAATATGTAATCTATAGGTTTAAATAACATATCTGAGCATAAGGGTCTCACACTTATCTAAGAATCACTAAGAAGAATTTTTGCCTCATCCCATTAACTGCATTATTATCTATTTGTTCATAGATGCATTGTTCATTAATTTATAACTTAAAACATGATGAGAGTCATACATCATCATCATCATAAAACACATTCATAAATAACATATAAACAGTATAAATGAAAAGCATATAACAACGATATATGCCACATAATAAGAAGCATATTTACACATCAATACAACACAAAAATATCTCTTATCTCCATAAGAAAAATGCAACCAAGTCTGGGACTTCCATGTTCCACCCAACCATAGACATGTCTGAGCCAAATATCTCTTCAGCCAGTCACCCTTGTGCCATATTCCTGGCATGAATGTGGGATATCATAAAACACATTAATCAAAACCAAGCCAGGGCTTCCAGAGACCAAACTACATCAACCCTCAACTAGTGATTCCACCTCACGGTCATACATCAAAACCATCACGAGATTGGTCTCTACCCAAGTTTTCCAAGGCTCCAGGGCATTTGTTCCAACCAGGGCTTATAGGACTAGTAACTCAGAACACAGTTTTCATCGAGCTTCTAGAGTGTTTGTCCAACCAAGGCTTCCAGAACCAGTAACTCAACCCACCAAGGGCTTCCAGATCATTTGTCCAACCAAGGTTTACAAGACTAGTAACTCAACCCAAGTTATTACATGGCTTCTAGAGCGTTTATCCAACCAAGGTTTCCAGGAAATAATAACTCAACCCACAGCCAAAGGTGTTATAAAATTATATATTACAGAGCAATGCAACACATAAAATATGCGAAAAAACACAAGCACAGAAAACACATAAAACCAGAGAGACACAGATATATGTGGTTCACCCAGTTTGGGCTACGTCCACCCCGAACAACCAGTCCTTCCTTTCTATTTTCCAGCAAAATGAAGAGACACAACCTACAGCAGATCCATTGTAATATCCTCTATTATCTCTCACAGTCTCCCTATTTGTTTCTCGCTCTGAGAATACACATACAAATGCACAAGCGCAATACAATACCCTCATACAAGCAAGGGGTTGCTTCTAGGGGAAAAAACCATAAACTAAACATAACTTCTACCGTCAGATCATCTGCCTAATGAACGGACCAGATTGACTAGAAATTACTATACTTTTACAAGGCAATTTTACATCTGTTTTTAGCTTCAGGGGCGCTGCCCCCGAAACCCCCTGCCAAGGGGGGCTCCATAAAGTCGCAGCCGCCCCCCCCCCCCCCTGGACCCCCCAGGCAGCATTTAATTACGGGCAGCGTTGCCGCCTCATTAAGGTACAAGGGTCCAATGTTGTGATACAAAATAAACAAGATAATCAGGCTCCACACCCAACAAAAGGCACATGAGAACCAACCAGAAAAACCAACAATGAAATGAACCCACAACAACAAGGCTATCCAGGAAATGGAAAGGATATGAAAATCCATTGTCAACCCAGGAAAACCTCCATGTCAATGATAGATCGTGACCAAGAAAATCCATTCATATGCCATTCATGCAGAAACTAGTGAGGAAAACATACATGTGGTTAGTGTGAATTCTAATCGCAAGCATAAGGAAAAAGCTCACTTTAGCTGTGCCTAACAAACAACCCTAACATCAAAGATGGCTGCCAATTTCTTTAGATCTACAGTTATTTGACCAAGACAAATGCTACAAAATCTAGATCTATGTAGTTAAAGATATTAAACAACAAATAATAAGAGTTGCACCATGCATCCAATGAAAAAGACAAGAATATTTTTAAAGAATTTTGTATTTATGACACCTAGGAAGGGAACATAGAAAGATATTACCAATCCCTCCTCAATGGGATGGGTTCTTGTATGTCCTCGGTGTTTCAGATCTAAGATCTCTCTCTCTTGATGGTGTAGAAAACCCAGACAAAAAAAGGAACTCTAGGGGATTTCACAAGTAAAAAGATAGAAAAATGTGACAATGATGGAGGATCAAAGTCAAACCAAAAGTATAGATCCATAGTAATCTTTAGGCAACAAAAGGTAGTGAATGAATGGAAAAACCCTTCTATGTATAACAAAATATTGAGTTACTCTAGGCATTGGTGCATATTTAAAATATTATTAACCAAATCTAGATCCAACTATTATGGAATATTTTATTATTTTTGTTGGAGGGAAAAAGAATTTGAATTTGGTAAAATCCCTTTAATTGTAAATAATAAATAAATAAATGATTTATTTATTATTTTAAGAATGTGGTTGAGTAATAATTAAATAAATAGTGATTTATTCAATTATTTATAAATGATTTAGTAAAATTTAACAAGGAATATTATTTAAATAATGTTTTAAATAATTATTCCTAGAAAATAATAAGATAAATAATGATTTATTTAATCAATTTTCTTGTTTTGGGTTAAATATGACCAGGAATATTAATTAAACTGTTGTTTAACTTATTATCCCTTGAGAAAAATCAAACAAATAAGGATTTATTCAATTATTCCTCATGGGGTTTCCTGTTTAGACCATAAACAACTTAATAAATTAAGGATTACTAAGTTATTTTTCATAGTGAAAGCAATTCTACTAGGGTAGAATTGGTCTTACATGGTGTACTTTGGTCCATCTAATAATAACAGGTTAGATGACCAAAAAATGGTGTAACACATGCAACTCGGTACCTGCAAGCAAAACTCGTTGTAGTTGTTAATCCGGATGTCCTCTTGCATTTTCTTTCTCTTCCTTTGCGTTCTTGCTCCAAAAATTCAAGTATGCCACACTCTCCAAGAGTGCTCCAAGAAAATCTAAGTATCCAAGAGTATGAGAGAGAGAGAGAGAATAGAATGAGAGCTCCAAAACTGAACTAACAAAATGTTACCAACTGATCATCATAATCCTTTTTATTAATGAGGCCTCTATTATCTTCATTTTATATTATTTTCCTTCATTTTCCTCCTTACATGCAACCTATGACCTTTCACCTTCCTTTTCTCCTATTTTCCATTATTTTTGTAAATAAATGGCACTTTTCCTTTCCAATTCCTTAGCCATTTCCTTTTTTAATTTCCATAGCCATAATAAACTATATGAACACCCACACCAAGATGTTTTTCCCTAGCATTCAGCTTGGAATATATGTCCCATGACCTTGGTTATTATTTTTCATTTATTAACTTTTATTACAGGAATTTTCACCAAAGTTATTACAGAACTCTCCCCCTTGGGGGAACATCATCCTCAGTGTTCAACGACACCTACAACCAACAAGATTTTTTTAAGCAAAACATACTACCCATGGAGCTTTATAACTTAGCTCGTTGTAGCATTTACAATGATCAACATGCTGAGAAGAAAACCAACATGACAACGTAACAAATATAACATCATAATGATATGACACCCATACCACTTATTGGAGATTTATAATGTAGCTCATGGCAATATTTACATCCACATACATATGTACATATACCAAAACATCATACCAACATATACCAAAACATATTCCAAAACATTCGCTCAACTAGCGAATAAGGAAGGATACATATCCCGCATCTGATCTACCATCTCCCATGTAGCTTCATCGGGCCCAAAGTGCTTTCATTGCACTTTAACCTACTCGATTGCTCAGTTCTAGAGAAGGATTGTCTTTCTTTTCAAAATGCACTGAGGTTCCGACTGCAATTATCCTTTTGGCTCCACCTGCAATACAGACCAGTCAATCACATGGTCAACATATATAACATACTTCTTAAGCAATGACACATGGAAAACATCATTGAATTTCATTATCGGAGGCAGTGCAAGTCGATAGGATACTGGCCCAATCCTCCCAATAATTCTAAAAGGTCCACAAAACCAAGGTGTCAGCTTGGCCCATTATCCAATCCGCAAGGAGCACTTCTTGGGCTTGATGCGCAAGTACACATGTTCCCCAACCTGAAACTCCTTAACCTAGATGTTCCTATCTGCATAGCTCTTCTACCTATCCTATGTTGCTTTTAGATTCTTCTTAATTACTTGCATTTCATGTTCCATTTCTGCCAACATGTCCAACCCAATTTATACCCTGTTAACTAGATCACTCCAACTGAGGGGAGTATTGCAACTACACCTATACAATGCCTCAAACAGACTCATCCTCAAATATTCTTGATACCCATTGTTGTAAGCGAAATATACCAGTGGAAGATACTCTTCCCACTTTCGTTATTGATACATCACATACATCCTCAACATATCCTCCATTACCTTATTGACCCTCTCTTTATGCCCGTCTGTTTGCGGATGATAAGCTTTATTGAAGGCCAATTATGTGCCCAAACCTACAAACAACTCCTTCCAAAAATTGGAAGTGAATTTTGAATCCCTGTCTGATACAATATTTTGTGGAACACCATGCAATATGACCACATACATGATGAAGAGTTTTACTACATAATTTGTTGAGTATGTAGACTTCACTAGAATGAAGTGTGCTACATTCGTCAACCTATCCACGACTGTAATATCCCATAATGGAAAAATGCATTGATACACAAACACAATATTTGAAACACAGAAAATGTACATGTAAAGTTATGATCAACACAGTTATACCCAGAATAGATGAGCCATTTTATCATGTGGGGATGATTCAGTTACAACAGTGTACAAAAATAAAGGTACTCTAACCAAAGAGATGGCCTAGAATAACCCTACAAACATGCTACAACAAGCACTGTGTAATTGAAGAGCTGCAGGAAGCCATACTGTGTTGTCCCTTCAACGGATGATGAACATATGACTATTGGCTCAAAGGGAAATGTAGATATATGGAGCTCAGGAGCTCTGATGATGCCAAGATTCAAGATCTGGGCTTTATGATGGCAACCCAAGATAACCCAAAAAGGAAATTCCAGATCTATGAGATTGGAAATTTACCTTCTTGGGGTTTTATCCCTGGTATGTTGGGTTATGTAGATCTGAAGCTAGATATGATCATATGATGGCTGAAATATGATGTACAGCCAGATCTAAGCTTTGAGGGTCGATCCCTCCTTCAGATATCCAAGCTAGAAGCTTGAGATCTTGTCTCTTCTTCCTCCTCCTTCAAGATGCAGCAACTGAATATGCAGTTGCTGGGAAAACTGCGTTGTATAATAGGGGGAGACTCAATGCCTACTAAAATTTGTTGCAATAAGCTCCAGGATGATGGAAACAATTATGGAAAATTGAGGGGATGATCCCACACAGGATTCCTAGCTAAATTGCTAGAAACTTCCTGCCTCCTCTAGATCTGCAATGATGGACTGTGCAATCCTTGATGGGACTGCTGTTGATAAGAGGTCAATAATATTTGGCCTGATGCCAGATCTGTAATGAAGCTTCAGGAATGCTGATATAGAAGCTCAAGGTGATAGGAATAATCCTCCACTTGTTCTCCATCTGAAATACTAAAGACAACCTCCTCCTCCCAAACCGATCTTCAGAAATAACGTGATTTATGAATATGGATGTTCTGCATAAAGTAGGAACACTATGGCATCAATGTCTGATGATGAAATAGCAGCTCAGAATACCCTCCCAGAGTATTCACACAAGTTCCCCATGGGTAAGGGTGGGATTCCCACTCGGGAACACCCTGTGCTAAACAACACTACAGACTTAGCTAAACAGCATAAGAGTGCATGGAATGTAAAAAGAAAACTCCAGATCTAAATAGATCACAAAAAATGAAACTAAAGTCTACCTTCCATGTTGTCTTCATATCCATTATACAGTTTATGAGCCTTCCCATGCTTTGGCCCACCTCTAAATTGCGTTGTGCATGTGGACATAAGTCTCCATGTTTGACTGTGTTATCTCTCCAAGTCCTCCATCATGTCTACATGCAATGTGCACCCTCTCCATCATGTGTGCATTAATTTCACTACTTCCTCCATCACTTCATCATGAATTCTCTATGATCTTACATTAAATTCCCTCCATGATCTCAGTTAACTGCTTCAACCTCCATGATCTATCTCACTTAATGAGACATGATCTCCGCTCCTTTCACATTAGTAGTTGCTCCAATACTACATTATGTATATCTATGTCTAAATAATCCACATTCACGCATCAAAAGTGGATCTTATTCATCTTTGAGTATTATGGGTCCCTCCACCCTTTTATTTACTTAATTAATTAAGTTTATTAAGAATTCTAATATTCCAAATAACATGTGCAAATTTTGGAATATTACAACCACGGCCATGATGGAATCATGTTGTCGATATTTCCTCGTTAAACCTATGATAAATTCCATGGAAATGACCTCCCATTTCCACTTTGGAATGTGAATCGGTTGCAGTAGTCCACCTGGATGCTTACACTCTGCCTTTACCCATTGAAAATCCAAGCACCTAGCCACAAATTCATCTACGTCTCTCTTCAAATTCGACCAATAATAAAACTTCTTCACTATAGACAACATCTTATGATACCCTGGGTGACCTGAATATGGTTTCACATGAAACTCCCCCAATATCACCTTCTTGACTTCACTATTTTCTAGCACATATATCCGATCTCTAAACTCGATCAAGCCATCTGTAGTGAGAAAATAGTCCATATCTTGTGACCCTGTACTTGTACCTCTGCCACTACCTATACATGTACTTGTACCTGTACCTGTACCACTACCTGCACCTATACTTGTACCACTACTTGTACCTATACCTATTCCTGTACCACTACCTGTCCCAGTACTCTGCTGCCATCTATGCCAAGGCTCCATATACCTGACATCCTGTTAACCTACCTGCAAGATCCTATCCTATAGATTTGTCCCAATGGAGTTCATAGTTTCTATATGATTCACCTGTATCCACTTTCTAAGAGCATCTGCAACCTTGCTATCTTTTTTTTTAATATACCTAATCTCAAAGTCAAACTCATTGATCGTGGACAACCATCTAGCTTTCCTGGCATTCAAATTCGGTTGGTCAAATAGATACTAGAATCCATTGTGATTACTTATCAATACAAATCGTATGGCCATAAGATAGTCCCTCCATATATTCAATGCATGAATGATCATTTCCAACTCCAGATCATGTGTCAAATAGTTTTTCTCATGCTCATTTAGTTTATGTGACTCATAACATACCACCTGTCCTTCTTGCATAGGGACTCCACCGAGTCCTCTCTTGAAAGCATATGTATATACCATAAACTCCTTGTCCAGATCTTCAATATTTAACACTAGATCATGTGTCAAAAACTACTTTAATTGCTCAAAATTGCTTTCACGTTCTTCTTTCCATTCAAATCTCTTACCTTTCCTTCGAAATGATGTGATAGGATAAGCAATCTGTGAGAAGTTCCTGGTGAACCTTCTGTAATAACCTGATAACCCCATGAAGGACCTTACCTCATCCACATTTCTAGGAGCTACCCACTCCATGATAACTCTTTTATTTTGTGGATCTACTATTATGCCTTCCTTGGAGACAACATGTCCCAAGTAGTGTACCTCTTTCTAAAAGAAACTGCACTTGTTGAGCTTAGCATACAGTTGATGATCTCTCAAAAATATCAATATCGTTGCTAAGTGTTTGCAATGCTCTTATTCATTTTTAGAATATACCAATAAATCACCAATGAATACAATAACAAAATTTTCCAGATAAGGACACAACACACTATTCATCAATCACAAAAATATAGTTGGAGCATTAGTTAAACCAAATGGAACTACAACAAAGTCATAATTTATGTACCTGGACCATAATTTGTCTTTTAGATTTCATCTCCTTTAATGTGTACCTGATGATACCTCGATCTCAGATCAATCTTTGAGAACATTGTTGCTCCCTTCAACTGATCGAACAAGTCATTAGTCCTCGGCAATGGATACATGTTCTTGATTGTCACTTTGTTCAACTGCCTGTAATCAATACATAACCTGAGAGTACCATATTTATTCTTCACAAACAATACCGGTGCACCCCGTAATGATACACTTGGCCTAATGTATCCTTCATCCAACATTTCCTTCAACTACAGCTTCAACTCTACCAATTCCAGTGTGATCATCTTGTAAGGTGCCTTAGATGATTGCACTGCCCTTGGTACCAACTCAAAAGAAAATTATATTTCCCTGTGAGGTGGAAACTCTGAAATATCTACAGGAAATACATCCTGAAACTATTGTAGAACTAGTTACCTTCTAAAAACATCAGCATCCTCAACTTCCTTACCTTTGTCACTAGAAATGTGCACTGCAAATAACAGACACTCTTTCATGTGACTACACTTGGCCTACATATTTGTAACCATTCTCACCGATGTTGCTTTCTTCTTACCCCGCAAGACTCTTTGTTCCCAATTTTCATCCAAGCACTCAATAGCCTTGCCATAAAAATCCACCTTGGTCCTATGAAGATACAACCAGTACATACCCAAAAGTATGCTATATGAACCCAACGACAATACATTCAAATGCGTTGATGTAGGCATACCATTCAATTCAAATGCACAAGCTGTTACCCAATGAAGAAATATCTTATTGGTACCTGTAGCCAACTTCACTAACCAAGATTTTGCATGCACTTCCTTATTCAAACCACACTAATCCACCAGGTCAGGATTAACATAACTATAATTAGATCCAAGGTCAATCAAAATAGAAACAACTTGATCACAAAGCTTACCGTCCATCTCGATAATATATGCATGGTGATCTTCATGCCTGTTATCCAGTGTTGCATAGATCCTAGGAATAATATGTCCAACATCTCCCACTGTCTGTGCCTCCTGTGCACTGTAGAACTGTGGTCTACCACCCTGATGTTGTGGCCAACCTCTCCTGCGATGATATTTGCCACAATTCCAACAATGTATAGGCTTCCAACATTCATCCTGATTCTGCTCCTTAAATTGAAGTCCCTGTCCTCTACCAGATGTATTGAACTTCTTAGGTGGTGCAAAATTCTCTTTGTTATGTGTATCCTGAGGTTTTTCTTGCTTCTTGTCCAATTTTCCTTTATTCTTATCATTTCCTTTCCATTATGTATTTGTCTTATATCTGCACTTTAATTTCTCGTAACAATGCTTTATTTTTGGATGGCCTCCTCTAATGATCTAGGCTCATCAAACTAAATCTTATCTTTGAATGCTATCATAAACCCACTGATGAATCGATGAATATTTTCCTTCTCCTTGAGGTAAGGCACATACCTCAACAACTACAAGAACTTGCTAATGTATTCCTCATCAGTCATAGATCCCATATTTAGTTCATAAAACCCTTTTTCCTTGTAATCATAGTATCTCTCTGATAGATATTTCTTCTGGAATACTCTCTCGAATTCGCTCTAATTCAATTCCTTCTCATAAATATCCCTGACATTCTTCACATCTTCCCACCAAATATTTGCTTTACCTTTGAGGCTGGATGTAGCTATTTTGGATTTCATGTTTTCTTAGTAATCATGCTACCTAAACAAATTCCTCATACCAAGAAACCATGCTTTTGCATCATGTGATTTCTTAATATTTCCATCAATTGTAGGTGGTTTTAGTTCTTAAACTCATTTGGTAAATATCCCCTATCACTCCTCCTGTGTGGATGATAATGATGATGATCATAATTCCTGTCAGAACCAGAACTACAATAGTACATGTGTTTGTCACCTCTCCTATCTGGAGTATCCAAGAACCTGTTATCTCTATCTAACCTATGAAAACCATAAGACCTACTTCCATATGCCCCATTAGTCCCTTCCTCTTGTCCATAACTGATTAGAAGTGGTCCTTGTCTCTACAATTCTGACAAACTGTGAAGAATCACTACATTGACCTATGCTTGTTTTTCCTATGCATGTATGATTCTAACATTATCTACTTTACAACTCCTTATTTATTCCTTCAAACTTCTCAATGTGTTTTTTAAGTAGGAAGATTTCCCAACAACATGTTGCTCATCTGATTCATAGGGAGGATCTTTGTAGTCTACCTTCTTGCTAGTCATCTTTGATTTCTTCTTCCTGCAAGGTATATTATGTCAGCTACACCAAATCATAAACAAACCAACTTACCTTAGTATAGTTTGGGGAGGATGTCTCATCTGCAAGATAGAATAGATTAGCACAATACATATATAAACATAATCAAATCAATATATAAGCATCTTTCCAGCCATTTTCCAGTTATCAATGCATGACCATATCAACCACATACCACGACCTCACGCATGACCACAACAACCATACCAATGCACATTGACAATACATAAGCATTTGACATGTATAATCAACACATAATCAATCATACACTCACGACAACACATTTCACAACAACACCATCAGCCTTCACATGGTGATATTACCGCAACCATGCCCAACACCATGCGGATAAAACAAGCACATATACCACAACCATAAGAAACACATATGCCACTGACATAAATGCATGACCAACACACCACCCATCCAGTCCGAGGGGTGAAGCATGCTCTGATACCACTATGTAACACCCTCCTCCCACATCTACCCAAGTAACTGACCAATCGAGGTAAACATGTGAGGAATAGTTACTATGATCTGATTCAACCTCCTAGTTCACCTTGAGGAATTTGAACTGACACTACACAACAACACATGATTTATACACATGCTACAGGACACACAGGATCCATCCCAACCTTCCAGAAGGCTATCCCCTGATCCAACCTAACCTTTTCATGCATCAATCCCCCAGACACTCCCTTGAAATGGGAAAGAGTGCGACTGGAAGCCTCTAGTAGCATGCACAACATGGGCATGCATGCGACTAGAGAATTTTCCCAGTAGTTCTAAGCTTGCGACCCCGATTTATGTGCCACTTTTTTAGAACCAGAGCTCAAGACACTGCCCAGAAATCCATGACACTTTAACAATTGAAAGATAACAACGGAATAACGATGTTAAAGCAAACACTTGAACAAGGACTTGACTGAACCCCTACTAGCTATGACAGGCATTTCATCAAACATGTAACAAATATGTAATCTATAGGTTTAAATAACATATATTAGTATAGGGGTCTCATGCTTATCTAATAATTGCTAAGAAGCATTGTTTCCTCATCACATTAACTTCATTATCATATATTTGGTCATAGATACATTGTTCATTAATTTACAACTCAAAACACGATGAGAGTCATACATCATTATCATCATAAAACAAATTTATAACCATCATATAAAGAACAGAAATGACAAGCATATAACAACCATATAAGCCACATAATAGCAACCATATTGTTGAAATGGCACTCAAAGGGGGCTTTTGATTTAATTTTCCCTTAATTAAATTGGAAGAGAAATTGTAATTTCATCTCATGATAGCTTTTATTAGTTAACTAAGTTAGAATGACAGAGTTAGATTAGGAAATTCGATTTGAGGGTCATGGAGGAGGCATGCAGAGTTCTCCCATGATTTAAGGGGGTCTAGTCACAGTTATTTGTGTGTTGTAATTAGTTAACTCAAGAAATTGAGTTAGAATCAGTTTAACTAGTTCTAACTGATATATGGGCTAGTGAGAGGTCAAGTGAATTATATATGATTTAATTTGCAAGTAGTGATCAATATGTTAACTGATAATTCACTATAAATATTTTTTGCATGTCAGTTCTAAGGAAGGCCCGGTTGAGACTGAGGTTAAAGGCATGATAACTATCAATTGTATAATTAGAAAATTGTATAGGTCAATTAGAGATTCATGTGGAGGCCAAGGAATCATTGCGCAATCAATTCAAGGGAATTTATTATTTAATAGGGTGAAAATTCCTCCAAGAATGTGTGAGAAAGGTAGGCTGAGCAGAGGCTGAGAATTGACTAAGTAGTTGGCCAATTTTGTCTAGATCATAGTGAGACAGTTGGCAGAGTGCAGGAGTTTCTCTGAGAGAGAAAAGAAGTGTATTGTTTCATGATCTTAACTTTATAAAATATACAAATAGCGGGGTTTTAGGTAGTCTTCTTTCCTTATATACATCTCGTGTTGTGTGATTCATTGTCCCTTTCTCTTACTTGTTATGTGATTGTGTGATTGTGTTTTTGTTTTCGCAAATTGTAGAAGGATTCGGTATCTTGTTTTAGTACATTACAATATCAGTTTGAATCCCATTGTTATATTTTCTACATGATATCAGAGAGCAAGGAATCACAATAAGAAGAGAAGAACATAATTTTTTTATCAGGTTCAAATTTGCATATTTGTTCTTCAGAATCCAACAACAGATCAAGTTGTCTTTCAATGGATTGCGACTCGAATATGCGCTTGAGGGAAATTCGAATTATATTTCATGGAAGGTGTTATCCTTAATAACAATTAGGTTGATCTATGTGTTTCTTTCTTAGTTAGGCTAGGTTGTTAGGGTCAAATAAATTCATTAAATTCATTAAATTTCAAAGGGTCTTAATGATCATTGGTCATGTGATTAAGGTCTTGTCAAAGTAAAATTCAAAAAAAATGACTACATGGGTTAATAGAGTCATTTTATGAAAATTGGCACATTTTTCTTAAGTCCGCAGCGTTTTATGTGTAAAAAAGCATGTTTTCACTATGGACTCACCTAACAATACCATAGAAAATCTACCATCCCACTAACTGAAATTGCTACGAACTCCGGTTTTTCTACTAGCGGTGGGGTGATCATATCCTGTCATCATTTCAGTGGTTAGAACTACTTTTGTCGCCATGGTACATAACTATTATGAGTCATCATTTTTCATGTTACATGTGTGGTAATCATCACACGTTACATCATTTCATTTTCCCTCCCATATTTCTTTCCTAATTTAAACTTACCTCATTCGAACATCATAACTTAACTTTCATCCTTGTAAGCCGCTTCATATTTTGCCAATAGTCTTCACTTTTTTTCTTGTCTAGTTGTTGTCTTAGGTTAGCTCTTACCTCTTTTAAGCAAGCTTATTGATGTATTAGATAATTTTTCAAGTGTCAAAGCTTGAATTTGGTCAACGTTGTATTAGAGGGCATGGATTAACATAAAAATCCCAACAAAGGTGGCTTTGTAGTCATATACGAGCCCATGGACATGAAGCTAGTTGTTGAAGACCCAATATTTGCACAGGATTTCACAAATGCTGGTTGTTTGAGTTTTTTCCAAAAACTACAGAGCTACCATGCACAGGTGTCCAATGATTTTTCTTTCAACTTCGTTGGCATAGCTTCAAAGGTGGGCATCTTAAGTTTTACTCTTTCTCCTGAGACCTTTGCACAAGTGACTAAAATTCTGAGGTCTGGAGAAGAATGGTTCAAGGAAAAAAAATTCAAGCTTCAGAACTGTGATGAATTTCTGAAGTAGGAGCATATAGGAGTTGACATGACCTTAGGCATACCCATGAGTTTCCTCAAAGATAATGTTGGCTCCCCATGATTTGCAAGATTGGCAAGAAAAACTCTATAGGGAACCACATCAGACCGCTTTGAAGTCCAAGGACCTAGCCTTCCTAGGCTTAGAGAGGGCTCACTCTGTGTTGTGATGAAAAGGATTTATCTTTATGCTTATGTTATTTGATTTTAGGCTAGTTATGAATTTCTAGGACTGTTTGTTTTGTTTAGTTGATTGATGGATTAATTGAGTGATTGTTTCGATTGAACAGATAAATTGTGGGAAGCATTAATCCATTGGGCTATGGAGTCATAAAAGGATTTAATTGTACATCAACTATGCAAGGGTTTTCATAGGGCAAGCTAACTATATCAAGTGGATATTTTTAGTTTAGATGGAATATGAAATGACATCAAGTTGTGAAATCAGTAAAACTAAATGGCAATTAAGAATCCTTTAACTACAATTCAACAAGAAAATCCTTTAAGGTAACTGTTTAAGAGGAACTAAAGAGCAGGGAAAACCATAAATTCCTTTAGCTAAACTCTACTAGGTAAATATTAAGACCACAATCCAGCAATCCTAGAGAGCAGCACACCCCTGAATTCTCTAACTATTACTTTCAGACAAAGAAAACATTCAAGATAACAATCAGTGAAACTAAAGAGCAGGACACCCCTGAATTCTTTAATCAAACTTCAAAGAAGGCCTTTAAAATAACATTTCAAGAAAAACCAAAGAGCAAGGCAAACCATAAATTCCTTTGGCTAGACTCTACTAAGTAAACTTCAAGGCAACAAGCTAGGTGGAACTAAAGAGTAGGATACCCCTGAATTTGCTAATCAGACCTTGCAGAAGAAAACATTAAGATGAAATAAGCAGACAGAATTAAGGTGCCAAGACAGCATATCTTAATCTAAAATTTATGTTCTTTTATCAGAAAAATGATGGACAATATGGAAAACAGAAGGGAAACCTTGAAAAAGAAGGATAACATCACCATTAACATAGCTCAAGAATTCTATGAACGTGCTTGTATTACTGATGTCCAAAACAGTTACAATACTCCAGTGAAAAAATCTATGCAACTCAGAGTCTGATCAAAATCCAACCTGGAAATCAACCCAGCAACTAGCAACCAACCAACCAACAATAATAATGAACAATACATGCAGTATTTATCTGTAGATGAGGAGGTGATCCTATTCTAGGGATTCAGCCTATAGTTATTACAGAGTAAATGTAATCTTAACCTTTGAGACCATGCAAGGCCCAAGGTAAAATATCACTAACTAACTTGCTGCAATAATAACTTTTAAATTAACTGTTGAGCTAACTTTAGGATATTTTTGACTTTTTGGCTTTTCATTAACTTTTACAATAACTGTTGAGTTGCTTAAAATATCTCTGACTGCTTTATTAACTGTACTGGTAGCTGGCTTTTAGCAATTTTTATGCTATAGGTGGCCAAATGAGGTTTGGAAGAAGTAAATGTTGATTTGGCCTTTGTCATTTGAATCTGCTTTCTTCGTTTATTTGCCTTTGATTTGTTCTTTAATCTTGGATTTGTCTTTTCCTTAACTCTGTTTTCTATGTTTAATTCCTTTAATCTTCTTTTATCTCTGATCTTGGTTTTAACCTTCTTTCATCTATGTTTTGTCTTTAATTATGTCTTCTAATCTTGTTTTTGTATTTTAACCCTTGATTGATCTCTTATTCCTTTAACCTTTGACTTTCATGGTGAACTCTTCGAATGTGTTATTTAATTGTGTTTTTACTTGTCTTTCGTCTTTGCATAGCCATTGTAAACATTCTCCTCTTTTCCTTGCCCTATCCTTTGATGAAAACCTTTTTTTATTTATTTATAGAATGATCATTAATGGTCATGATCCATTGGTGATCTAGATTCGATCCTTCTCTCCTAATCCTCTGATTAATAAGGCCCTGGATCGTCACCTAGAGAGCCTATTTTAAACCATTTTTTGGACTTAGAAAAGCGAATGAGGCATTTTCTCATACCTTGGTCACCTGCACATTAAAAGCAATTGTTAATTTAATTAAAAACTTGTGCTTTGGACCTCTGCAGGGAAATGATATGACCTAGAGGCAGCAGAAGCGCTTGGTTATGGCCCTCCAGGTCTTTTGGACGTGTTACAGGGGTTTTATGGTGGCTTGGGGTTTATCTCAACAACACAGGGCTTACAAACATTCAAACGGGTAGATGGTTTTGTCATTAGGGCGTGAGAGCGGTGAGCGGTTTTCACATGGGGAAATAGTGCTAGGGTGGTTTTGGTCGCGGGGATGCGATACCATAGAGGGAGTGTCACGTGGTAGGAGGGATGAGGGCACATACCGCCCATTTTGCAAGGTGCAGGGTGTTGTAAATGGTGGGCAGTTTGGAGTGCGATAGGGGTCGGGGACTGTCGGATCGGGGAGGCGAAGATCCGACAGTCATCAAGATTGGATGGAGCAGTGGGTAATTTTAGACGGTGGGGCCTGGGAGGATACATGGTAGAAGGTTTATTATAGCGCGGGGCTTGGGTTTTAAACAGGACCGGGGTCTTTGTAAAGCGGGGCCCAGGCATATTTAAGAGCAGAGGCGCTTTAAAGGATTAGGGTCAGGGTCTTATGAGAGCGAAGGCTTAGGTTAAGAAGGCGAGGGTTTAAAACGTATGAAGGGTCGGGTAGAATAGACAGGGTCTATTCTTAAAGAGTGGGACCCGAAACAAATAAATTTTTAGTTTAAAACAATGTAAAAAAGGTTTTTTACATTTTTGTTAGAGGAATAAGGGAAATGAATGAAGGGGAGGGTTTTTAATGAGGAAAATGGGGTTTTAGGAAGGGGAAGGGGTAAAAATGAGGGATTTAGGATTAAACATGGAATTTTTTAGAACATGAGGGTACTGAAAGAGGAAAAACGAGAGATAGTGGATAGGTAAAAAGAAGATAATGAAGGCAATGAGATTTTTGAAAATAAAATGATAGTCAGGGAATGCTTATTTTCAGCAAACTATAGAAATCCATAGTCACCTAGTGATACTGTAGAATACAGGAGGATAACAGATAAATATTCAAAGATGCTTATGGTGATCCAAAAATATTTTACTTGTAAAGGTAGATTTCACATGATCTACCAATATCATTTTAGGCTCTTACTTCATTTCACAGGTAAACAGCTTCTCGATCTTCCATTCTTTCTATTCGGAACTTTAGGCAAGATGGTTGACAAGGTACAAGCCAAACCTGAGAGGAGTGATACATCCATTTTTCATCATGGCTTAATCAAATTTTTGTTTATGGAAGAGTTGAAGAAAATGAATAGGGATTGGGCTACTTTTATGTTTTTGAGTGGCTATGATTTAGATGTTATTACTCCAAGAAAGACACCCAAGCCAAAGATAAACACTCCTAAGAAGGAAAAAGAACCAATAACTTAAGCAGAGGTTGAACCTGAGGTAGAGGTGCATCCTATAGTAGAGGAAATGGAGGCAGAGATTAATCAGTTGTAGGAGACAATGGCACCTCATAAAACCCCTACCAGCAGCAAGCTCAAAATTGCTATAAGAGCTCATAGAAGAATTGACAGGAGTCAAACAGAGGGGAAAGGAAAACTTGAAGACATCTTCCAAGCAATTGATATTGAATAAACCCCTATTGTAAATCCTATCGAGGTTAAAGGAACAAAATGAAGAAGAAGGGTCTTATAGAAAAGAATCTTGATTTTCCAGTGAAGATTTAGGATTTGTCTTCAAACCTAGGAAACGATTCACTAGGTCACAACTCTCAAAGGGAGGCAAGTCTGATAAATTTCATAAAGAGACAGAAAAGAAGAAGTAGCCAATAAGGGAAGAAATCATAGAGCTATCCCCAACTAAAGCATAAATCATAAATACAAAGAAAAGTTCCAAGAAGAGTCTGAAGTGGAGCTTGTAAGAGAACAACTTAAGGAAGCTAGAGAAGAAGTTTTAGAAGCTAAACTAGAGTTGGATAATTTTAAACAAGAAATGAAGGAGCTCGCAGATTTCAAAAAGGAAGTCAGCAAACAAATTGATTTTTATGATGAAGTGGCAGAAAGGTCAAGGAAGATGTTGAGAAGAACATTACCACTACACATGATGATGACGCATACCTTGAGAATAACAGGTGGATGCAGTCACAAAGGAGGAAGCTACAAACCCAATTCAAAGAGTTAGAAATCCAAATGGAAATGGTGCAGAAAAAATTGAAGAAAAAGGGCTTGAAAATGATCGTTGTGGATGACCCTGCTGCTCCTTGAAAGAGGGTAAGACACATTTTTGGTCAATTTTTTCTTAGGATACTCCATCTAATCAGTTAACATAGCTCAGGACAGGTTTTTGGAGGTAAATATTGAAAATTTCAAATTATGGAAAAGTCAGGCAAGTTCGTAGAGTACTCCAGGCTTAATGTTGAGTTTTCGCTACGAACTCGCTGAAGAATATTTTGAGGTGAAATTTCCAAAATATGTCATAACATGGGTGGGAAACAACATGTATTTACCTCATTTTTCCTAATGAATACCCTCCAATAAGCAGAAAAGTCGGAAAGGGTGCAAAAAGTGCTAAATGGAAAATGTTATAAAAACTTCTCTACGAAGTTACCTTAAATTGCTCTGTTTTTACAGCGAGGTGAAATTTTGATATTTTTGTAGCACTTAATGTTTCTTGGGAGTAGATGAGTCATCAAAAGAGGTTGAAGTGTATCAGTAAAGGCACCTGTTGATAGAGGCCACTCAACAAGAAGGTGACATGGTTGCTAGCTCACCATTTGTGCCACATCATAAACACACAACACATCCTAAAATTCCGAGCACCAGAGTCTAGATTCTAGTATGGCAACTTATCACTTGATCATGGTCATCGCCACCTTAGGAAAATTTATTTGATTCGATAAGCATCATCATGTATGGATTATTTAAAAAAATTTAATGAATTTAATGGTATTAGCGTCCTTTTAGGTTACAAACTCGTTCTAAACAAAATTATCTCTTTTTTCTCTCCATGTAATCAATTCCTTTTTGGATTATATCTCTTCAGCAATTTCGAGGGTCTAGCCCAGGTGGCTAAATTCATGTAAAAGGAGTTTTCACTCTATGAATAGGGAGATTTCAGAGTTAGAGAGGGTTGATCGATGTTATGACTTATGCTACTATTGTAATATTATCTCTATTCAGTTAATATACAGTTGCAAAAAACCTTTTTCATACCTAAGATTTTTTATGGGCTCTTATGTGTTTGTATCATTTACATTTTCAATGTCAATTCAGCTTACTTCATGTATAATCACTTGGAATTCATAGATAATTATGCTCCAACTTCCTTTATGGATCTTGTTTGTTGTCAAAGTTATTTTGTAAGAGTTTGCATGCCTCGGCTCCCATGAATGATGTTTTTATGTAATTGAGTTTCATACTAACTCCATGCCCAATGGTAGCCATCACACTCCTTCACCTGCAAAAAACCATCCAAAATACATATGTTAGTTAGCCATCTTATTTTTTAAGCTTCATTATTGAATATCATAAAAAATTTCTTGAGAGAGCCCTCTCTGATTGGAAGCGTTAACTTCCAACCCAAAGTGGTTTGAAACAGTTACACTGAATTTACTGTTGAGTAGCCCAATCAGCCTCAGTTTGGTGATAACATAAGGATATGATGGAGGCAGTGCTCGAGGAAAATGGATGGAAGGCTTTCATAGATACTGATGTCCTAGAGCCATTGCAGCAGATGCTCAACTTCTTAATGCATGGAAGAAGAATGTAGCAAAGGCGAGAAGGATATTGTTAGAGGGAGTTCAAGATCATATTGTCTCTAGTCTCCATGGGAAGGCAACTCCATATGCGATGTGGAAGGCCTTGACAGATTTGTATCAAAATAGCAGTGACCATAGGAAGATGGTGCTGAAAGACAAGCTTAGGAAGATCAAAATGGAGAAGGGCGACATGATCCAAAAAAACTTGACGAAGTTCACTCAATGTCGAGATGAGCTTGGAATCATTGGTATCATTGTTGCCTCTGATGATTTGGTGAAACTAACTATTCTAGGCCTTCCCAAGAGCTGTAATAGCTACTGGGACTCTATTAATGGGAGCAATAAGCTGTTGGATTGGGAGTGACTATGATCTGATATGGCACAAGAAGAAATTTGTCAGAGCACCAGATATGGATCCTCATCAAAGACTGATGATGAGGAGAACTGGAAAGAAAAAGGGAAGGCATCCCATTCCAAATATTAGACTGGAAAGGCAGGAAACAAGCGAGACTTATGATGGGCCTCTAAATTAGACATAAAATAAGGCCCATCTAACCTTCCTTATGCACATAAAAGATATATTAAATCTCTCCTTATACACTTAATAATGTTTTCTTATGCTTTAATATGTTCTTAGGAAGGTTTAAAGGTAATTGCATATTTGTGCCTAATATTGGTTATTTTTGTAGAATATTGTGAGAATATTGGGCAGAATATGCAGATTTGGAGAAGGAGATAATTCAGGGACTTTCTCCCTGCCACTGGAAGATCAATATTGAAGAATAAATGAGCACAATGTCAGGAAATTATGGAGAAATCTTGGAGAGATTCAAGGGGTTTGTCCACCCTCCTTAACTCTCAAAGGCATCTAAGAAAACTGAGGACGAAGTGAACTCAATCTAAATTTTACTTGGAGTAAAAATGGACTCAAACACTATTTTCTAGGGAGATGTTGGTAGCTACCCCGTAGAATAAATAGAGCAAAGATAAATCTAGGAAGGATTTGATTATATTCAGAACTTTAGTTGCAAGCTATTAAGATTTTTATTATTGTACTCAGTGATTAAACTTTCAAAAATGTAACGAGGCTATTCTCTTCCTGAAATGAGCAGACAGACTCCATTTTACTGATTTAGTTCCAGAGAGTTGGGCTTATGGGTTAGGGCCCAACCCATGTGCCTTAGCTTCTTTGTTGTTTTCATTCTTTTCTTTCTGTCATTTAGCCAGTTTTATTTCTGATATTTTCATTTTTGTTATAGTTTGCTGCTGAAGATTTAATCTGCTTATCTGCGATGTAGAATAGTTGATGAATTCCATAAAACTGTGAGACAGCCTTCCCCTCTCATCTCTGTCGAAAGATCTCGAGGAGGGTAGACCTTCCTGCAAACCAAAAATGATTTATGTTTATGATTAGTTGCTTCTCATATTAGAGTAGAGTGCAATAACAGTTTAAGTCTTTCTTCCACTATGTTATCACGCATATTTTCTATTTTTCCGTGCATGAATCTGCGGGTTTGTTTGCAGGAATCAGTGTTAAAGTTCCGGATAAGTTCACCCTCGCCTTCCCGCTTCATTTTCCATGTATGTTTTCATGCTTCCAAACACCTTTGTTACGCTCTATTCCCTCCTTTTATTGCAGTTGTCGCCCTTTTTATTCACAAAACACTTGAAAATACATTAAAATTTTGACCTCCACCCTTGCTCCTCGAAACTCCCGCTACCATACTTCGATCTATCGCAAATCACATTTTCTATTGGTTTCCGTTAATACTTTCCACCTTTGAACCCCGATTATGATATTATCGTACTCCGCTGCCACGTCACCCATCGCATTTCACAACCTTTTCCCTTTTTCCTTTAAAGACTTTCTTCAATTCGTAAATCGCATTTTCTATTGGTTTATGTTAATACTTTCTTCCTTCGAACCCACATTGCGATATTACCATACTCCGCTACCACGTCACCCATCGCATTCCACAATTTCAGCCGTATCACATTTCACACTTCACACTTTCCTCCCAACTGCACTACTGCTTCTCCACTAACTTTTCAATATTGCGAAGTGATATCGCATATCACATATCACTTTTTTCCTCCCATTGCAATTCCGCCATCGCACTTTTCAAAGTCTCCCTCTCCAAAGAATTTTTGCGATATCATAAGGTTTAATAATTTCTAAACCCCTCTTTCTACCTCTAAGCCTTATCACATGTGTTAAGCCTTCCATTAGCATCTTTAGCCCTTTTTCCTCTAAACTGCAAGCAACACTTTTTCGAGGTTTAGTTAGATCATGAATAGTTGCATGGTTAGAAGCATGGTAGCATGGTAGATAGATCATAACATAAGTAGAGTTCTTTTAGGCGTTTGGCCCATTAAGTGTGGTTATAATTAGTTTCATTTCCTATCATTTATTTTCATCAATTTAATTTAGTTTCCTTTCTGTCATTTCCTTTCTGGAATTTAGTTTAGTTTCATTGAAGTGTGATAGACTTCACCAAGAAACCCTAGAATTAGCACCCTTTCGTAGAGCGGAAGAGGATGACATGAGTAGAATGCATATGCAGTGTATATAGCACTGTCACCTCCAAGTTTGTACGAACCCTGGGTTGATAAAGTAAAGTAGGGCATCAGCCCCTAGGAGTTGCAGCACTCTTGGTGCAATACTAGGGCTCACCACTTTTTGGCGTTGTTGCCAAGGAGGTGTCTAGTAGATGCTTTGATTCTTTTTTAGCATTATTTTCTGCTTTCCTTTTTCACGTTTTTTCCAAAATATTGAAAAAAGTAAAATAAAATAAAATTAAAATTAAAAATTATTAAAAAAAAAAATATATATATATATATATATGATTTTCATGCCTCATAGGATTATGGATACTCATAAAAATTTTAAAAATACTTCTCCAATACCAACCCCCCCACTTGACCACGTCGTGCAGTAAGAACCACATCACCATACACTTTTGAAGGTAGAAGAGATGGATGGATATGATGACAATAAAGAAGATCTTATTGGGTTTCCCATTCAAGATATGGACATAAGTGTACATATGAAGAACATCCCTCCATCTTTCCTTCCCAACTTCCATGGTATGAGGACAAAGGATCCGGAAACATTGATCTTTGAATTTGAGATACTTTGTAGATCTTATGGCTACTTATCACACACTCACAAACTAAGATTGTTTCCTGCAACATTTAAGGATAAAGCTCTTAAATGGTTCATGGGTCTAGGTACTAATTCAATAAGATCATGGAATGATATGCAAAAGATATTTCTAGGAAAATATAAAAAACATGATCTTAAAGAAGAAATATTTAGAATGAATCAAAAAGACCCACTTAAAAATTTAGACATAAAATAAGGCCCATCTAACCTTTCTTAGGCCCATCTAACCTTCCTTATGCACATGAAAGATATACTAAATCTCTCCTTCTACACTTAACAATGTTTTCTTGTGCTTTAATATGTTCTTAGGAATTTTTAAATTTAATTGCATATTTGTGCCGAATATTGGTTATTTTTGTAGAATATTATGAGAATAATTGGAAGGTTATGTAGATTTGGAGAAGGAGATAATTTAGGGACTTGCTTTGTGCCACTGGAAGATCAATATTGAAGAATAAATTAGCACAATTTCAGGAAATTATGGAGAAATCTTGGAGAGAATCAAGGGGTTTGTCCACCCTCCTTAACTATCAAAGGCAGTCAAGGAAACTGAGGATGAAGTGCACTCAATATATGGTTTACTAGGAGTCAAAATGGACTCAATCACTATTTTCTAGGGAGATGTTGGTAGCTACCCTGTAGAATAAATAGAGCAGAGCTAGAGCTAGGAAGGATTTGATTCCATTCAGAACTTTTGTTGCAATCTATTAAGATTTTTATTATTGTATCCAGTGATTAAACTTTCATAAATGTAACGAGGCTATTCTCTTCCTAAAATGAGCAGGAAATATCCATTTTACTGATTCAGTTCCATACACTTGGGCTTGTGGGTTAGGGCCCAACCCATGTGCCTCGGCTTCTATGTTGTTTTCATTCTTTTCTTTCTGTCATTTAGCTAGTTTTATTTATGATATTTTCATTTTTTCTATAGTTTTCTGCTGTAGATTTAATCTTCTTATATGTGTTGTAAAATAGTTGATGAACTCCATAAAACTGTGAGGTGGCCTTCCCCTCTCATCTCTGTCGATAGAGATCGAGGAGGGTAGACCTTCCCACAAACCAAAAATGCTTTATGTTTATGATTCACTTCTTCTTAGATTAGAGTAGAGTGCAATAACAGTTTCAGTCTTTCTTCCACTATGTTATCACGCATTTTTTTTTATGTGCATGAATCTGCAGGTTTGTTTGCAAGAATCAGTATTAAAGTTTTTGATAAGTTCACCCTTGCCTTCCCACTTCATTTTCCATCTATGTTTTCACACTTCCAAACACCTCTGTTATGCTCTATTCCCTCCTTCTTCTGTTATTGCAGCTATCTCCCTTTTTATTCATAAAATTCTTGAAAAAACATTAAAATTTTGACCTCCACCCTTGCTCCTCGAAACTCCCACTATCGTACTTCGATCTATCACAAATCACATTTTCTACTAGTTTCCATTAATACTTTCCACCTCTGAACCCCTATTGTGATATTACCATACTATGCTGCCACGTCGCCCATCGCATTTCGCATTTTTCAATTTTGGCCATATCGCATTTCGCACTTCGCACTTTCTTCACGACTGCACTGCTGCTTCTCCGCCAACTTTTCGATACTACAAATTGTGATATCGCATATCGTATATCGCACTTTCGTCCTTCAATTTCAATTCTGCCATTGCACTTTTCAAAGCCTCCCTCTCCAAAGAATTTTTGGGATATCATAAGGTTTAATGAATTCTAAACCCCTCTTTCCACCTCTAAGCCTTGTCACATGTGTTAAGACTTCCATTACCATCTTTAGCCCTTTTTCCTCCAAACTGCAAACAACACTTTTTCAATTTTATTTAGATCATGAATAGTTGCATGATTAGAAGCATGGTAGCATGGTAGATAAATCATAGGATAAGTAGAGTGTGTTTAGCTATTTGGCCCATTAAGTGTGGTTAGAATTAGCTTCCTCTCCTGTCATTTCTTTTCAACAATTTAATTTTGGTTTCCTTCCTGTCATTTCCATTTTGCAATTTAGTTTAGTTTCATTGAAGTGTGACAGAATTCACCGAGAAACCCTAGAAGTAGCACCCTTTCGTAGAGCGGAAGAGGATGACATGAGTAGAATGCATCTTTTGTGTATATAGCATTGTCACCTCCAAGTTTGTACGAACCCTAGGTTGATAAAGTAAAGTAGGGCAGCATCCCCTGGGATTTGCAGCACTCTTGGTGCAATTCCAGGGCTCACTAACTTATTAAAGGTAAATTGTTTCAACTGTCATGAGAATGGACATTATGCCACAAATTTTCCATAAAATAAGAACAATAAGAAGGTCTCAGGAGGAGCAGCAGGTGAAGCATTGGCTTCACAGTTTGAGTTGGACTTCACCCTCATCACATGCATGGTGTCGTCCGTGATGGGTTCTGTGTGGTACTTGGATAGTGGAGCTTCATTCCATATGATCGAAAACAAAGAATTCCTTAGTAGCTTGGGGGAGAAGGATATCCAGATGCACATTGAGATGGGTAATGACGGGAGGTATAGAGGTACCAGTGTAGGTACAGTTACCTTTTAGAGGGAGTCAAGTAATCCAATCACATTAAAAGATGTTATGTATGTTCTTGGTTTAAATAAGAATTTCGTTTTTGTTGCTATGTTGGAATATCATGGCTATGATGTGATATTCAGTGAAGGAAAGGTGTTCCTTCGTCACAAAGCCATGAGACAAGTGAAAAATATTAAGGTCTAAGTATAGAATCTCTACAAACTTGATGTAGAAGACCGTGCAACATTGACCACTAAGGCAGAGAAGGTGGCGAGTCGAGAGATCGGTGATTTATGGCATAGGAGGTTGGGCCATCTACACCACAATGCTTTGAAGATCATGTCGCAAATTTCTACAAGAATTCCAAAGGGCGCACTTGCATAGAAATATACATGCAAAGGGTGTACATTGGGGAAGTATACCAAAGCAACCTTTCACGATAAGAAAAGTTGAGCCAAGACGATCCTTGAGAGGGTTCACTCAAATGTGTGTGGACCATTCTCGATAGCTTCCACAACAAAGCACATGTATTATATGATTTTTGTTAATGATTTTTCAAGAAAGTGTTGGATTTTATTCATGCAGAAGAAATATCAGATGTTCTCTGAGTTTTGTGAGTTCAAGGTGCTTGTCGAGAAATATACAGGGAAAAAGGTGAAGGCTCTAAGGAGAAACAATGGTGGAGAATACATCTATAACGAATTCAAGAACTTTTGTGCCTTAGTAGGAATTCAAAGAGATTGATTGCACCTCATAACCCATAGCAGAATGGGGTTGCAGAAAGAAAGAATAGAACTATTATGGGAGCAACATGAGCTATGTTGCATGATCAGGGCCTACCATTGCATCTATGGGTGGAAGCATGCAAAACAACATTATTTGTGAAAAATAGAAGTCTGCATAATATACTTGGGATTAGTACACTAGAGGAAGATTTTTCAGATAAGAGACCAGATGTGTCGTATTTTAAAATTTTGGTTCATCTGTTTATTTCCATGTGACCAAAGATGTCAAGAAGAAGCTAGATCCAACAACAATGTTGGGGATATTTGTGGGGTACACTGATACACCTCACAAATATCAGGTGTACTTTCCAGCACACATGATGACAGTGGTCAGAAGATTCGTGAAATTTCATAAAGACAAAGCCATGTGATTGTCCCTTGAGAGGGAGCTCAAGTTGCATGAAGTTGAGGAGTTCTTGGATCCAAAAGATGAACCTCAGGATGTGGAGCAGCCACAAGCAAAGGAATATAGAGTGGTAGAAAACACTTATGCAGAGCCATCCACCAGAGATGGAAGGAAGCGCACTAGACAGGCTGACAGATTATTGTTGGATGCGAGAGATAATGTGGGAGCACCCACATCACAACGTAGGAAGAGAAGGTCCCCAAAGTGGTACACTGGATACATGGCTCTTGTGAGCGAAGGTATTGAGATAGAACCATCCTATTTTGAGGAAGAAATGTAGGATCTAGTGTGGGTTGATGCCATGGTTGAGGAGTATGACTCCATTATCAGAAATAGTGCATGGGAAGTTGTTCCAAGACAAGTGGGGAAGTCGGTTGTAGGATTCAGGTGGGTCTACAAGGTGAATCAGGCAGCAGTTGGGAGTGTGGAGAAATACAAGGCTATATTTGTGGCCAGAGGGTCCTCTCAGGTGGAGGGGATTGACTATGGTGAGGCTTTTGCACTAGTCACAAGGTACTCAACTATTAGATACATCCTTTCACTCTTAGCGCAGATGGGATGGCAGATACATCAGATGGATGTAAAGACAACCTTTATCAATTGAGTTGTTGAGGAAGAAGTGTACATTGAGAATTCATAAGCTTTTAAGACCTTAGACAGGGAGTCACATGTGTGCAGACTCAAGAGAGCATTGTATGGGCTAAAGCAAGCACCTCATGCTTGGTATACCAGGATCGACATCTATTTCACCATGTTGGGCTTCACCAAGAGTGAAGTGAATGAAAACCTATATCATATTGTGGTTGATGGTAATCTTTTCATTATTGTACTTTATGTTGATGATCTGATACTGATAGGTGATGAGCAACTCATAAGTATTGCAAAGAGGATATTGCAAGAGAATTTGAGATGAATGTAATGAGGATCTTGCACTATTTTCTTGGATTGGAAATATGGAAAAGAGACGGGGAGCTATTTGTATCTCAGGCAAGTATGCCAAGGAGATTCTGAAGAAGTTCCACATGGAGGGAAACAAACCCATGGAGACTCCTCTAGCAGTAAATTGGATGAAGGAGGGTGCTACCTCGGGCGCAGTAGTAGATGCTACTGTTTACAGTAAACTTGTGGGTTCACTCATTTATTTGGTGAACACACGACCCGACATATGCTACGTAGTTAACCAGCTGATCCAAGATATGGTTAAGCCTACCAAGCTCTTTTGGAAGGCAAGGAATCATGTGTTGAGATATCTCAGAGGCACTACAGAGTATGGATTATGGTACATATAGACAAAGGGAGTGAAGCTTCAAGGCTTCACCGATGCAGATTGGGTAGGGAGTCCATCCGGTAGGAAGAGCACATCAGGAGGCATCTTCAGCATAGGATCAGCATCGGTTTCTTGGTACAGTAGGAAATAGAGATCAGTTGCACTCAGTTTAGTAGAGGCAGAGTACGTGGCGGCTAATCAGGTAGCATGTGAGGCCATATGGATGAGGAAGATACTTGTTGGTTTGTTTGGTCAACATATGGATCCGACGGTGATACATTGTGATAACCAGAGTTGCATCAAACTCTCGGTTAATCCAGTATTCCATGATAGGTCTAAGCATATTGATATATGGTATCACCATCTCAGATATTGTGTTTATGTCATTAGAGTACGATCCCATGAAGGAGCAGGATGCAGACATCTTGAGGAAGGCGCTAGAAAGAAGAAAATTTGAATTCCACAGAGGCAGGATCGGGGTAGCAGATAATCCCTTTCTTGTTTAGAGGGAGTGTTGAAATCGCACTAAGAAATGGCACCCAAAGGGGACTTCTGATTTAATTTTCCCTTAATTAATTTGGAAGATAAATTGTAATTTCATCTCATAACAACTTGTATTAGTTAACTAAGTCAGGATGACTGACTTAGCTTAGGAATCGAGTTGACGGTCAAAGAGGAGGCATGTAGAGTTATCTTATGATTTAAGGGGGTCCAGTTATAGTTATTTGTGAGTTGTAATTAGTTAACTCAAGAAATTGAGTTAAAATCAGCTTAAATAGTTCTAATTGAGAGATGAGCTAGTGAGAGGTCAAGTGAATTAAATATGATTTAATTCACTAGTATTGGTCACTCAGTTAACTAATAATTCACTATAAATAGTTGTTGCATCTCAGTTCTAAGGAAGACCTAGTTGAGATTGGGTTAAAGGGATGATAACTATCAGTTGTATAATTATAAAATTGTACAGTTCAGTTATAGAGTCATGTGGAGGCCAAGGAATCATTGTGCAATCAATTCAAGGGAATTTCCTATTTAAAAGGGCGATAATTCCTCCAATAATGTGTGAGCAAGGCAAGTTAAGTAGAGCCTGAGAATTGGCTAAGTAATTGGCTAGTTTTTCCTATATCAGAGTGAGACAGTTGGCAGAGTGCAGGAGTTTCTTTTAGTGAGAAAAACATTGTGTTGTTTCATGATCTTGACTTTATACAATATAATGATAGTGAGGTTTTAGGTAGTGTGCTTTCCCTGTACATCATGTATTGTGCGATTGATTGTCTCTTTCTCTTACTTGTTATGTGATTATGTGATCTTGTTTTTGTTTCCGTAAATTGTAGAAGGATTCAGTATCTTGTTTTAGTACATTACAAGATCATTTTGAATCTCGTTGTTATATTTTCTACACATAATTACCCATCAATACCAGCAGAAAAGAACTCTTATTTCCATAATAAAAATGAAACCATGTCTGGTGCTTCCACGTTCCACTCAACCATAGACAAGGTTGAGCCAAATCTCTCTTCATTCAGTCACCCCCGTGCCATATTCTAATCATGAATGTGGGATCTCATAAAACACATCAATCAAAACCAACCTAGGGCTTCTAGAGGCCAAACTACCTCAACCCTCAACCAGTGATTCCACCTCATGGTCAGACATCACAGCCATCACCATATTAGTCTCTACCCAATTTGTCTAAGGCTCCCTATCATTTCTTCCAACTAAGGCTTCCAGGACTAGTAGCAACTTCTAGCGTCATTGAGCTGTTCAGTCAAGTTGGCGATCATCCCCCAGGAACATAGTGAGCTAGCATCATCCACAAATCCCAGGTGACCAGGTCTGTCATTCCCTAATTCAGTGCTGTCTTCTACTTGAAGACATTCATTGATGGCTTCAATTGTGAAGGCCTACAGGGAGTTTCGTCTTCTGTTATAGCGCATTGACTCATCAGCATCTTTGCAGGGGACCCCATGGTTGCAGTGCACCACCTCACACAAAGGCCCACTCTCTAGATACTTCCGACTAAAGGGTGTGTTCGTCTCCAGAGAGAAAAATCATCATTGTTCTGGGAATCTCCACTTTTCCAGTTCCTTATAGAAGAGCTCATAGGTGTCATACTTCGAATACAAGTGTCCATCCAACACCTTTGAACTTGGAAACATGTCTCACCTATTATTAGAAAGCCATTTATTGAGAAACTACCTTCAGTTTCCCTATAAATTTAGCACTCATCTAAGTGCGAGGGAGGAAGAATTTGTGTATTGTTATGCTATTGGATTCTCAATTGGTGAGAGCTAAGGAAGTATTGTTATGTTGCTGAGATGATTCTTGATGTGATGAGGACGAAATGAAGTTGGAGGAGGTTGAAGATGAATCGATCTACTTGGTTGTAATCTTCTCCTCCTACCTTTTTAATAAATATATATATTCATTTTCTCATATGTATGCTTATATATTGTGAATTTCATTCTCAATTTTGTATGTATTCTCAGATCTAATCGGTTCAATTTGGTTAAGATAAGTAGATATTTGTATATTTGTATATTTTTTGTTGTTATCTATATTTGATTGAAGGAATCAATCTAGTGGCTGGAGTTGGATTGAGAGCAACGACAACAATGACAGAAGGAGAAAGAGATCGAAAGGATAATCAAGTAGTTTTCTTTCCTTTATGTCTATCTATTTGTCTTAGAGAAAAGAATAGTTGTCATTCTTTTGTTGTTCAGAGTGAGGAACACCACACTCAGGGAATCTACTTTATTCGTAGATTAGAATTTCGTATAACAGGGCTTCCAGAGCATTTGTCTAGCCAGGGCATCCATGACTTGTAACTCAACCCACCAAGGCCTTTCGAGGCGTTTTTCCAACCAAGGCTTCCAGGACTAGTAACTCAACCCAAGTTGTTACAGGGCTTCTAGAGCGTTTGTCCAATGAAGGCTTCCAGGAACTAATAACACAACCCACATCCAGAGGTAGATAAGAGCCAACCATAAATACCAACAATGAAATGAACCCAAAACACCATGATTATCCATGAAATGAAAATGCTAAGAAAATCCATTTTCAATCCAATCAATCCTCCATGACAATGAGAAATCATGACCAAGAAACCACATGAATATTCCATGCATGCCAAAAATAGTGAGGAAAACTTATATGCAACTCGGCACCTGCAAGAAAAACCCGTTATAGTTTTTGATCCCAATGTCCTCTTGCAATTTCGTGCTCTTCCTTTGCCTTCTTGCTCCAAAACTCCAAGTATGCCACACTCTCCAAGAGTGCTCCAAGAACCTCTAAGTATCCAATAGTATGAGAGAGAAAGAGAAAGAATAGAATGAGAGATCCAAAACTGAACTAACAAAAGGTTACCAACTGATCCTCATAAACCTTTTTATTAATAAGGCCTTTATTTTCTTCATTTCCATTATTTTCCTACATTTTCCTCCTCACATGCAACCTACGACCTTTCACCTCCCTTTTCTCCTACTTTCCATTATCTTCATAAATAAATCCAAATAAATGCCACTTTGTATTTCCAAAGCCTTAGTCATTTCCTTTGCCAATTTCCATAGCCATAATAAACCATATGAACTCCCACACTAGGATTTTTTTTCCCAACATTCAGCATGGAATATGTGTCCCATTACCCCACCTGAAACAAATTTTGTCGAGTATGCAAACATTGGAGAGTTGTGACATCCCCTCATGTAGAAAAATTTAGATTAATAATTCCTGATGAGGTATTAATATTGTCCTTAGAATATTGGGACCTAAGGTGGGCTAAGTTCATAATCCACCTAGTCCAACTCCCTTAAAGCCATCTATCGCCGACTAATATTACCTTTTTTGCCAACTTGCAAAGTAGGTGGACTAATAGAGCATGGACATGGAAAAATACTGAAACTAGTAATAGTCAGGGAAAGATGAATCAAGAGTGAAAATAAATTCAAAGATCTCACAGAGATACTCATTGTCTAATAGAAAAAAAACAAAAAATTATCTTCATAAACCCTTTCAATAGTAGAAAAAAATCATAGGTTGCAAGCCTATCCATCATTGCTTAGTCCCTCCTTCCTTTAGGAAAGGAAAGTTATTAATGTGGGTGATTTATTAATATTATTTATAATATTAATCTTAATATTAATATTATTAATATTGATAATGTTTATATTGTTGATGTTCTATTAATATTATTATTATTATTATTATTATTATTATTATTGTTATTAATTTGAATGTTAATATTAACATGGTTAGTTTTATTATTATATTATTAATGCCATTGAAGTTAATAATAATAATAATGATGTTGTTAGTTGGGGAGGCTGGAGCGAGAGGTGTTATTTTCTGCCTCGACGAAGAAAGAGAGTTCAATATCCCTGGGGTCTAGGAATTTCAACCAACAACCAGGCCGAATATTTAGCATTATGGCAAGGATTGGACTTAGAAATTCCAAAGAAAAATTGTCATCTTTTTTTATTCATTACTCAATGATTGTTGTACAACAAGTGGTCAAGCTAAATGAGATCCCATAACAGACTCAGATCCCCATTTTCCATAAGATGAATCTTCAAATCTCCAAATTTGATAGTGTGAAATTTTATCATATTAAAAGACATCTCAATTCAGTGGATTATTTGTTAGCAAATAAAGGTTCCACATTGGATCAAGCAGAGTTGGTTTTTGATGAGGGAAGCCCCATACATGAACCATTTCCATGACAAATATGAAATAGGAGGTAGTATTCGATGTCACCAAATGAATTAAGAGATGGGAAATCTATTGTCCCTTTGTCAAAGTATTTTTAGTTGTAACAATATCCGCCTTCACTTCCTTATATGCAGACGATTGGATTTGTATCCTTGTCTCAGGTGCCCACATATATCAAGCTTTGTTAGTGGACATATGTAAGACATTTCTCAATGGAAATACATTTGAATGGAGGTGTGGAATTAGTAACTTCACAGAATCCGGATTATCCACAGTATCATAAAACAATGGTCGACGTTTCGAATCCCAACGGGGATCCATCTTCAGGACGAGAAATGAATGAAGAATAAAAGAAGGTCGCAAAATCTCAAGGTATAAATAGTGAAGGGCTGAGATGATGAGAAGAGCCAACAACAGAAATTTATAATTTATTTAAAATAAATTTTTATTTTATTTTATTCCTTTTTAAAAAAAATTCAAAGTTTCATAAAAAAAAATTAAGTTTTATAAATTAATTTTAATTTTAAATAATAAATATTTAAAAAAAAAATTTAATTTAAATAATAAATATTAATTTTTTTTATTTGATAAATATTTAAAACTAATTAAAAATTAAAATAATAAAAAATAATTATAATTAGTTTTAAATATTTATCAAATAAAAAAATTTAAAAAAAATTAAATATTTATTATTTAAATCAATATTAGGAATTTTGCTTCTGTGATCCATAGATTGTGACTAAAATCTTTCGATGAAAATCACATCAAAATAGATTAGGTCGACGTGTTTTGAACCAGCCAGTGTGGTTCATCATCAGGACCAAACGTTGACCTAATCTATTTAAATCAATTTTTTAAAAATTAAAATATTTATTATTTAAAATTAAAATTAATTTATAAAACTTTAAAAAAAATAATAAAAAATAAATAAAAAATAAAAAATAAAAATAATAAAACTTTGAACTTTTTTTTAAAAAGAATAAAATAAAATAAAAATGTATTTTAAATAAATTATAAGTTTCTATTGTTGGCTCTTCTCATCATCTCAGCCCTTCACTATTTATACCTTGACCTTTTGCGACCTCTTTCATTCTTCATTCATTTTTCATCCTGAAGATGGATCCCCGTTGGGATTTGAAACGTCGACCATTGTTTTATGATAATGTGGATAATCTGGATTCTGCAATCAACGAAAACCACAGAAGTTTGAAAACCATAAGTAACATCACAATCGACATCCAGGAAACACACTTGAACTTGCAGGTATTAATAGATGCAAGCAAAATTTGTGGGAAGAAATTATGGTTTGGAATTTCCATGCCCGACAATTGCATGGGAAGTAATGCGACATTTAAGGAAAAAGAATGGAAAATAAAATGGGGAAGGAAGCATTGCATAGGTATAAGAGAAGGAGGCAGAATATTGGTCTAATAGAGTGGCCCGTTTGGTCTTCAATCCATTTAGGTGCTTTGAAAGAAAGTATCACAGTATATCTAATGGATAACCACCACAATGCTGAGAGCGAGAATAATAATTTTTACTTGGCCCAAGCGTCGAATTCCATAGATTTTATTATCAGTTTAATCTCTAGACAAGGAGAAATGACCTTGACTTAATCACGAGCACACTTTGATTTGCTTAACGAGAAGCTTAATTTGTTGGAGGCCAAAATGGTAAGGTTGTAGGTGGTGGTTGACTTGTTGAATGCCAAGATGGGAAATTTGACCCTTTCATCTGAAATAGAGCCATTAGAGGATAGAAACGAAAGACCTGAAGACTCCAAGCCGCAAAAGGAGTTAAACATGGATTTGCAGCCATGAATATCTGAAGAAGAGTATACTTCCTCTCTGCCAAGACTTGCAATTCATGGACCTAAAGACACCCCTGATCTCAGAGTGAATCATGTTGAGTACTTTATTCTGCAGTTATAATCTATATTTTGTAAATTTATATTAGTCTTCGGTGTTTTTGGAGAACATGTAAGGAATTTTTTCTCATATCAGTGGAATGCGAATAGAGAAGTGGGAGAGTCAGTTTTTTTTGGTTTTTCCTGAATGCATATGTAGAATATAGAGTCCACTACGTAAAAGGTTTTAGCCTTCATACCAAATTGCATTAATACAAAACTCATAATCGTCCCTTAACAAAAATGTTAACATTGATATTTATGTTAATGTTAATGCTAATATTTAATATTTAATATAATTTTAATTTTACAATTATTTTATATCTAAATGTTTCGATGTTTAATTTTCAATATATATTTTATAAGTGTGTTATAATATAACTTTAATATTAATTTAACTTTATATTGTTCTTATCAATACAACTTTGATAACTTTAAAGTTGTTTTCAATGTGACAAACAACAAATGATGTCACAATGTGACTATAAATAAACGATGTTGCAATGAGATGAATAATTAACATCATCGAGTGTGATGAATATTAAACATCATGACAATGTGATAACAAAAAACACCATTGCAACGTGACGAACAACAAATGCCATTAAATTGTGATGAATAATATCTGCCATCATAATGTGACAAACAATAAATGGCATTGCAATATGACAAACAATGTCACAGTGTTATGAATAATCAACATTATCGCAATGTGCAAAACAACAAATGACATCATAATGTGACCAACAATGTAACTTTAATAAGTTTAAAGTTGTTTTCAATGTGACAAATAACAAATGCCATCACAATGTGTTGAACAAAAAATGGTGTCGCAATTTGATGAACAATAAATGTCATTGCAATGTGACCTACAATATAAATTTAATAACTATAAAGTTGTTTGCAATGTGAGGAACAACAAATTATGTTGCGATGTGATGAATAATAAATATCATCATAGTGTGATGAATAATAAACATCATCACAATGTGATGACAACAAACACCATTGCAATGTGATGAACAAAAAATGCCATTGCAATGTGACAAACAACAAACAACGTCACGAAGTGATGAATAATGTCGTTATTGTGAATAATTGACATTGTTGCAATGTGCAAAATAAGAAATGACGTCACAATGTGATGAACAATTAACATCGTCACAATTTTACCAACAATAAATATCATTGAATGTGCCCTACAACATATATCATACACATCATATTGTGGGTTAACCTTGGTTGATTTACATTAACATAGTCCTCATTATCAAACATGTTCGAACATGGACTCAAATTATCAATGTCACAATTGTTAACCATTATGTCATGGTTGACCATAGTGACCATCACCATATAGTCAACATACTCAGCCATAATCATCACGTTCAACCATAATCAACATAGAAAACATAGAAAACATGATCAACCATAATCAACCATTGTCAACCTACTCAAGTTTAGTCAACCATGCTTGAAACAACTCAGCAATGGTCAACCATAATCATCCATGGAAATCCATGATCAACCACTTTATCAAACGTTGTCAACATGGTCAACATGGTCAACCATATTCATTTATTATTAAACATTGCTAACCATGTTCACCCATAGTCAATCATGCTCTTGTAAGCTCATTTTTGGTTAAGCATGTTGACCATGGTCAAATATGGACAAGAAGTTCAACCATAGTCCACCAGCTCAACAGTTGTTAACCATGGTTAACATGATCATTAATGGTCAACCATAGTTAAAAATAATTGATCATTGTTAATCCTTGTCACCAATTACTTACCATGGTCACCTGTGGTCAATCCTCATCACCCCTTGGTCAAACATGGTCAATTTTCATTAACCCTTTATCAACCATGGTCAATCCTTATCAACCTTATCAACCATGGTCAACCATACTCAACAATGGTTAACCTTAATCAACCTTATTCAACCATGTGTTGACCATAGATAACCATAGTCAACTATAGTCAACCACATTCAACCTTAGTTAGAAATAATCAACCATTGTACACCATAGACAACTTGGGGAACCATGGTCAACTAAGGTAAAACATGGTCAAACCATTTTCAATAATGGTCTGCTCGGTCAACATGGTTAATAGTGGTCACCCACGGGCAACATGGTCGAGCATGGTCAACCATAGTCAACATGTGCATCATGGTCAACCATGTTTATAAGCATAGTAATCTATGATAAACACTGAGAACCTTGATCAACCATGTACACCCAGAAAACCATATGTTCACCATATTCAAACATATTGACTAGATCAACTATGGTGAAATACGGGCAAACAAACTCAGCCATGGTCATACATGGTCAAACATTGTCACACATTATCACCCATGTTTAACCATACACAATCTTAATTAGGCATAATTAACCATGGTCAACCATCTCCAATTGAGAATAACTCATGCTCTACCAACTTTTCATGCCCAACCAAGGTCAACCATGGTTATAATGGTCAAACATGGTCCACTAAGGTCTCTATGGTTGAACATCGTCAACTATGGTCATCCATTGTCAACATGGGCAACCATAATCTATCATCGAAAAGTATTTTAAACCATGGCCAAATATGTCAAACCATATTCATCCATGGTCAACATCGTTAAACCACAGTCATCATGCCCAACCATAGTTAGCCATGGTCAACCATCATCAACCATCATCAAACATGGACAACCATTGTCAAGCATAATCTATCATAGTAAATGGTCAACCATAGTCATTTTTTTCAAACCATGGTCACATGTGGTCAACATAGTCAAATCATAGTTATCATGCCCAACCATAGTTAGCCATTGTCAACCATCGCCAACCATTATCAAACATGGACAACCATGGTATATTGTGGTAAACCATTGGCAATCATAATCTATCATAGTAATTCATCATTTTGAGCAACAATCTTGATGTGAACATTGGATAGGGTATGTAAAAACCTTTCTTAGATCGACCTCCAATCCTGTGAAAATCCCATTTGCTTGAAAGACAACTATCCCTAATTTCGAAGAGTAGTTGTCTTTGGATTTGCAAACTTGGATAACATAGCTCATACCTACTATTGGAAAGCCTAGACCATTTAATCTCGGAGAAAAATACCAACCTGAGATTCCATAATAACATCCACACAAGCTCTGACTTCAACTCCATTCCAACCTTCCATGCTAGAAATTTTCCAATAATAGGGAAGAAACGAGAATATGATTTCCACTTATTCAAGACACCCTAAATGGGTTTATTTCCCTTTCCAATCTAGTTGATGATAATTCACAGTGTTATGTACTTCTCAATTAAGATATTTCTCCACAAAGCGGACTTGGAGATAAGATTCCACAAGGATTTGGTTCCAAGTGCTCACCCAAAAAGATGTACATCCTTGAGCTCCCATCCCCCCAATTTTTCTAGAAGTGCTATCCTCATCCAACTAGCCAGATGCAACCCCATATACTCCTCAATTCCTCACTAGATATAGTTAAAAAACAATTTCCAAACTGCTTCTAGAATTTCTTTAGGTATATGTGCCAACAAATGCTAATGCACTAGAATAACTTCCAACATTGATTGGACAAGAACTAGCCTTCTTGCTTTGGGTAGCAACCTACTACACCAAAAGTTGATTCTTTCTCCCACTCTCCTAAGTAATCATTGTCAATCCAATATAATTTCCAATAGTAATTTGGTTCAATAAAAAACCATGATATTTACAACCACCCTCAAAATTCCCCTTTCCACAAGGAATCAAAGTATTCAGTCGAGGTTGCAACTAGCCCTCTAGATGATAAGCATATACTCCTAACTTTAGTTGATTCACTTTCATATTTCTTCCTAGACAATTAGGTCAAGAATTTTGAGGAATTTTAATATTTCCCATCCACTTTCAAAGCAAAAAATCAAGATGTCATAAAAAAAAACAAATATGTGTTAGAGCTACCCTTTGACCAATTTTCACACACTTTTCCACCCTTCTATATTGGGCATCAACCATATATCTATTCAATGCTTTTGCTACTAGGCGGAAAAGGTAGGGAGATAAAAGCGTTCCTAACACAATCCCCAACAAGGATTAAAGAAATGGATCATTGATCCTTTAATCAAAATGACCATCTAGATGGACGAGACATATCCCATAATCTCCCTTATCATCCTCGAGGTGAAACCTATCTATAACAACATTAAATGTGATAAATTTTAGGACACCCTATCACAAGATTTACATAAATAAATTTTATGATCACTAAGGGAGAGGAATGAATCTTAACATTATGTAAATATTTATGAGCTACACCTATCACCTCATGGACAATCCTTCCTTCCAAAAAACCACATTGTTCAAATAAGATGATGCAAGGAATAATAGGCTATATTCTAACCATAAACACCTTTGATATAATATTATATAACAGATTACATAATGAGATAATCCTATAGTAATTAAAAGAGATTGGATGGTCTATATTCAGAGTGAAATTGATGTTTCCTACACTTCTTCAAACACCCTAAGTAAGTCCTCACTAATCCATAAAAATAATAGATGAAAATTTTAAAGGTTAAACCATCGAGACTAGGGTTGTGGTCCTTCTCAAAAGAATTCAAGATTGAGAGGATTTGTTCCTTCATAACCTCCTAAATAATTCCTCTTCCTCATTTTCCTCAACAAATCTTAGTTACTTGTTAATGAGACTCATGATCTCCCCAAAAGGACAATGCTAAGGAGCCTTATAAATATTGTCGAAATGAGAAACATTTAAATTTTATAGATCCTTAAAATATAGCTTCATCACCCTCCTCATCATGCAAGAACTGGATTGTATTAATAGTCTTTCTATGACTAGAAAAACTATGAAAATAACATTTATTTTGATCCTACAAATAATCTAGGTGGCACAAATCTTAATTTTCCACTATTGTTCTTCTTCAAGGAGCAATTTTGCTTTCATATTTTCAAGGGCCTTTAGCTCCTACAAGCTATCCTCATAGAGTACACATCCAATATGCCTTTAAATAATTTATTCCATAGTATCCTTGATCTCCTTCAACTGAATGTCCCTCAATCTACATTTGGTCTTCGACCATTTTGAAACCACTTCCTTAATTTCCCTTAAAGTTGAAACAAACTTAATACATGCCAGTTGTGGGAGTAAAGGATCATAATGCTTCTAATTAATATTAACCGTTTCTTTAAAATCCTTGACCTCCAACCATGCAAGATTGGTTTGTCCTCATTAACTCCTAATTCTAATATCACTAGGAAGTGGTATGATAATTTGACTTGACCAACCCATGATCTATACCTATCCACTTGACTAGATAAGTCTTCATGCCACATGAACCTGTCTAGACTTTTAGAGGCAGCGACAACCCGAACCTGATTATTGACCCATTTCAGACTAATAGTCACTAAATCAATATTAAAAAGCCTTTCCTTCTCTACAGAGATCGAAAAGAAGGCATTTAGAGGATCTAGATGAGAAACACAACCCAAATTTCCTCCCCATTAAAAGTAAAATTTAAGTCCCCAAAAATTATTAAATTTGGCATGAAAAATAAGGGAGAATCAAATACTTTCTCCCAATATGTGATGTTTCCCTCATAAGGTTCGTATATATTGAGGATGAAGAAAATTTTCCTAATGTTTCAACTTTCCACTTCATTAAACAACAAAATATAATGAAAATGGAGTTAATTAGGCTTATTCTATGCTTCCATATAGTGATAATTCCCCCCAAGTTTCCATATGAATCAATAGCTAAAAAAAATCCATCTTGAAAACGAAGAATTCATAATAGAACAAATTGAATCTCCCCTTCCCATAGCTTCTTGGACTAGTAAGATTTTCAAATCAATATACCTAACTAAATGCTTCAGAGACAATTTATTTGGTTGACTCCCAAGCTCCCTTTCATTAACACATAGAATCTTCATTTTAAGACAAGAAGGGGGTATTTTTGTGCTTTGAGGATCCAAATTATTAAGGCTTGCCTCCCTTGTCTCGCTTCTTTCAATGATTTTTCCTATCATGTTTTAATTTAGATTTCCTTCCTACTATGTCAAAAGAATAGTTCCCTCCTTGGTCCACACCCAATCTAGAATAAAATGAGATAACATTCTTATCTCACAACCTTTGGGGTCTGAAATCATAGGGACCTGTTATAGGTCAATTTGGGCATCATCCCCGAAGACCTAGTCAAACTAGACATCATCCTCGGGACCAATGAATAAGGTTTATCATCCCCTTAATTTTATTTGCTATATGCCCTAAGTAAAGACATTCCTTTTATGGCTTCTATTGTGAGACTTCCAAGGTTTGAAGTATATATTATATGACCCACTGACTCACCAACACTCCTCCGCATGGGACTAACTGCATTGCAGTGCCAATACCTCCATTCAAGGGTGCTCTGCAGTGAACTTCCCAACACTCAAGGGTGTGTTGGTCACCTGGGAGCGAAATCATCATTGTTCTAGGAATCTCCACTTGGTCAGTGCCTTCCAGAAGAGTCCATAGGTGTCATACTTCAAATCCAAGTGTCCATCCACCACCTCTAAACTTGGAAACATGTCTTTCCTATTATTATAAAGCCATTCATTAAGAAACTACCATCAGTTTCCCTATAAATTGAGCACTCATTTAAGTGCTAGGGAGGAAGAATTTGTGCAAATTTATGTTGTTATGTTCTCATTTGATAAGATATTGGAAGTATTGATATGTTGATGGTATGATGCTGGATGTGATGAGGCTGGAATGAAGTTACAGCAGGTTGACGAAAAATTGATCCATTGGTTGTAATATTCTCCTCCTAATCTTTAATAAAGATATATGTTCATTTTCCCATACATATGTCTGTATCTTGTGCAATGTATTCTTGATGATGCATGCATTTCAGATCTAATCAATTTGATTTGATTAAGATAAGTAGATACATATATATTGTATGTGTTTTGTTGTTCTCTATTTTTGTTTACAGGAATCGATCTAGCGACTTGAGATGGATTGAGAATGACAGCAACAGCGACAGGAGGAGAAGGAGAGAGAAATAATCACAAGTAGGCCTTTTACCTTTCTGTATATCTGCTTGTTTTAGAGAAAATAGTAGTTATCTTTCCTCTGTTGTTCTGAGTGAAAGAACACCACACTCAGGGAATCTAGTTTATCCGTAGATTAGAATTCTGTATAACAAATTGGTGACTCCGTTGAGGAGTATCCCATCATTCCTAGTGTTTCTACCTTTGTTTATCTTCAAAAATAGCATCTACTTTCCTTTATCAGTCATTTGAATGAACAAATTGCATTAGAAGTGTGTTTAGCTACTTGTTTTTCAAAACTAGTTGCGCCCAACGCATTGTTGGTTAGGGTACAGTGCACTGTGTTCCATTCAGGGGTGCTCTGCAACGCACTGTCTCCCCTTAGAGCCTATGTTGCCCCCTCAGCCAACCAAATTCCATCAAAATTTGTCATTGCTTTCAGTTTCAGCCCATTGTTTGTTGTATTTTCAAATGTCTAGTAGCTCTTAGAGACCAGAAAACTTTCATGTTCTTCCTCCTTTGAAAAGTAATTTGTTCAATTTTTCATTAGTTGTTTTCTTTATCATTGGAAAATCAAATTCAAAGTAGTTAATTTTTGCATTAGATAAATTATGTTTTTGAAAAGGAAATCGTTGTTTCATTCCTCGTTTCCTGTAGGAAAATTGTAGTTCCATTCTTAATTTTCCTAAAAGAGAAATTGTTGTTTCATTCCTCGTTTCTCAAAAGAAAACACTTGTTTGATTGATTTGTGCATTTAGTTTTGTTTCTCTCATTCATATTAAAGGGAACTGAAAAGAAAAAAAATGCATGTGCATCTAGAGTTTGTTTGTGTCGCATAGGAACAAGTTAGGGAAAATTGCATTTAGTTTGTGCTCTTTGTTGTTTGAAACAAACTAATTGCTCTTTCCCCTGAGTAGCTAGGATTTTCATTGAAAAATCTAAATTGAAAAGTTTGCTTATCGTTTAGTTTGCATTTTTATTAATTTCCATTACATCACGTGGTGAACCCCAAAGACAAACTTTTTAAACAAGATCAACTTAAAACTTAAATCAATCAACCTAAGAGAGCATTGTAACATTAACAATAACGTTTAAAAGGTCTAGGCTATAGACATATTTCGACGTCACTAAACATCACAGTTGTCACTAACTTGTCTGTGATACATTCTCAGTGTGATACCTCACTCCACGTATGTAAGTATATTGGAGCTCGTCCACGTACCTTCGAGTATATAGGGCGGTGTTCTAGTACGAAAAGTATAAGGGGGTGCTCTCACTGTGCGGTTTCGCATTAGACAGCTCTAATACGAACTTGGGCCTCCACGTACCTTCGGGTATGTTTGGGAGCACAAATTTAGGTTTCTTACCATCCATAGGTAACCGAGTTGACCACCTTGCAACTTGTGATACACCAAACACAACGTTTGGCGAGATTTCCTACCTGTACTTCTTGGTTTGCGAGGAGGTATTATGCAGTTCACAATTACTTGGTAAACCTTTTGCCTAGAATTACCCTTTTATTTTGTTTATTTGTTTTTGTAATAAAATCAATCAATCATTGTGGAAGAAGAACATCCCTTTCCCCATCGTTTGCATAGAATTTCACTTAAACCACCTTTACCACCAGAAGCCATTTCTGGTCGAAAAAGGCGACATTGTTCTACCGAAACCGATACCTCTGGTGTGTCATCATCATCACACATACCAAAGTCATCTCGAGTTGTTTCTACACATCTTGGTTCATCCATTGTTGTCAAAACGGAGTCCTCACAGCTACATGTGGTCACGATCCATCCAATCAGTGAGACCATACCTCCCGAACTCGACGTTGTTCAACTGGAATTTGATCTGGATCCCATCATTCTTTTACCAAAACATCTAGATCCTGAAGTCGAACAACTGGAAGTTGTTCCTATATCGATCGCTCCATAGTCGATTGTAGCCATTGAGTCTCCCATATCGCACAATCAACCACCTGAAATATATCTCGGGCCTGACGGCGAAATCCTTCCACCTGGTTTGATTTCGATTAAAGAAATACCACAAGACGAAACACCCTCAACTCCAACTCATTTAGGGGAGGAGCTTCATCTTTATGAGTCTTTTCCTAAATCACCTTACACTGCTCTCTTTGATCTTGTTTCAATTCGAGTTCTTGTAGATCCTATTATACATTGGGTCATATGACCATGGCCAAGTCAACATCTTCGGTTATACCATCTGTTACAGTTGCGACAACATCTATTGTTGCTACCCTGTCAATGTTCACCACATCACCAAAGTGACATGTTTATGGTGGTCCTTTCATCCCACCAGGTTAGCAATCATTATTTGCAACCTACTCTGGTGCATCCTCGCATCCATGGACTTCACCTATGTCTTATTCTGGTATTCTATTTGGTACATCTCTAATGAGTACTGAACGACTTGATCCTTTATATACATCTTTAGTGAAATATCAAGCCGGTCCATTTGGGTATATTCCATCCAGTACAATTTCAACTGGACTCCCAGCATTTGGAGAACAATATATTCCATCTTATTATACTTCTCATGCTGGAGGGAAACCTCTGGTCACCCATTTTGACAATACTCCATCGCTTTATGGTCAATCTAATGTTGGAATGATTGTTTTTTAGTGGCAGCCTATCCTTCCCATTCAACCACAAACAGTTGTGCATTCATATCAACTGGCTCAACCAGTTGCACCCACATCTACTCCACTTTTTAATACATCACTACCCCTGTTATAGGCTTAGATTGTTGTACCTCAACCATCTCAGGTGGGTCCTTCAACCTAATACCCTCGAGTTTTGGGCCCTCGGACTCCAACTCCTTCAGCTAGTTTACAACAACCACCTGTATCCAGAATCCTTTATTCACATTCTAGATTACCCTATTGTGGGATGTCACTAGCTCAACCGAGTCCAAGATATTCTAGTTTAGGCTATAATCTTAGTGGGTAGACTCCTTGGCAGCCACAACCGCAAACTCCACAACCTTCATTCCAACAACAAGCAACGTACCCAGGTTTTGGTCAACAGAATCCTCAAGCGTTTGCTTATCAAAACAACCCCTATCTGGGTTACCGGTAACAAATTCCTTATGTTGGTGCTCAAAGGCCTGTTTCCTAAGAAATTCCATCATACCCTGGCTATGCTCAACCTGACTTAAATGGACATTTTCCCTTTGTCGCAACTTTAGAATTACCTGATTTAAACTGGCTTGCCAATGGCCCCATCAACGATGCTCCTTTGTGGCTGGTGATACCACATGAATTACACTCGGATATTCCTAAGTTCAATGGAAACCCTGGAGAAGACCCGTCAACGTATGTTATGACTTATCATTTATGGTGCTCATCCAACTCTTTAAATGAGGACTCTGTTCGACTGTGTCTTTTCCAGCATACGCTCACTAGTCCAGCCGTGAAGTGGTACATTATGTTACCACAAGCTTCATTTGATAATTTCACTGCCCTAGCTACTGCCTTTTTTACCCACTTCTAGTTACCCATACGATATGAAACTAGAATAGAACTTCTGAACAATTTTAAACAGACTAATGCTACTCACATTTTTTATCATATTCATGAGTGGCGTCGTCGTTGTAGAATGGTCAAAACATTTTTTTCCTAATCAGCTCTGTTATCACTCAGTAATTTCTACAGGTTCAAGAAAGAAATAGTCTTAGGTAACCACAAACCTACTTCAAACTCTAGGATCTAGCCTTCCTAGGGTTCAGAGAGGGCTCTCTCTTTAAGTTTTAACATTGTTTTAATTTGTGAATATTAGGCTAGCTATGAAAGTGCAATTTTGGTTTTCTTTTGATAGATTTGGTGGGAAATTTTCACTTGGAGGGTAGATAGAGGGAAATCTACTTGTCCATTGGGCTATGGAGTCTAATTAAAGCTAAAAGAACTGGGATCAAGGCCTAAAAGGTCAAATGTCTGCAGGGAAAGGTAGATAACCCTTGGAGATATTGGAAAATTGGTTTTTGAGATGGTATGATCGGGATAAAGGGCACTTAAGAATCCTTTGATCCAGAAAAGGGAAGTAGAATATAGAGGTCAAACGGGAGAGGGAGCAATTAAGGGTTCAATACACTGGAAATCAGAAGAAAACAAATAAATGATAACTAGTTAAAAATAGGGTGCTATTAACATGTCCTGTAGTAATACTTCTAGTTATTCATTCATATTTAGAATTAAAACACAGATGTATGCATGTAACAAAAGAAGATAACAATGACAAGTTTAAAGAGAGTACTTCACTCCAGATAACGTATCACAAGGATCCTTAAGTATGATGCCAAAAAGGTGATCCAATTGTTGTGTGGATTAATCCATCTTGCGGACAAGACCGATCTCCCTAGCACTAAAAGTATCTAGAAACAAACAGCCAAATAAACTAATCTTTCTCTAAGCATATATGATCTACGAAAAGCTCTATAGAGGTGTAAAAGACTTACCGTATGTCCAACACTTGTTTGAAGTCGTTTTTGTCCCTCGCGCGCTTGAAGGAGTTTTCCTCATTAACCTGCAGTCACAAACAAGCAAAATATTACATGCACCTGTATAGAAATCATCATAAACCATTCTTATCATAGTGATCAAGGAATCTATGAAATAAACCATTAACTGAAAGCTTATTGAGAAAAATTAGTATATTTGTATTAATTTCAAAAGAAGGAAAACCTTACAGCCTGAGCCTTGATGTTGCAGAGGTCTTCCCGAGGTCCGAAGCAGGAGTCTCCTCTAATTTGATAAGCTCTGCACTCCTCCAACCAAGACGAATAGAGGTATGTAATCTCTCCTCACAAAATTCTTAGTCAACTGAGTCTGAATCTCAACAGCACTTAACTTCAAATATTCTAAAGCTTGAACTCCAAATCTCAATCTCCAAAATCTAACCATTTGAGGCTACCCAATGCCTCCTTTTATAGAGCAGATGAGGAGGTTAGGATTCCACCTTTGTAGGGATATAATCCTCCTTCAAAGGGATAGACTCCTCACATCAAGGGATTAGTTCCTTAAGGTGAGGGATACATGCACCTTATCAAAGTGTACTCATCCCCAAAAAATCTCATCTAGAACCTTCTAGAATTGACCTCAAACCAACTTTTTAACTTTACTTTCTCGCTCTTTTGAGTTTGGAGGGGGTACATAGGCATTCTTAAGGAAAAATGTGTTCTAGAACGCAGGTAAGCCATGCATTACCTGCGTACCCAAGCCAGGAATGCAGGCAGGCTTCATGTTACCTGCGTACCCATTCTTTTAGAGGTTTTTAGGGTTTTTCTTCTTGTTTCAGGGCTTTACATGAGGATTAAAGGTTGTAAGACTTGAAGAGGAGGTATGTATGAGTGTTAATGAGCTCATAAAGTTAGCAGAATGTCAAGGTGACAGTTTTTAGTGTAACAGATTGCCCCCTAAAGTGCGAAGTCTGAAATAGATGAAGATGAAGTCTGTCATATATGAAGAGTGAAGTACTTTATCATTTCAAGGATCATCCTGTGGACACCCCAGTCGGAACCTGTAAAAACATTCAATGCAAAATATATATATATCATCGTTGAGGTAGGCATTCCCATACTCAGATCAAAACTAACTAGAAACTAATTCAAACTGTTCTGATACAGGAATGATTTTGAGTACATCACAGTATAGACATGTGTAGACACAGTATGGACGCAGCCATCTGTTTATAAATAGTCCACTGTATAAATGATAAAAAAATTCCTCGCAGCCTGGATGGTAGAAACTAGATCCAGGGTCTTGATTTCCGCATCTCGAACTAGTACGATTCTATCCATGTGAATAAATGTGTCGAAGTCGAACATGGTAGAAACCACTTGATTACCAGTCAATAATGTAAATTGTTAACAAGTGTGAGAGTAACCACCAATAATGTCAATGGCTCTCAAAGTACTCAGTACAATCCATGAAATGTGAATGAATGAGCTGAAGTCGAACATGTCACGGAATCATTCGATCGAAGGTCAATGATGCAACCTATCGTCGAAGGCGAGAAACCTGCCATTGAGGCATGCAGATTTCAAGGTACTGACGATTTCTGGATCAACTTCCTAGATAATGAGTTGTCGTCGATAGAAAGTGATCCGTCGTAGGCAAGCCCACAACATGAAATCATAGATCAAGTTTTGAAAATATATTGGCAAGGACTGACTCAGGGATGGTCAAAATGGATGACAGATATTTTGCAGATGAATGGTTTATTTGAACTATCCTCTTGAACACATAACGACACTGCAGATGGCTTGGTGACAATTGACCCAAAGCTAATACCCAGAAACCGGATGAAGACTTTCAATGAGGTTTGATTAACTGTTAGGAAAAGGATTTCCCAACCCAGGTGAATGAAAGTGTCATGTTCAAGAGTGGTTAACTGGATTTTCGAAAATTCAAAATACAACAAACAAGTCATTTTTCTCTCTTTTCCCCCACCATTTCTGGCAAGTACCTCTTTATTTTTGACAAGCTTGAGGAGGATAACATTTGCTTGTTTATAAGCTCATCCTTCGGATGAGTCCAACTTAGTTTAATATTCGAACCCTAAGAAGAAGTGGTTCGTTCCTGTTTTAAAATTTGAACAGGTCCTTTACTGTTAAATTTTAACGAGTCCAATATAGGAGAAACTCGGTGTTTTTCATTTTTAGGGAGTCAGAAGAAAAAACATAAGAAAACTCCATGGGTGTAATTTTTCGTAAATTTAGTCTCTCGAGCCCGAAAAAGGATAAAATAATGCGGGAGAGAACTCTATTGACCGTAATTAGTCAACGTATACCTTTTTCGTAAATAGTCCATTTCAGTCCGTAAAAGGGGTAAACTTATACTAAAGGGACGATTATTCATTTACTTTAACGAGTTCGAATAATCAAGTGCTCGGCAATCTTTTCATGTTTAGAGAGTTTGAAAAGGGCTTAAAAGAGAACTCCAATGTTTTGCTTTTTCGTAAATTTTTGAAAGAGTCCGAAAAAGTGATAAAAGTATGCTCTTTGTTGAAAAATGATCAATTCTCCTGAAAAATCCAATTTATGCACAAAAACTTGAAACATTACACATACTTGTTTAAGATAAGTAAAAATGCTTTCAAAATACCCTTTTTAAAGTGAAAAATAAACAAATTAAAAATTTATCTATTCCAAAAAACTTATAAAAAGGACTTTCTCAACTTCATTTTTATCGTTCAAGTTCAGAGTGAAAAGTAGAAGCTTTTGGGTAAAAAAGTTCATGTGAAGATTCCGGAAAATCCGTTCAACGAAATCGAGAACTGTCAGTCCCAGGTAATCCACAACCTCTTAGTCTTGCATTTCATCCATTTAAAATTCATTTTTAGGCTTTATATTTTATTTTTAAGGGAGAAATATAGTTTAAGAAATCGCCCTCCTGACATGGTTGGTAAACAGGTGGAATGTGTAGGACCAGTGTTTCATTATTGGTGGCCACCGGCTCGAAATTGAGTTGGAGGATATTTATTTTCTGATTGGTTTTTCCAAGAGGGGCGAACAACTTTCCTTGTTTGGGACTAGGCCAGGTGGCCAAACTGTCGCTAGTCTTCGTCAAGAATTTTGTAATGATGAGGCAGACCCCAGGGACAAACGGATTGATATAAAAGCTATCATTTGTCCCGAGCTGAAATTTATTGCATTTACTGTTACCAGACTGTGTGGGAGTGCAGCACTTCATGTAGCTACCGGTTCCCAGATGCGCATTGCTGTGAACTGTTTTCGGGGCACCATTTTCAACTGGTGCGAAGCTATGTTGGCCAATGTAAAAGGCCAACTAACTAGAGCGAAAAATGGAAAACTAAATAACTTTGGATATGGATCCATCGTGGTCACTTTTTCTCTAGAGAGGGTACCCATGCTAGCTCCGCAGAGTATTCCTGTTGATGCTGGTCGACCCCGAGAACCTGGGATGGTTCGTTGGGTTGCATTGATGGCCCGTCACGGTATTGAGGGCGCTGAGATTGTTCGATTTCCTCCTTCATATTTTCATTGGCTGGACCGCCAAATTTTTTTCATGGAGGACTTTCCATACGCCGGGATAGATTTCCGCGGCGACCGGGAGATGACTCTCCCAGCAGGGGAACAGTGGGATGAATCAGGTAAAATCATTTTCAACAAGTTCTAAATTCTATTTTTTTTAATTTTTGATCGTCTTGACAATTAATAGCCAAAAAAATTTTGAATGCAGATGTGGGCCCACGGCGACCAACCCATCTCCAGCCTTATGACATAAGACAACCAGTTGCAGCCGCACCAGCCCCAGTAGGCCAATCAGCAGAAATCTTGTCTGATTTAGAGCATCATCTAGAGTGTCTGACTCTAGATATTCCAGAGACGGACATAGATGAGATCTCACTCAGATTGCATAGATACGTGATTGGTGTTCCAGGACCTTTTAGGAGGTTCCTGTGTAGGGTGGCCCGGGCAGTGGTTTCTTATCGTGATCACCATCAGTGATGGGATGATCGTGTTGTAGACTCATATTTTTTACTTTTGTGTTATCATTTTACCGATCATAAGGTGTTTCCAACCTATGATCGAAGACAACGTATTTTTTGAAAACACTGTTATACTATGATATATCACTATTTACCGGCTATCTGTGTACATATTATGGATGTTGTTTGTTTTACTGTTTTGATCATTGCAAATGTCGATTTATCATACTAGAAGCAACTGCGTCTGCTAATGTATTTAAATGTCTTGGAATATGTTGATATTCAATGTAATCAAACTCACGTTCCAAGAGACGAACTCTTAAAAATAACCGTAATAACATTGGATTTCTAATGGCATAAACCCTGTTAAGCTGTAATACAACAAGTTCAGAATCCAACCTAACAATCAAACTCTGAATTCCAAATGATATGGATTCAGATAATAACTCAATCACTGCACTATACTCGGCAATGTTATTCGTTGTTTAACCAAGGCTTACCCCATGCATGGATACTAACTCGTCAGAGGGTGAATAGATAACCCAAGCTGCGGAAGAAATGTTCCGTGTACTACGACAAGCACCATCAGCAAAACCAATGTAGGTTTGAAGAGACGTCGACATCTGCAATATCAGGAGTAAAACTCAGATAAGCAGGAATAGTGATAAAAACACACTTCTAAACTAGGCACGCTTTTCTAATCTAAGACACACTAGCAGTAAAGAAATCTAATCTAATAAAAAATCTCCACACCAAGTTTAAGCATAATATCGCTTCAGATAAAGTCCATTTCTGGGTTTATCTAAAGGGACACCGTCAAAATCTATCAGCTCATAGGCCCCTTTTGCTAGCTTTCGCTTAACAATGAAAGGACCATGCCACATGGGCACGAATTTCTCAGCTCCTAGCTTATCATTGGCTTGATCATAAACTAAAACTAGGTCTCCTTCTGAAAAATTTTGAGGGGTAACACTTCTATCATACTCGGCTTTTATTCGTTTAACATGAGCCTCATTTGCTATTACAGCATTTCGTCGATTCTCATCCAGCTGAGCCAAGTACAAGAAACGTTTCTTCTCTTTAGACGTAGCTAGGAGTAATTCTACGACTAATTTTAGTGACGGAATTTTGCATTCAATTGGCAACACAGCTTCCAAACCGTAAACGAGTTGAAAGGGAGTGAAACCAATTGATGTTTTTACTGAGGTTCGATATGCCCAAAGTGCTGAAAATAACATGGAATGCCAATTCGTTTTGTGAATACCAATAATTCGTCTAATCATGGTGACTAAAACTTTATTTATGGCTTCAACCAGACCGTTGGCTTGCGGATAATACAAAGTGGAACTATCGTGGCGCAGGCCAAGTTGATCTGTCAGTTCAGTCATCATGACATTCCGAAAATGACTTCCATGATCTGTAATAATGGCTTGAGGAACACCGAAGTTGCAGTAGTCTTACCGTCAGCCAAAAATGTAGGCATCACCTCGGCCCACTTAGTAAAATAATCTACCGCTAAGATAATATATGCATGCCCCCCGGCCGAGTGAGGGTTACATGTAATAAAATCAATACCCCATTTCGTGAAAGGACCAACAGCAATTATGGGATGAAGAGGAGCGGGTGGCGTGCGCATCTTACGATCAAAAAGTTGACAATTGTGGCATTTCCGGACTGCATAAATACAATCTTTGAATAACGACGGCCAGAAATAACCAGCGCGCAGTATCTTTTGGGCTGTGGCATACCCAGACATATGACCGCCATATGCTCCATAATGGCAGTCATTTAAAACCTTTTCAGCTTCTTCATGAACAAGACAGTGTCGGAAAACAAAATCCGCTCCACGACGATAGAGTGTATCACCAATAATATTATATTGTTGGGATTGGAAGCGTATTTTCCGTCACTGAGATCGTGAGATTTTAGGCTGAAAAGATTGGATTTGGAGATAAACAATAATATCTCCATACCATGGATCGAGAGTACTGATAAGAAACAGAGATTCGTCCACAATGGGCTCTTCTGCCACAGTTTCGGTATCAGTAGAGGGGAAATCACACATCAGTTCCGCAAACACCAAAGATTTCTTTGCCTTGGATTTTTCAAACTCCAAGTCAAATTCCTGCAGGATGACTATCCATTTGGAATATTTTCCCCCTAGCAATTGTTCGGTTAAAATGTACATCATAGGGTTGCAATCAGAAATTACTGTGGTTTTACGTAACAAGATGTAGTGTCTAAATCTTTGGACAGCTTGAAGAGCTGCCAATGCCAATTTCTCCACATGTGTGTATTTGATCTCGGTCGGATGCAGATTCCGACTAAGATAGTAAATCACATGTTCAGTGTTAGATTCTTCTTCCTGAACTAAAACCATCCCAATAGTGGAATGAGAAGCAGCGAGGTACAAAATGTAATCCTGGTTGTAGTTGGGAGGATGCAATAACGGTGCATGGGTCAACGCGTGTTTAAGTGCATCAAAAGATCGATCAGCGATCTCATCCCAAAAGAATGGAATGTTCTGTTTCAGCAACCGGGTAAAACCCTTTGTAAGCTCAGCATAGTTAGGAATGAACCGACGTAAAAATTTTGCTTTCCCCTGCAAACTTTGGAGTTGGCTTAAAGTTGAAGGAGGAGGTAATTTAAAAATGGCTTCGACCTTCGACGGATTGACGCGAATGCCTGCTTTCGAAACAACAAATCCCAGTAAACGACCCGACTCTACACAAAAAACATATTTGTGTGGATTCGGCCTAATTAGATAATGCTGACATCTCATAAAGATAGCTCGTAAGTGAGTGAGGTGGTCGGCCCTGCGCGAGGAATGAGCAGGTAAATCATCGAGATACGGATGCACAATGTGCTTAATGTCATGAAACACGTAAGACATTGCCCTTTGAAAAGTTTCTCCAGTGTTCTTCAATCCAAAGGGTAGCTTGCAATAAGCAAACGTCCCCCACGGAGAAATAAAAGTTTTTTTTGGCTGATCAGCAGGGAGTATGTTTATTTGATTATACCCGGAAAAGCCATCCATAAAGGAAAACATTTCACTGCCGGCACAATCATCAATTATTTGATCGATATAGGGAGTTGGATAATTGTCTTTGGTACAAGCTCGATTAATATCCCTATAATCGATACATACGCGTATCGTTCCTTGTTTTTTAGTCACAGGAACAATATTCGATACCCAATCCATTAAGGGAATTGGATAAATGAAACCTGCACGAATTAATTTTTCAACTTCTGCTTTGATAGCAGCGGCTTTTCTAGGATGCATTTGATGTAGACGTTGACGAACAGGTTTGGCATTCGGGTAAGTCTTAATTTCATGTACGACAATTGACGGATCAATTCCTGGCATTTCTTCATATGACCAGGCAAACACATCACGGAATTCTTGAAATAGGGCTTTATAAGTTTGAATTTCATCTTCAGTACAGCAAGCACCTATATGAATGTTTTCAATTATTCCTGGTTTTACTGAAATGTCAATTGGAACCGTTCGAGAAATATTTTCCAAATTTAACTCAGAATCAGGATTTTGTAATGGATTCTAGGGTTCTTTGACATATTCAGCAGTAAAAATTGAAGTGAAATCATCTTCAAAATGATCTAGTTCAGGTAAAAATGAAGATCGATAATGTAGATCTTCCCATAGTGAATCATCAACAGACAAAAATTCACAAATGTGCTCATCAGTATGAACAAAATCAGGAAATGTCGTTGTGGCTGAACTGGATATAGAAGGTGATTCCTCATGGATCCCATTCATTGGATTAATTTCGGTTGAAGAGGGGTCGAAAAGTGACTGTAAAGCCTGGTATGCAATTTCAAATGGACTCAAAGGCATCATGCCATCAATTGAATCTAACTCGGAGTCAGAAGGTACGATCCAAGGATCATCAAACATAACAGTGTCTGACGAAATCATGTGAATAGTTGCAACAGAAGGCGATACGTTAGGAGGAGGAAAGGAAAAAGTTCCTAGTAAACCAGAATCTTTAATCAAACCTACTCCAACATCCTTATAAGGGATAGCCGCTTTACCAATGTGTTGGATTGTTTCTGTAGAGGCTAGGTCGGAAGAAAAATAAGTTAACTGATCTATTGTAACGATATTTCCTTGATATGGAAATTTTATGAGTCGAAAGACCGAAGAAACAACAGCAGTCATAGCATAAGTCCAACTACGACCCAGGAGAAGGTTGTAATCTAGAGGGGCATCAACCACTTCCACATCTAGATTTACGATTTTACCTTCGACCCCTATGGGTAAATCCTGCAAAATACCAAAAGGGTGGAAACCTCGACCATCAAAAGCCTTAAGAATCGTTGGAGATTGGTTGAGTGTAGGAGAACCAAGCGATTTCCAACACTGAATCAACATAATACATGTTGAAGCTCCCTCATCAATCACAGTCTGATAGATTGGTATGTTTTTTACGAACACTGGAATTTGGAAAGCCATTTGGTGAGGTAGGCGAGGTGTACTATTTTCTAAATTGACGATTATAAGATTAGAATCTTGAATATCTACAGCTCCTATAGCAGACAAAAGAAATTTACATTGTGCTGGGCATGATTGCAGCACTTCCAAAGCCGACATTGCTAAAGTGGAAATAGCTAAGTCTTCAACAATGTTGTAATTCTAAGCAGCTCTCGCATGTGGATTGAAAGCTGGCTTACGAAGAACACCTTTAGCAGGCGGTTTGATTATTAATTTTGGATTTTGTTTCTCGATCTGTAGTGGACCAGAAATAGGAGGAGGTGTAGTTGATGTATTTGCATTAGAAGATTATGCTTCTTTACCATCAACAGGATTCTTAGTATCATAATCTTGCGCTCGCGTCGAAATCCTTGCATGAGACATCATAAAAATTGGTTCTTCTGAGGCAGTCGAGGTGGAACCAAACATCTTGCTATCTTGAGTTGGAAAAGGATCCTTCAAGATAGCAGGTTGTTGTGAACCTTTAACGAATTTTGCAACCTCTACTCGATGTGGGCATTCCTTAGTAAAATGATCCTCGTCACAAATGTAACGAGGATAACGAGGTTTGCGTTTTTCGTCATTGGATTCATTTTTATCAGTTTTCTCTTTTGAATCCTTTTTGTTTTTATTCTTCCCTTTCTTTTTACCACCAGATTTAGATTTAGCCATAGATGTTTCTATGACATGAATGTCGGCAGAAATTTTGGGGGAAGATTCTCCTTTCGGGGAATCTGGTAAAGTTATAATAGGAGAAGAATTCTTTGAAGATTTCTTCTTACTTTTAGTATTGACTATACCAATCATACCATCAGCGGTATGAGACCCTGAAGGAGCAGCAGCTATTTGACCTTGTTTTGGAAGGTCGGGGATTTTTTCGTGTAAAGTACCTGACTTCGTATAAACGAGGTCAAGGTACTGAGCTTGAGAAATTACTTTCTCTTCAATAACAACACCAGCCTTAGCTACATCTTCAATGATCTTGGGTAACAATGATTTAACAAACCATTCTGCCAAAATTTGATCCGGAATGTAAACTTTCACCAAACGCCTTCTACGTCGCCATTCATGAATATGATCAGAAATATATGTGGACGTGCATTGTTTCAGTGAAGTTAATAGTTCCATGCCATTGTCGTATCTGACAGGAAACTGAAAATGAGTCAAGAAGGCAGTTGCTAACTGACTGAAATTATTAAACGAGCCTCGTGGTAACTCAATGTACCATTTGGCAGCAAGACCAATAAGAGTTCTTTGGAAAAAATGTAAGCGAATCGAATCATCAATAATTGAATTAGATGCACACCATAAGTGATAAGTCATGACGTGATTTGATGGATCCTCTCCTGACTTACCTTCGAATTTCGGTATATCACTGGGAAACTTATGCGGCATTGGCGGCTAGTACGGATAATAGAAAATCGGATCATTCGTAAGGCACGTCAAATCAGGTAAATGCAAAGTTTCAATAAATGGTAACTGACGGTTAGGGTCACGAAAACCTTGAGTAGCCAAATCAGTTCCAGGAGGTGGATACCCAGGATAAATGGGAATTGGATTTGCGTTAGGAATTGTGTAACGTCCCGAAAAACCAGGATTAACCGGACCAAACTGGGGTTGTTGAGGTTGATGATAAGTATAGCCAGGGTACAGTTGATACTGATAACTTGGATTTTGTGAACCAGGGCCGAATTGAGGATATCCCTGGTACGGTTGATACGTCAATTGCGGTTGACTTGTGACAACTGCACTTGTACCGGCTTGTCCTGCATGCATCTGAACCGAAGTCTGAGCTGAAGGTCCTGACTGGGGTACAGATACTTGAGGGATTTGCACGGATGCAGGGATAGACAAACATGGAGTTACAGATACTCCAGAAATAGGTGTTACAGGTTGGACAAATGTTGCAGCAGTTGCAGCAGTTTGAGGCGGAGTCTGAGGTGTACTAGGCGCAGACTGCTAAACAGAACTAGGTACAGGAATTTGAATGGTAGGCTGGACAGGTTGTTGGGTTGGACCAGAAACCAAAGGTTGTCCAGATTGAAAAGGCAATTGCACATTAGGCTGCATAGGCTGTTGATATTGGGACGGATCCCACACCATATTCATTCCAGGGTATTGTCCCGCAGAAGGTTGAACATAAGGACCATAACCTGGTTGAACGTAGGGCTGATAAGTAAGTGGTAAATTTCCAAATCCTTGAATAGATGACTGACCAGAAGGCTGTCGGTAAACTTGAATTGGGTATTGACCTTGAGGTTGATAACCCTGAGGCGCGTACTGAAGCTGGGGTTGATAAGGACCCTGAGGAGCATATTGAGCTTGGGGTTGACCTTGGGGTATGTACTGTCCTGAAGGTTGATATCCTTGAGGTATGTACTGTCCTTGGGGTTGTCCCCCAAAATAATATGATTCCACAGTTTGTCCTGGGAAAACGCTACCTTGAGGTTGACCCCCAGGTGGTAACTGACTTCCTGAAGGTTGCCCAAGCTAAGAACTGACTACCTTGAGGTTGCCCCCCAAGCGGTAACTGATTTCCCTAAGATTTCCCTCCAAGCGGTAACTGACTGCCTTGAGGTTGCGGATTAAGAATATTACTAGACATCATAAAGATTTGCTCTGCGTTCGATGTTTCATTTTTAATTCCACTTAAACCAGATGATAACACTTTTTCAATTGGTTGAGGAGCTGGTCCAGAGAAAGTACCAGACAGAGCCTGATATCCCGAAGGAACAGAAGGACCACCGTGTAAAAATGCTTCCAGTGTTTGGGAAAAAATGGATGACTCTCCTGCCATAATGGATGACAGATAGTAACCTATGGGTGTTGGATGAAATGGAATTCAAGGTGGAGAAAAAGAAAGACCAGGATTCTCTAAAAAATTCGTTAAGGATAAATACCAAGCAGTAGTTCGAATAGGGCTGTAGAAAATAGATTCATGTTCCCTAAGATTTAAATACTGAGGGGAATCGGGAAGAGATAACTCTTCATCTGGATTAGTAAGTTCTTCAATAGAAATTAGTCCAAATGGAAGATCGTTCGTGACAATATTTCTTACCTTAGGTGAACCAGGATCACTAGAAGTTGGTGTAATAAATCCTAAAGATGTTTCCAAAACAGAAGGTTCAGTTTCAAGTTCAGAGATTTCAGGTTCGTCAGCTAGTTCACTGGAAGGAGAAATACTACCAGTAACTTTAGAAACTGAAATCGGCTCTTGAATGTGTTCTGTTATGGGTGTTTGATAATCAGAATGAACTACTATAGATGAATTTCCAACTTTTGTTGATTTAATCCTACCGCTACTAGATGATACCAGATCATGAAGCCCTTCAAGCTGACTTGGTGTATATTCAGGGGGTTTCCCTTGTAGTCTCTGGGATTGTCTCAGCAATTCCGCCACGATTAAATATTTAAATAATCACACGCAAACAAAGAAAATTTCAATGAAAACACCTAAAGTCTCTAAATAAACAAACAACTGAATCACATGCTTAAAAGTCTAAGATTTCAAACCACACACAAACAGTAACTTCCCGTACTAAAAACACTAGTTGGTGATGAAATCAAACTTAGTAGAAATTTAATACAGAAAGGGCGGTTGGAACAGTTACCCAGAAAACCTGCTTAATGAAACAGACTGGCACAAGTTTCCTCACAAAACCATCTCATGTGAAGAGAACCCCCCAGAGAGTCCAAGTGAGTCTAGTCGACATCTGCTCCAGGTACAGTGAGATCTTTCCTTCACCGTCACCTTAGGAAATAATCTTAAGTTTGTGGACACTAAGGTTACCAATAGTAACAAATATAACTGGGGGAACAGTCTACGATCCGATCTCACGCGCAAGGGTAGAGTAACAAAGCTCAATCCCCTTGAAGGTTCCTCGACATGGTTAATCCGAGGTTTACCGACAAGTGACCCCAGGCTCCTCGACAATGGTTAATCTGAGGTTTACCGTTTGTAATGCGCGCAAAATCTTCTATCTTCCCCAATGAAACAGAATTGATTGTCTCAAAGGTTCAGATATGATCTCGTGATTGACTTCTTTAAGAGAAGCTTCCCAGATTATACAAATTACAATTGGATTTATCTCCTACCGCAATATTTGTCTACTTGTTTGTTTTTACTACCTTGGAGAGTTAATTACTCCCTACTCCAAGATACTAGCCTAAGCTATGTTGGTGATAAGAGCCCTAGAAAATAAAAATATTGGTAGATAAATTTTAATTAAGCGTTACTTTTAAGAGTTGTTTCTTAAGTCAATGGGTGCAGAAATGAAACTCTGATGGTGTGAAGACTCGACTTCCGAAAAACACTAAAAATGCACCTAAAAATGATAATCAGATCGTTTCCTTTCAGTGAAATTCTAATTAAGAAAGTGTTGGAGAATGCAATTCTTTTAATAAACAATTCCTTCTTTAAACATAAAGAACAATTGAAAGAAAATATTTTTTTCTTTTCAGCAATAACTCAAAATGAAACAAATTATCAAAGCTCACAAGAAAATCCTTTCACTTTCAAAAACTTGAAGCTACAAAACAAGTTTCCTTCAAAAGAGATCTACAAAATTTTAAAAAGCACTCAAAACTACAAAACTAATTCTGAGATCTACAAACTTTAATAATCTAATTGAATAAAAGCTTTAAGATTTTTTTTGAAGAATGTTTTACTTAGTTATTCAACAAACTAAGGATCTATTCATTCAGAATAACAAATAGATAAAAAACACTCAAATAAGTTTTTATAAAAAATGAAATTCAAAAACCTATAACAAAGTTTCTTTTCAAAGATTTGCAAAGAAACAGGTAGCTCTATTTCTCAATAAAGGATGATTTCACAATCAGGTCAGATTCAGCAAAAAGACAAAAGACCAATGTAATCTCAGGTACTTCAAACAGTCAATGCTTCGAATCGCTACAAAGACCAAGTGAGAAACAATCCAAAACACAAAACTTCTAGAAAATCATCAAAACACCAATACTGCTAAGATTCATTCACATAAAGCTTTTGACAGAAACAATCATCAATCTGGGCAGAAACCAAAAACTCTAAATCAAAATAAAGATAAACTAAAGAAAGAAATCTAAAGTTTTTCAAAATTTTAACAGGGTCCGCAGGCTTGCAGAAGTAACAGGTGCGGTACCGCACTGTTTACCCAAGCAAAGATGCGAAACTACCCGAACTGTGCAAAGAAGGCAAAGTGTGGTCCCTGGAAAAATTAGAGAAAAACATAAAAGATCTCAAAATTCTCAAAAACAGAGAAAACCTAAGCTACCCAGGCAGATGTCTATCAATCAAAAACTAGGAAAAACGTTTCCTCAAATCAAAATAAAAGAGAACCAAAAACAACAAGTTCTTTCCCCAGTGGAGTCGCCAATTTGTTGTGTGGATTAATCCGTCTTGCGGACAAGACCGATCTCCCTAGTACTAAAAGTATCTAGCAACAAATAGCCAAATAAACTAATCTTTCTCTAAGCATATATGATCTACGAAAAGCTCTATAGAGGTGTAAAAGACTTACCGTATGTCCAGTGCTTGTTTGAAGTCGTTGTTGTCCCTCGCGCGCTTGAAGGAGTTTTCCTCGTAAACCTGTAGTCACAAACAAGCAAAATATTACATAGCACCTGTATAGAGATCATCATAAACCATGCTTATCATAGTGATCAAGGAATCTATGAAATAAACCATTGATTGAAAGCTTATTGAGAAAAATGAGTATATTTGTATTAATTTCAAAAGAAGGAAAACCTTACAACCTAAGCCTTGATGTTGTACAAGCCTTCGCGGGGTCCGAAGCAGGAGTCTCCTCTACTTTGATAAGCTTTGCACTCCTCCAACCAAGAAAAATAGAGGTATGTAATCTCTCCTCACAAAATTCTTAGTCAACTGAGTCTAAATCTCAACAGCACTTAATCTCAAATATTCTTAAACTTGAACTCCAATTCTCAATCTCCAAAAACTTGACCTCCAAAAACTTAACCATTTGAGGCTACCCAATGCCTCCTTTTATAGAGCAGATGAGGAGGTTAGGATTCCACCTTTGTAGGGATAGAATCCTCCTTCAAAGGGATAGACTCCTCACATCAAGGGATTAGTTCCTTAAGGTGAGGGATACATGCACCTTATCAAAGCGTACTCATCCCCAAAAAATCTCATATAGAACCTTCTAGAATTGACCTCAAACCAACTTTTTAACTTTACTTTCTCGCTCTTTTGAGTTTGGAGGGGGTACGCAGGCATTCCAAAGGAAAACTGCGTTCTAGAACGTAGGTAAGCCATGCATTACCTACGTACCCAAGCCAAGAACGCAGGCAGGCTTCATGTTACATGCGTACCCATTCTTTCAGAGGTTTTTAGGGTTTTTCTTCTTGTTTCAGGGCTTGACATGAGGAACTGATATGTTAGACTTGCAAAGGGAGAAGTATGAGTAATAATGAGCTCATACACATAGCAGAATGTCAGGATGACAATTTTCAGTGTAACACCAATCTGCTGCTAAAAATCGAATTCCAAAGCCTTCAAGTCAAAAAATTATCTATAGTAATCTCCAGCAATTTTATTCCACCAAAATACTTCAAAGAGTGAAGTATTTATACAAATTCTAAACTAGAATATCTTGAAAAAATATCAAGATTGGTTTACAAATATCTCCAACTTTTTTACATAAATAGAACTTAAGTAAAGGAAACTAAAAACTAATGCATCTATTTTGCACTATTTTTTATGGATAGGTGATGAAAAAGAGGAAAATTCGAATTTGATCTCAACTCTTAGTTGATGATGAGGCATCCAAGTCACTAATTGTCTCTTTTCTTTGTGCATTCTGCTCCAGCAATTCTGCAAACTTGGGGTCCAATTATACCTATTTATTTCTCAATCCGAAATATATTTGTAAAAAGTGAATGAGGTTATTGTATATAAATATGTTTTTGAGATAAACCTCTCTCAGTTCCCTAAACTTCTGCTCCAGCTGGTCACAATAGGCTCTGCAAAAATATGTCTAAAACAGAGTTTTACATAGTCTGAAAAATAGGTTGTAAAGATGCACCTGTATCTCTCATTCTGTAATACCTGTGAAAACACTGAGATAGGTGTTTGTAGATGGTTCTCTTAGGAACAAAAAACTCCTTCATTTTTGTAAGATGTATTTCTTTTTGGCCACAATATTCTCTACAAACTGATGACTTAACAGGAATTTTCTGTAAAAAGTGCTTTTAAATATTGTTTAATATTTCCAAGTCGATAATGGTTGTTAGAAAAATGAGAGAGGTTTTTGTAGATGGACAACTTATGAACATAAACCTCCTTTAGTTTTGAAAAATTAATCTTGTATTGGTCACAATAGTTTCTTCAAAACAATCACTTAAACATGAAATTTCTTCAAAAATGTCCCTTCTTGCTCTGTTTCATCTTTTAACCTTACTGTTATTTTAACTATTTTTACTTTCACTTTGGATAAACTTCATTGTTGTTGAAAGTATTTTCATCTTTATTTACCATTTACTGCCTCCATGTTTTGCTTTTATTGTTTTTACATTGACTGTTGTGTAACTTTGTTTTAACCTTTATTCTGACTTTCATTTGATACACTTTAACTTTGATGCTCTTTGACTGTTTTATTTTCACTGTCACTGTGAATTTTTACTTTACTTTTACCATTCACTGTGTAAATTTATCTCTCTCTGCATAAATGACTTCTTTCTGTTCTGCTGCCTAGAATCTTTTGTTAAGGAATATCATTTAAAATTATTTTCTTTATGAACTTTTGGAGTAAAACAGATCTTTAACTAGTATTTAGATTGTTTTATCCAAATTCTCCTTTTTCTAATGACCTGCAAAACAAAATAATTGTTAATGAAACCCTGGATGTAGGGAGGTGATAATGGCTTTAAGTGGTCACAGTACTGGATTTTATTTTGGCACTTTGGAACCATCAGGATTGCTTGTACTCTGCTTCTTAGGTATTTTGGTCTACTTCTGCAAGTTTAGACAGTTTGCAGAAGTGATTTGCTTTAGCAGACGATTTCCTGGACAAATTTGGCAAAGTATAGGCTTTCTTTGGGTTTTCTGTTCAATTAGGCCTATCACGGAGGTTTAGAGACTTTAGAGTTGGTTTAAAATAGAAAACAGGGGTTTCCTGAGTTTCTTAATGGAAATTGGGCTAAAAACTCTTTTGAAAAGGATCACAGAGGGATTAGGGTACTTGCATAGCTTTTATGGCTTATTTCAGAGTTTGAAATAGATCTTTAAACTTTGAAAACTCCCAAATTTTCTCAAAATAGCGCACAGCAGATAAACAGGGTTTCTGGGAAGAATTTGCCAGAGTTTGGCCTGTTTTTGGGACTTTTGGGTAGTTTATTTAATCAATTCCTTAACTTAAATGTGTTTGATTTCTTTAAAAAGGTTTTCCAACTTGATTGCAGATTCAAATTCTAGAAAAATACCTATTGTAATGCAGGTATCGGTTTTGGAAGGTTTTCTGAGGTTCTGGCTGAATTAACGGCTTTGATGAATTGTTTGGAGCGATGTGCAGCTCCTCGGCAGTCTTTAAAGGCTTGAAGGGCAAATGATGCAGGCTCGGGCATGAAAAGGGCAGAGAAAAGGCTTTAAAAGGGTTTCTTTCAGTCGGGAGAGGCAATGCAAAGAGTAAAATGGGCAAGAATGATATGAAATACATTTCCAAAGGTTTTATCAAACATTTCGGTTACATTAATCACCATTGAATACAGGTCGCATCAGGCATGAAAGCGGTTTTGAATTTTCAACAGAGAGAAACTAGGTTGGTTATCGCGTAGGCTTTAGGTGGTAAGTTGTTTTAACCTAATCGAACGTGATCGAATGAGGGAAGGCCACGTGGAGGAGAGAAGGAATGGGAGAAACCACCCATTTCGCGCGGCTATGGCGTTTGGAGCATCAGGCATATTTTTCACGCAATATCACCCTCCGACCGTCAAATCTGAAATTTAAATGCGAACGGTCAAAATCATTACAAGAGTTGCTTTGAAATGAAAATGTGGGCCCTGGATGTTTGCATAGGCAGGTGGGTTAAAACGTGGCAGGGGATATAAGGTTTATTACATATATATAAGGGTTTAATTAATATATATGGGTGCAGGCTTTTATGCATAGGTGGCCACGGTTCTTGAACTTTATAATTAAACGTTTGTTTAATTCAAAAAATTTGGATTATATGAATATAGGCGGGGGTAATAATTTTTTTTTTAAACATTTGTGAGATGTTTTAATAAAACATAGGCAGGGCGGATTTTAGTTTATTATATAGTTTTTAAACCTTTTGAATAGTTTAAATACCATAGGGGCGCGGTATTTAAATAACGATAGGTTTAGACCAAAGGGCTTTTAGTTTGGGGTTTTTATTTATGCACGTGGGGATAACAAACCTTGGTATACAAATTAAAATAGTGGGTTTTGGGGGTTTATTCTAAGTATAATGGAACTAATAACTACGGGAGGGTAATTCTTAGGGATTTAATAAAAATATCTTAAAAGTTAATATGAAATGGTAGTGAAATGTAAAACAAAATACATGGAATCTCTAAGTAAAGTGTAAAAAGTAAAGCATTGCTCATCTTTATATTACTTCACTGGATAAATGTAATTTTGAGGGTTTTATGAATGCTTTTGAAGGGATAAAGTTAATTATTTGGGATTTTAGTTTTACTAAGTAATAATATGTATTTACTTAGGAAAAAGGGGTTTTAATGTATGAATGAAGGGTAAATGATGATAAATGTGGGTTTAACATAAGAATTCAATTTTTTTTACTGGCCAGTCATCGAGCCTTAGGTCCGGTCCCAACAAAAGTTAGAGAAATGCTCTGAGCTTATTTGACTGATAGCTTAGAATACTGAATACTTATAGAGGAGGGGAAATTAGTGATTTTTCCCGTTGATTCTTTATTACATGCTTTCCCAACTGCTTTCTACATACCCAGCTTATTTCTAACATTTTTTCTTCATTTTAGAGGTGCATTTAGGCTTGCAACCTTAAAACATTTTTCTTTCAAAGAATAAAAATATCTAGATCTACCTTATTTCATTCGAGGGCTCAGATTAAACTGTTGAGCTCCTCATTATTCTCTACCTATCTACTGATTTTTCAAGTTTAAACTGTTTGAAAAATCTTTATTCACTATCTAAAACATGAAATTGAAACATGAAAAGTTAGGATTAAACTTTCTAATTGATCATGGATTATGGCATTTATTGACACTCTGCACATAATCATTATTCTTATAGTAAATTAAAGTAGTGGCATTTGGATTTTCTCACTTTCAGGGCTTATTTTTCTTTTTCTTTTGGGGTATATGTTTTTCTAAGTCCTTTGATCTTTCTTTTAGGACTTTTTACCCTCTTTTTGGCTTTTATTATTTTTTCATTTTTTTTCAAAATATGGGAAAACAACTTGCAGAAAGCAAGGTATGTACATATTTACAAGACTATCAAATTCAATTCAAAATTATGAATCCTATATTTATAGGACCCTAATAGTGGCTTCACATGGGGATGGCATCTCCTCGTGAGATGTCCCATTGACTAGTAGCCTAATCCTTTGAGCCAATCCCAAACATGCATTTCCTTTGTTATAAAATCTCTTTGACTGAAACTCTTGGACTGAATTTACACCCTTTTCTGCAAATTCAAATCTGATCTGAGACTAATAAAAAAGGTGTTGCAACCTTCAAACCAAACTACTAAATCACCAATATCTTAGGTCCTTTTCCTTGGCTAAAAACTGAAAACTAAAATAAGCTAAAATCCTATCTGCCTACTCTAATCAGTTGTCCAATTGTTGGTTAGGTAAAATGAATAAGACAATGCAACCATTCAAGCATTATGTACTTTGATAGATTTTGTTGCATGTGCTTGTTGATTGTCAAAACTGTAATTCTACAACCTATTAGAAACTTGTCAACAAATGAGAGAATAAGGAAGTACTTGATTTCCTTTGTTGACTCTAGAAACTTTTCAAAAGGATCTTCCAAGGTATATACACCAATGTTTAACTAATCTAAATAACTGCACATCTGTTCTGGATGACCTCCATGCCATGAGACTAAATTGTCATTTTTAACTTTATTTCCTTACAAAATCAACCTATGATTGTTCTGAGATACTTACAGATTTTTAAATAAGCTTTGTGATGATATTTCTACTCATGAAAATGTTTTTTTGAGGAAAATTTTATCATCTTGATCTTGAAGCTCATAGTCAATAAATGAAGAAAGACTTTAAATTCATTCATTATCCAACATATCTGCTATTGGATTATGAAAAACTTTGAAATATTGTTGCAATTTATATATGGGTTTTAATGGAACTTCATACATTTCTATGGCTTGTTCATCCTTTAAAAACTGAAGTGCTTTAGAGCGTAATGGTATAGAACTTTCTTTCAAAATTTCTGAACTTTCTTCTTCACTCCCATATTTGATGTGTATTATCTGATCATTGTATTTGAACTGTTGAAACTGAACTTCCTCATCCCACAAACTAGCTAGTGATTGCTCTGTGAAGTTAGCTTGCATTTGGAGAACATAATTATCATCATATTGATCATACTCAGGCAAATCTTCAGAAGAAGGAATGTCATCAATTATACACATTAGAACAACAGATTTCTTTTCCAGTAATCCTGATATATCTTGATTAGATTGGTTGCATTCTATTTCAAGGTCATCATTTTTCTCAATAGGAGTACTATCAGGAAATGAACCTTTTTGGGAAGGTATAACAACATGAGCATCAACCTGTTCTTCTATCTCTTCATGGATAAAAAATTTAGTACATACATCAACATTAGAATAAGTAGAAACAATTTCTTCATTATGTAAATATTTTGAGGATGGTTGCATGTTTAGAAGCAAATTGATTTCTTCTTCGGTGAGGGGGGCTGGGAATCTTTGAATTTTTAGCTTTGAATAACAATTGTTTTCTCTGTTATGTAAAAATTGATCATGAGGTTGAATATTTTCTTTAACTTCATTCAAAACATTATATGAAACATCATTTGTTGCTACAGAGGGGCTTTGTGGATCTTGATTCATCTCCTGATCTATTTGATCTTTGATTAACTCCTCTTGATTATCATGACACTTAACTTGAGAATGAAATTTATGGAATTCTTCTAATAAATCTTCAGGATGCCAATTTTCTAAATCTTCATTAATATTTTTAAGGTAATGTATGAGATCTCCAGCTTGATCACAACAATTTTTAGCTAATGATAAGGATGGAAAATCTTCTTTGTACTGCTCATAAAATACCTTATGAAAATCCTTTAAAGAAAATAAACTAGCAGGTTTGAGAGATTCATACCATTCCCTTGCTTGTCCTTCTAAGGTTGCCATGAATATCTTCATGAGGCAATCCTCATGCCAATCACCTTTCAATCTCCATGAGTGTATATGAAACTTAATGAGATGTAACAAAGGATCATCAATATTCTCATTTTGAAATATAGGAAGATTTTTATCCCAATTTACCTTTGGTAGTTTGTGTGGAAATACAGGTATGTGATCTCTGCTCATGGGAGCATACCTGCGTTTTATTCTTGGGTCATCTTGTAAATTAGTCATAAAAAAGGGACACTGTATCTATACAACCAAGCTAGATCCTTCTATAAAATACAATATACATTGAAAAACTTTCTTAATAAGAAAGAACATAATGTCTTGGATTAAGATACAAGTTGAAAGCCTGATCTTTCCATATTGTTCTTTCAAGTTCATTCCTCCAGTGGAGTCTTGATTGTGAAATTGATTTGGAGTTGCCAGGTAGATGATTTTAACCTTTGTGTGTATGATCACTGTCCTCCATCATAGATCAGATCTGAACCTGTAAAATATTTCTAAAGAAAATGTTAGTCTCCCCAGTGGAGTCGCCAATATGTTATCGCTCAGTAATTTCTCTAGGTTCAAGAAATAAATAGTCTGAGGTAACCACAAACCTACTTAAAACTCTAGGATCTAGCCTTCCTAGGGTTCAGAGAGGGCTCTCTCTTTAAGGTTTAACTTTGTTTTAATTTTTGAATATTAGGCTAGCTATGAAAGTGCAATTTTGGTTTTCTTTTGATAGATTTGGTGGGAAAATTTCCCTTGGAGGGTAGATAGATGTAAATCTACTTGTCCATTGGGCTATGGAGTCTAATTCAAGCTAACAGAACTGGGATCAAGGCCTAAAAGGTCAAATGTCTGCAGGGCAAGGTAGATAACCCTTGGAGATCTTGGAAAATTGGTTTTTGAGATGGTATGATCGGGATAAAGGGCACTTAAGAATCCTTTGATCCGGAAAATGGAAGTAGAAGATAGAGGTCAAATGGGAGAGGGAGCAATTAAGGGCTCCCTACACCAGAAATCAGAAGAAAACAAAGAAATGATAACTAGTTAAAAACAGGGTGCTATTAACATGTCCTATAGTAATACTCCTAGTTATACATTCAGATTTAGAAATAAAACACAGATGTATGCATGTAACAAAAGAAGATAACAATGACAAGTTTAAAGAGAGTACTTCACTCCATATAGCTTATCACAGGGATAGTGAAGTATGATGCCAAAAAGGTGATCCAGTCTGCTGCTCAAAATCGAATTCCAAAGCCTTCAAGTCAACAAAATATATATAGTAATCTCCAACAATTTTATTCCACCAAAATACTTCAAAGAGTGAAGTATTTATACAAATTCTAAACTAGAATATCTTGAAAAAATATCAAGATTGGTTTACAAATATCTCCAACTGTTTTACATAAATAAAACTTAAGTAAAGGACACTCAAAACTAATGCATCTATTTGGCACTATTTTTTATGGATAGATGATGACAAAGAGGAGAATTCGAATTTGATCTCAACTCTTAATTGATGATGAGGCATCCAATTCACTAACTATCTCCTTTCTTTGTGCATTCTTCTCCAGCAATTCTGCAAACTTGGGGTCCAATGATACCTTTTTATTTCTCAATCCGAAATATATTTGTAAAACATGAAAGATTTTATTATAGATAAATATGTTTTTGAGATAAACCTCTCTCGGTTCCCTAAAATTGTGCTCCAGCTGGTCACAATAGGCTCTGCAAAAATATGTCTAAAACATAGTTTTGCAGAGTCTGAAAAATAGGCTGTAAAGATGCGCATGTATCTCTCATTCTGTAATACCTGTGCAAAAATTGAGATAGTTTTTTGTATCTGGTTCTCTTAGGAACAAAAACCTCCTTTAGTTTTGTAAGATATATTTCTGATTGGCCACAATGTTCTCTGCAAACTGATGACTTAACAAGAATTTTCTGTAAAAAGTGAGAGAGGTTTTAGAAAATTGAGAGAGGTTTTTGTAGTTGGACATCATCTGAACATAAACCTCCTTTAGTTTTGCAAAATTCATCTTGGATTTGTCACAATAGTTTCTTCAAAACAATGACTTAAACATGAAATTTCTTCAAAAATGTCCCTTCTTGCTCTGTTTTCATCTTTTAACCTTATTGTTCTTTTAACTGTTTTTACTTTCACTTTGGATAAACTTCATTGTTGTTGAAATTTTTTTCATCTTTATTTACCATTTACTGCCTCCATGTTTTACTTTTATTGTTTTACCTTGACTGCTTTGTAACTTTGCTTTAACCTTTATTCTGACTTTCATCTGATACACTTTAACTTTGATGCTCTTTGACTATTCTATTTTCACTGTCACTATGAATTTTTACTTTGATTTTACCATTCACTGTGTAAATTTATCTCTCTCTGCATAAATGACTTCTTTCTGTTCTGCTGCCTAGAATCTTTTGTTAAGGAATATCATTTAAAATTATTTTCTTTATGAACTTTTGGAGTAAAACAGATCTTTAACTAGTATTTAGATTGTTTTATCCAAATTCTCCTTTTTCTAATGACTTGCAAAACAAAATAATTGTTAATGAAACCCTGGATGCAGGGAGGTGATAATGGCTTTAAGTGGTCACAGTACTGGATTTGATTTTGGCACTTTGGAACCATCAGGATTGCTTGTACTCTGCTTCTTAGGCATTTTGGTCTACTTCTGCAAGTTTAGACAGTTTGCAGAAGTGATTTGCTTTAGCAGAGGATTTCTTGGACAAATTTGGAAAAGTATAGGCTTTCTTTGGGTTTTTTGTTCAATTAGACATGTCAAAGAGGTTTATAGACTTTAGAGTTGGTTTAAAATAGAAAACAGGGGTTTCCTGAGTTTCTTAATGGAAATTGGGCTGAAAACTCTTTTGAAAAGATCACAGAGGGTTTAGGGTATCTATAGAGGTTTTCTGGCTTATTTCAGATTTTACTCACGAATTTCCTCAAAATAGCGCACAACAGAGAAACAGGGTTTTTGGGAAGAATTTTCCAAAGCTTGGCTTGTTTTTGGGACTTTTGGGCAGTTTATTTAATAATTCCTTAACTTAAATGTGTTTAATTTCTTTAAAAAGGTTTTCCAACTTGATTGCAGGTTCAAATTCTAGAAAAATACCTGTTGTAATGCAGGTATCGGTTTTGGAAGGTTTTCTGAGGTTCTGGCTGAATTGACGGCTTTGATGAATTATTTGGAGCGATGCGCAGCTCCTTATCAGTCTTTAAAGGCTTGAAGGGCAAATGATGCAGGCTCAGGCATGAAAAGGGCATAGAAGAGGCTTTAAAAGGGTTTCTTTCAGTCAGGAGAGGCAATGCAGAGAGTAAACGGGCAAGAATAATATGAAATACATTTCCAAAGGTTTTATCAAACATTTCGGTTACATTAATCACCATTGAATACAGGTCGCATCAGGCGGGAGAGCGGTTTTGAATTTTCAATGGATGGAAACCACGTTGGTTATCGTGTAGGCTTCAGGTGGTAAGTTGTTTTCACCTCATCGAACGCGATCGAATGAGGGAAGGCCACATGGAGGAGAGAAGGAATGGGTGAAACCACCCATTTCGCACGGCTATGGTGTTTGGAGGGTCGGGCATCTTTTTCACGTGATATCATCCTCCGACCATTAGATCTGAGAGTTAAATGCAAACGGTCGAGATCATTACAAGAGTTGCTTTGAAATGAAATGTTAAGCTCTGGACGTTTGCATAGGCGGATGGGTTAAAACATGGCAGGGGATATAAGGTTTATTACATATATATAAGAGTTTAATTAATATATATGGGTGCGGGCTTTTATGCATGGGTGGCCACGGTTCTTGAACTTTATAATTAAACATTTGTTTAATTCAAAAACTTTGGATTATATGAATATAGGCGGGGGTAATAATATTGTTTTTTTTTAACATTTGTGAGATGTTTTAATAAAACATAGGAGGGGTGGATTTTAGTTTATTATATAGTTTTTAAACCTTTTGAATAGTTTAAAGAACATAGGGGCGGGGTATTTAAATAACGATAGGTTTAAACCAAAGGGCTTATAGTTTGGGGTTTTTATTTATGCACGTGGGGATAATAAACCTTGGTCTAAACGTTAAAATAGTGGGTTTTTGGGGTTTATTCTAAGTATAATGAAATTAATAACTACGGGAGGGTAATTCTTAGGGATTTAATAAAAATATGTTAAAATTTAATATGAAATGGTAGTGAAATGTAAAACAAAATACATGGAATCTCTAAGTGTAAAAAGTAAAGCATTGCTCATCTTTATATTACTTCACTAATACTTAGGATAACTATAATTTTGAGAGTTTTATGAATGCTTTTGAAGGGATAAAGTTAATTATTTGGGATTTTAGTTTTACTAAGTAAGAATATGTCTTTACTTAGGAAAAAGGGGTTTTAATGTATGAATGAAGGGTAAATGATGATAAATGTGGGTTTAACATAAGAATTCAATATTTTTTGCTAGCCAGTCATCGAGCCTTGGGTCCGGTCCCAACAAAAGTCAGAGAAATGCTCTGAGCCTATTTAACTGATAGCTTAAAATACTGAATACTTATAGGGGAGGGGAAATTAGTGATTTTTCCCGTTGATACTTTATTACATGATTTCCCAACTGCTTTCTACCTACCCAGCTTATTTCTAACATTTTTTCTTCATTTTATAGGTGCATTTAGGCTTGCAACCTTAAAACATTTTTCTTTCAAAGCATAAAACTATCTAGATTTACCTTATTTCATCCGAAGGCTCAGATTAAAATGTTGAGCTCCTCATTATTCTCTAACTACTAATTTGTCAAGTTTAAACTGTTTGAAAAATCTTTATTCACTATCTAAAACATGAAAGTTAGGATTAAACTTTTTAACTGATCATGGATTATGGCATTTATTGACACTCTCCACATAATCATTATTCCTACAGTAAAGTAAAGTAGTGGCATTTGGATTTTCTCACTATCAGGTCTTATTTTTCTTTTTCTTTTGGGGTATATGATTTTCTTAGTCCTTTGATCTTTCTTTTTGGACTTTTTTGCCCTGTTTTTGGCTTTTATTAGTTTTTCGTTTTTTTCAAAATATGGGAAAACAACTTGCAGAAATCAAGGTATGTACATATTTACAAGACTATCATAGTCAATTCAAAATTATGAATCCTATATGTATAGGACCCTAACAAGCTCCTTGTTGAGTGGCTCATTAAGTCCTTGTTGCCATCTATCACCAAGGATGTGGCTAAGAGTGATGTCGTCACTGAAGAGCAGGTCATTGCTCATGCCCAGTACTTAGATTTGATTTATACTCAGTCTGGCACGCTCTATGAGAAAATTCCCAACGCGTCGCGATCTAATTTTATTGTTCCTCCTCCATCTAAGGAATCTCATGCCAATGATGACATGCTAGGTACTGCAAACACTCACCACTCTACTGCATCTGATCCTACACCTTCTTCCGAAATTCATGTCATGTCATCTGATAAAAGAAAAAGTGAAAAGAAAATCGAAAGTAAGAAAAGGGGGAAAGTGAAGAAAAAGCAAAATTCAACCCCGCGGGAATGATCATCTGATCAACAAACTAGAAACAACTAGAAACCTCGTTACCCTTGCATAATATTTAATGAGGAGAACTTTGTTTGTGATTGTCCTCACCGCACTAAAGTATAAAAATTTCTTAAGACCTCGAATGCATCTGCTATGTTGATAGATCCTTTTCTGAATCCAAACATAAACATGGTTTCTATGGATCCCGCTTCTAGTTCCCAAGTGCTTATGCTATCAGTCACAAAGCCAAAAACTGATGTTTTGGTGTCAACGCGAAATAAAGATTATGGTAGTCAGGCTACTAATCAACCTACTACCTCGACCATGAATCTTTCTACGAAATCTTTTCTACCAACTGCTATTCCTAAGTTAAAAATAAATCCACTAATGGGAGTCGTCCATAAATCGACATTCAATCCTCGAGCCCGAGGAGCTCAAAATTATAATATAGTTGAATATTTTTCTCAGTCACCTTCAGCTATGTCGATGCTTGAGGTACTTCAAAATTGTCCCTCCCAGAAGCAGGCTTTGTTGTCAGCAATTGGTGGAATCGATCCAACAAATTCCAATCTTGTAGTCTTTAATCATACAGCCTATGTACCACAATTACCAGCAGAATTGGCATTCTACATCCAAGTAAATGTTCTCAATCACCTCGTTCATCGTACTATTATTGATGAGGGAGCATCTACTTGCATTATGTCTCTAAACTGTTGGAAGTCACTTGGCTCGCCGCGCCTATCTCAATCGCCTACGACGTTGAAAGCTTTTGACGGTCGTACTTATAAGCCTTGTGGTATCATCAATAACCTTCATGTTGAACTAGGGGGGAAACTATAATTGTTGAAGTTGAGGTTGTTGACAGACCCCTTGACTACAACATTTTACTTGGAAGCCCATGGGTATACGCTATGACTACAATCGTCTCTACTTATTTTAGAATGATCGCTTTTCCTCATAAAGGTGTTATCACAATCATCAATCAACTCTCCTTCTTTGCCTCCAGTTCCTAGGTAACTAGAAGCGTTCTATTAGCTCACGCCCCCCAGCTAATACTTCAAAACATTGGTGTAGGACTCTTGAAGGATTCTTCCCTAATGGGCACCTATGCATTACCGTCTCCTATGATGTCGGCAGAAATTACAAGAATAGAGACATGTTGCATGATATCTTCCACTCCATATGGCTTAAGGAAGATTACCAATGATTCTGAAGTTGTTTTTCTAGATGAATTCATGTCGCCCAACCCAATTGAGCTAGCATAGCAATCAATCTACATGGCTTGGGCGACGAAACTGAAATAATCATTGCTGATCGTTTGGGTCGATCGTTCATTAGATTTTGGTACTCCATCTGATACTTTTTCATCCACTGTCTTGACTGATGAGAGAATTGTGGAATTCATGATGCCAGAAGGATAACCATGGGATGATCATCATCATCATTCCCATATTCAGGATTAAGAATAAGATAATCTTATTGAACTATATCACCCATAGATCAAAAATTCCTTTTTGAATTCTTTTCCCATTAAAGCTATCGAATCCGAGCAAAATTTATCAAATATTGAAGAAACCATATCTATCGATATTTTGACCAAAGTCGGCATTGTAGAAAACATTCATGTTGGCGTGTCATGTTCTCCATCAAAACTCGAAACTTATTGCTCCCTCTTTCATGAATTCCGAGATATATTTGCCTGGTCTTATGAGGAAATTCTAGGCATCGATACTAGTATTGTTGAACACACCATTAAAATGTACCCCGATGTCAGACCAGTATGTCAATGCCTTCGTCCTATTCATTCGAAGAAGGCTGCTACCATTAAAGCAGAAGTTGAAAAACTTTTGCGTGATGGTTTCGTTTAACTGTTCCGCTTATTGATTGGGTTTCCAAAATTGTTCCTGTCATGAAGAAACAAGGGAAAATCAGAGTGTGTGTCGATTATCGGGATGTCAATCTTTCTTGTCCAAAATATAATTATCCTACTCCCTTTATCAACCAGATTATTGACGATTGTGCCTTATGTGAAATATTTTCATTCATGGATGGATTCTTCGGTTACAATCAAATCAATATCCACCCAGAGGACCAATAAGACATCATTCATCTGTCCCTAGGGCACATTCGCTTATCATAAACTCCCATTTTGTTTAAAGAACGTTGGGGAAACATTTCAGAGAGCAATGGATTATGCTTTCAATGACAACAAACACATTGTTCAACCTTATCTAGATGATTTACCTGTGCATTCACGAAACCGGACTGATCACCCGATGCATTTCAAAGCTATATTTTTGCGCTGCTAACACTACAAAATACGCCTCAATCCACAAAAATGTGTTTTTTGTGTTGGTTCTGGTCATTTTTTAAGGTTCGTTGTCTCAAAAGAAGGAATTTGAATCGACCCATTGAAGGTCCAAACCATTCTTGATTTTCTTGCATCGTCAAATTTACTTCAGTTACAAAAACTTGAAGGAAAGGCTAACTTCCTAAGGAGGTTCATACCCAACTATGTTGAAATGGATAAAGGATTTACTCGTCTCTTGAAAAAGGGGATTCCCTTCCATTGTGATAAGGTTGTGCAAGCGTATTTTGATGTTGTTAGTCATTGGTAATTTTTTTGCTTCTCATGGATGACTAAAAATACTTATCCTAGATTTCTAGAAACAAAGTTCATGAACATTGTGAGTTCTAGAAATGTCACTGCCTTCATTATCCTTAGGATAAATTTTCACTAATTTATCATCCTTTTATGTCAAGGTCAGCTTGCTACTCCCAAAATACCCATCATGGGCTCATGCTATTCATTTTCACCATGTATGGTCACCTTTGGCCTCAAATCCCACTATTCTTGTGTTGCCCAACCCCTCCACTGCTACCTAAGGTCACCAACCAACCAACTCTCTTATGTCTCCGGAATGCCTCTAGCATTGATGATCTCAAAACTATCTCTGTAGGCTCTTTATATAAATCAAGTACATTGGATTTTTTTTTAATCTTCAATATAGTAGTTTATCATAAACTCTGTCTCACACTTGATAGAGCCCAAGTTCTAGGTTTCAGTCTAAAATACAAATCCCAGAGAGCCTACATTAGGACACCTAGGGTTTTATGAGTCTTAGGGTAGATTTGGTACCCTTCAAGTCTCTATTTTTACCTACAAGGGGACTGCTTTCAGAGAAGGAAAGGGACAAGTAACTTTGTCTTAAAATAATGAAGAGATCCTTCAAGGAAGGCCTTTAGTCTAAAGCATGAATCTAGTAAAGGGACAGCTGCCCTTTGCTCACTTTCCTACCAGGAAGACTAAAAGGGCCATCATATCAGCTATGAGCTTTCAAACCCAAGAAATTGAAAAGAAATGATAAAATGATCAAAACATGATAGAGCCTCCTTCATCACAGCAGATGGCTACCAGAGATTCCCAAGTCACCTCTCTAGGGTTTGTCAAGAACAGCATTGTTTCACCAGCATTGAAGAAGAAATGGAAGAGAGTATCAGTTTAAAGGGGCAAATCTCACCAAAGGGTAAAAACAAAGTTTTTAAAAAGAAGATCAAAAGGTTCGACACAATTTTTTGTCAAAATGCCCTAAGAAGCAAGTATACCCCTGGTTTACATCACAACAGTGAAACTCCCAGCAAGGACTTCTTTGTCGAAAGACTATTCTAAAAAAAAGGATGATCAAGACATAAACAACACTTCACATAGCTGACGAAGGTGTTTTTCTCACAGAAACAATGTCAAGGTCAAAGGAAAGGATGTTTTAAACACAGAATATCAGTTAAAGGGAGAAATGGCAAAAAGGGATGAGTTTGTTGTTTGTAAAAAATGATAAAAGTCAAGAACAGGTTCTTTTTCCAAAAAGGATTGAGAGGAGTAAGTCTTGATGACTTCAAGGATATTGTCAAAATTAAAGGGAACCTCGAGAGGCCCCCAGCAATGGAAATTATCATCTTCGTCGATCAACATGCCACCTGCATCACCAAACAGTCAAAAAGGCACAGTGAGAGAAAGTAAATAAACAAGAACATTACCAAAGTGGGTTTTGACTTCTAATTTATTTTATTTTTAAAGGTTATAAAGGCCTTTTTCATATTTTCCCCCACACCATTTGTCATCTCCAAACCCAATAAAGCCGTTGAGATAACGTTTTGACAGTTTCTGAGAAAATTGGTGAAGTTTGCAGGTGTTACGCTCCTGGGTCAAGGTTACGCACCTGGCTCTTAGTGTTACGCACAGGAAGGGTGGTCGCAGTGTTATTTAACACTGTGTTACACACCCAGGACCCAGTATTACGCACCTAGGCCAATGTTACGCACATAGAAAGCAGCTTCTCAACTCTTGCCTATTACGCACCTGCCTGTTACGCACAGAGACAGCAGCTGCCCGACTCTTGCCTGTTACGCACCTGCCTGTTATGCTCTTGTGTTACACACAGACAGAATTTCTCTGAAATTGCCAAAGGGAGTCAAAATTTCGGTTTTTCTTCACCCTCAAGGCCTCTGCAAAAGTCGAGATACAAGGTTGGTGATTTATTTTCTTACCTCCCAAGCTTTCATTTTCCTAAGAAAAGTCATATTCAAGGGCTTAAATAAGCCAAACCCTAAGCTGCATTACAATCAATTTTAAATACCTTTGGTTAAGTTTTGAAGGAGAAAATTGTTATATGTGCTAGAGGAGGCTGAGTGACATCAATCAAACCTCTAAAAAAAAACACTGAGTGCACCCCTGGAGAGTTTCATCTTGCCATCATTTTCTCAAATTTTCCCTCACTTCACTCATTGCAACCTTTTTAACCCAAAGGCCCTCAAACAATTTTTAAAGAGCCTTTCTGTGCTAAGAGAATCAGCCACCATGTCTGAAGTAGAGATTCACACCAACAGTGATGAGATTCAAAGACCTACCGAGACTCAGTACAAGGGAGGGAGAGAAAATAGGTTTGAACCCTTAGACATAGTTCAGATTACCTCCTCTCCCATGATCCTTTCATGATTTCAGGATGTTAGGTGTTATAAATTTTGTGAAAGGGTCAAACAAGTCAACAGCCATCCAAACTTGACTGGGTTGTTTGCCTTTAGCTTACAAAATCATCAAGTTAACCTAGCCAGGGTGCAATTTGAGCTCTCATCCAAAATTATTTCTATGACAACAGGTATACCAGACATTGGTGAAGTATGGTTCAAAGAAAAGAAGTTGGAGTTGAGTTATTATGAGCCCTATCTGAAACCCAGCTATCACCAAAATTGCAAGGTTGTTTTCCCTTTCTCCCACTTGGTAGAGAGGTATGTTGCACTGATGAGGCAGATTATCAGGTTTTTCACCTGTGAGGGGAGATATTCCAGAATCTACTCATATCATATAAGGTTGTTGATGCACTTCACTAAATTCAAAATGTTGAACATATACCTTTTTAGAAGCATTGAAAAAATGGCCTCACTTATCAACAAGAAAAGCTATGACCACCAAATGCCGAGCCTTTTTCACCACTCCTTAATCAAAATGATTATCTTATATCAGCTAGAGTAGCAAGGGATAGCTTGGGAAACCTTCATCTCACGTGATGTGTTTACCAATCCCCGAGCCTTCATTCAGCAGAATTTACCTTCCACTTCACAGCCATCTACCTCCACTCCTCCATCATCTCTCCATGTGCCTCCTCCACAAAGAATCCTCCTGTTTCTTCTCCTAATATACCAAGTGAAGAGGCTGACAGTAGCCCTAATGAAGAACAAATAGATGGCAGCAATCAGGAAGAAACTGAGACAGATAATGAGGGCCAAGAAGAAAGCAGCAATGGCCAAGAAGAAAGTAGTGGGGGAGAGGATGATGAAAGAAGAGAGGAAGATCAGCAAGATGAGGAGGATAGTTAGCAAAGTGCACAAGACAGTCAAGGAAGGAGTCATGATAGTCATGACAGCTGTCATGACTGTCTTGACACTAATCAGCCTATAAATGACAAATAAAATCAAAGTGAAGCAAGTGTAGATGATGTTGATCAATTTGAGGATCAAAGTGATGACAGCACTACATTCAAAACTTCCATTGTTACCCGTCTCACATACACATACCACAGAGGGAGAAGAGATGTTTTTTCCGCATATAAAAGGAAAAGGGCCATCTCCTCTCAAACTGCCAAAATATTGGACAAGGGAAAGAGAAAATGTTGAACAGAAGGTACAAGTGAGAAGGAGCAGAAGGATCAAGAAGACTTCTCAAGGGCCTCTTTTCATTTATCTAGACAGTGAAAATGAAGACCAAGAGATGAGTACTAATTTGCTTCTCTTAGAAAAAGATGCACAGCTTCGAGAATGGGAAAAGGATTTTGAGAGGGCACAAAGGGTCATATATTATTATAAAGAGGAGCATAAACATTTCAAAAAGGTGAAGAGGGGCCTTGCCCTACAGAAGAAAATGGTAAAACATTATGCAAGGAAAAGCATGCTTGCTAATGCCAAGCTAAAGCAAGCCCTCATAGAGATGGAAGACCTAAAAAGAACCAAAGAACATGACAGCCTTGGAATCTTGGTTGATGTTTCTCAGCAGGTATCTGAACACCCTTGAGGGGTCTCTCCACCAATTTTTTTCCAAATTTTCACCCCTGGGAGCGTAGCACCCTAGGTGTTCCGCACAAAATTGGTGCATCTTCATCTCTCCAAGTTTACATTTTTGGGTTTTTCACATCACCAACAGTCTACCCACAAAATTTCAGATCAATTGGAGCAGTTTCACCCCCTCAAAAGGTCAAAAAACACCTAAAATTTGACCTTTCTGCCTCCTTTTCAGAGCAAGTGTTACGCACAGAGCAGTGTTGGGAGATTTGATTTTTGAGTAGGTAAATGGCATCCATTCAGCACAACTCAAGCATTTTTGGTAAGTAGACTCATCAAGATTTCTAATGAGATGTCACGGGGCCAAATCCGATGCTAGGAAGGGGTCCAAAACTCAGCTACAACAGACCCTATTTTCTGCTAAAATGGTGTTACGCACAGGGACAGTCTTTTTCCAAAAAGTCAACAAAAGACACTGATTAATGGAAAAAATGGTTTTTTAATATTTTCTTAGACAAATCACTCCAGATTTGATTCAGGAGTTATATTTTGGTGTTTTTCATTTATTAGCTTATCTATTATGTGTCTTGGGCCTTGCATGATCATTAAGCACATAAATGACATTTATGACAGAATTAGGGTTTCTGGGAGCCTCTTATGGTTTCCACCTCGTCATTTGCTCCATAAATAGAGCATGAGGCTCTTATGTATTTTTTTGGATTTTGATGACTTATTCTGAAGCAATACATAGTCTCTTGGAGTTTTGATAAGAATTTGATGTCTTGGAGCTCATGCATGCCTTGATTTGTTTGTTGATGGAGGAGGACTGTTTGCAGGATCCATAAGCCTGGTTTATGGTGATGTGTTTCTCCTTTGTTCATGTTTTTCTAGTTTTTCATTATGTTTCCATCTTTCTATGTTGCAGTAGGACAAAGAATTTAGACTAAGACATGTTTACTAATGGCACCTTAGGTCTGTTTGTTTTTCACTGCCTTAATGTTTTCTTCTGCTAGGATATGTTAGAGAATTCATCTTTTTTCTCTCTAAGGATTTCCTAAGCTTCTCTATTTCTTGAATGGTTTAGATCATTTGGTATCAAGCATGATTTATGGCTAGCCCTGCATATTTGTTGCCACTAAAACTTTGTTCTTGGAATCATCTCTTTAAAGCATCATTGCCTAGGTTTATCAAAGAAGTTTGTTTCAATCATGCTCTTTGCATTTACTTAGATGGTTGTTTCAAAGGACCTTTCATAGTTGTAATATTAGATGTTCAGGATTTTCTCTCCTTCTATGGTTATAGTTATTTGTGCATCTTAAATGTTTTTTTTTCTTGATGATGAAATCTATGAAAGTTAAATAAGTTTCTTGCCTTTCTGTATTTCATTTGAAAGTTTGTCTTGGATTATCATCTACTTTCAGTCTGGAATCAAATGGATTAGGTTTTGCTTATGCCTTTGATTCTCTTTCCATGCTTATGATTCTTCTAACTCCCTTAGTTTAAAAATATATAAAGGATTCTGGTCTACCCTTTATTAGCTTTTGTTTTCAATCTTAATGTCCATCTCATGATCCTTCACAACCTCAAAGATCCACCAACCAAGCTATATTTTCCCTACAATACTCCCTAATCCATTAATGAACCTATCATGACCTTTTTAGACTCCATTTCCCAATGAATTGAATTTTTCCTTGTTTCTATCTAGTCTATCTAATCATCATACCCAACCAAAAATAATCAACAAACCCAATACTTCATAACTAGCCTAAAACTAACCTTAAAAAGCAAACAAGTTTCATCTTTGCACCTAATAGAGAGAGCCCTCTCTAAATCCAGGAAGGCTAGGTCCGTGGATTCCAAAGTATGGTTTGATGTTACCCCTGTCCATTTGTATCTCAATCAATCTAGCAAATTACAGGGAGTTAACAGATGTTGTCAAGGATACACTGGTCCGGGCGTCATTAATGTATCCCCCCAATTATCAAAGTGATTATTTCTTATATATCGTCGTGGTAGATATGACCATTGTTATGGTATTGGTCCAAAAAGAAGATGGGATAGAACATCTGATATATTATTTGAGTCATAATATCAATGATACGAAAGTGAAGTATTCATACGTCAAAAGATTTCCTTGGTGACCGTTCAAGTTGTCCAAATGTTTTTCCATTATATCCTGTTCCGAAAGACCATTTTCATTTCGGATTGCAACCCCATGACATACATTCTATCACGTCAATTACTGGGGGGAATATTCAAAATGGATCTTCATTTTGCAGGAATTTGATTTGGAATTCATCAAATCCAAGTCAAGTAAGTCTTTAGTTTTGATTGAGCTTCTCTGCGAACTTCCCTCTGATAGTACTACTACTACATCGGAACCATCAATTCCTAATGAGTCTATGTTTCTGATTAGATCATCGGATCATTGGTATGGGGATTTTATCATTTATCTCCAAACCCAGACTTTCCGGCCCGATACCTCTCGCTCTCAACAACGACGTATTCGATACCATGCCCAAGATTATCTGATCGTCGGCGATACATTTATCGTCATGGTGTCGACACGATTTTGAATAGGTGACTCACTCATAAGGAGGTTGAGAAAGTTCTAAATGATTGTCATGTTGGGGCTTGTGGTGGACACTTGTCTGGATACGCTACAGTGCATAAGATTCTCCACGCCAGTTACTTTTGGCCTACCATATTTCACAACTGCATCCTCACAGTCAGAATTTTTCATCCGTGCCAGATATTTGATCGTAAAATCCACAAACTGCCAGTGTCGATGCATCCTATTATTGATGTGGGACCATTTGCAAAATGGGGCATTGACTTCATGACTTGCAACCCTCATTCGTCCGTGGGGCTTGGTTATATTATTATCGAAGTAGACTACTTTACCAAGTGGGCCAAAGTGATGCCTACATTCAATAACACAGTCAAAACAACTGCATTATTCTTTTCAATCATGTCATCTCACGGTTTGGTGTTCCATAGGCTATAGTCACAGATCATGGTAAGCATTTTCACAATCACATGATGAATGAATTGACTGCCAAATTAGGATTTTCACATGATAATTCTACTCCTTATTATCCACAATCAAATGGACAAGTTGAAGCCATTACCAAGATTCTTAAGCGAATGCTTCAACGAATGATAAGAGTTCATAAACGAAATTGGAATTTAATCCTGAACTCGGCTTTTTGGGCATACTGAACCTTAGTGAGAAACACAACTAGATTTTCCACCTTTCAATTGGTGTATGGTTTGGAAGCTATCTTTCCTATCCAATGTGAAATATTGTCATTAAAACTCACTATTGACTTCTTACCTGACACCTTTGATGAATAAGCACGTATTTTTAACCTCATCCATCTAGATGAAATGCATCGTGAGTTTGCATTGGCCAACGAAGCACATAAGAGATGAATCAAGGTGAAATACGACCAACATGTCCAGGCTCGCATCTTCTCTGAGGGTGACCTGGTCTTACTTTATGATCAGGAAGCTGATGTAATAGGGACAGGAAAATTTGAGCCTTTATGGCATGGCCACTATATTGTCAAAAGAGTTTTGGCTAAGGGCACCTACGAGTTAGTAGATTATGATGGAATTCCATTTCCACAGCCTAGAAATGGGTTGTATCTCAAACGTTACTAAGCTTAAACATGAGTGTAGTAAACTTTTTTATTATATTGTATATATGCTTTTGATTTGCATTTACTATCTTAGTTTTTTTTTTCTAGATTTTTCTTTTGATTTAATCCGCTTTACATTTCAACGCAAATGTCTGAATCTTTGGAACCATTCGTTGGGTACGCTGATGCTGCTAGTCGTAGTACGCAGAATCTATCCTTTGTGGCATGGGTCATTTTCGCTCCAAGCGGCGAGTTAGTGATTTTTCAAGGGATTTGTATCAGTCGATTTACAAACAATATCGTTGAGTATAGCGCGTTGATAGAACTTCTCTCTTATCTCATTTCATTTGGTATAACCACATCATCATTATGTTAGACTCACAACTTGTTGTACTGCAACTTAATAGCATTTATACTGTCTGAAATCCAACACTGCATTATATGTTCCTAATTGTTTGAATTTTGGAAAGACATTTTGATTTTATTCAATATCAACACATTTCCAGAAATTTGAACACATTAACTGGCTCCTTAGCGAATTATGTTTTAAACAGACATTTGCAACACATGTAAAGACATATTTTCAATTCACATCACATAATTGAATAGGATTGCGCAATAAACATAGGAAAACATTGAAAAAAAAATAGATATATAGTTATAGGTTTTTACAAAAATTGTGTCCAAGACACATTGGGAATATGACCTCAAAATGTATGCAAAATGTCAAATTAAACTATTGATGCTCGTGATAACAAGCTACTGATCTAGCTATCCTACGTAATAACCACATCCAATGGTTAGGAACGCCAATAGTATGGCGCTGCAGTATCATAGGTAACTCTTCGATCTGGTAATCCGGAATCCCAAGAGTCAATCCCTTTATATGTTGTTGTAGCTCAGTTAGTGTCTCGGTCATATCCAAATCTCGAAGAACTTCTCTCCCGACAACACTCTCTACTGGCTCACCTACTCCCTACTCTGGCTAACCCACTGGTCGAACCCGACCCACATCTGTATATATCAAAACTTTAGTTTAGTCTTGGGAAACATCAAAATACAAAAACATGTAGAAACCTTAGAAAAAAAAAAAACATGGTCAAAACATTCTTACCAATTGCACCCCATTGAGCGCCATTTGGTAGAATGAAGTTCGGATCTTCGCGGAAGTCTACGCCTGCATATGCATAATCATCGATGGCAATAATATGCCGTTTGAACCAGGCGAAGAATGCAGTAGAGAATACGATGGTCGATTGACCAGCATGTCTAGAAATCAATTCAACCCATCTCTGCATCCATGGATCTCTAGGGCCAAATATGCCTGCACATTGTAACATGTTGTGGTTGCATTAATGTAATTCACTCTAAAGCGAAGGAAATTAGGATCGAGCCATAGTTGAAATTCTTCTTCCTTCCCCTCTTTGCTTTGGTCAATTGTTCTTTCATATGAAAGAGAACAGCTTCAGCCCAGTTAAATATTGTTGGTTCTAAACAATAAAGAGCATACCGCATGTATGGTCTGTTGCCACATGTAGTGTAGTGGAACCAACAAGTTTTCGATAATAAACAGGATGGTCCTCAAAGGTAGATCATTCACATCACGGACATTTATTTTCCCATCTTTACTTGGTTCAGTCCCTGGATGGCAATGTTGCAGTATGTAATCTCTCACCGTCTCTCCTCCAAGAGCAGATCCTGCAAGGGAGATGGGAGAACCTCGCCTCGATAATCCAATGAGAAAGTAAATATCCTCCACCAATATTGGGATCACTTTGTCCCCAATGTGAAAAGCTTTCAATACCGGATCCCATGAACGAACTAGGAACTCCAATAGTTCCATTTGCTGCCTCATTCTTAACAATCTGAATTATTTAAGCAACCCACAATCTCTTAGGGCTCTTACTGTACCCAGATCATTTAGGGCAATCATATTCTATTCTTCAAGTTCTCCTTCTCACCACGTAATCGTCATTTTGATCCGATGAATTCCTGAAACACAATCATAAGCTTCATTAGGATCCATTTCATGCAAAAAACTTGGGAAATTTTGGGCGCACACCAAGAAACAAAAATGACAATTGCGCCCAACGCACCCCAGGTCAAGGGACAAAGCGTTGTAGTGTTGGCCTTCAATTTCAGTGCACTACAACACACCTTTCAACATTCAAGGGTGCGTTGTCATATGAGCATAGTATATTTACCCTAAGGGGCTCAAAACCCTAAAAATTAACCATGAAATGGAATAAAAATGATACTAAAAGAAAGAGGAGGTTCATAGCTCCAACCTAGATCAAACGGAAAGAGAAATCGTTTGTAGGAACTGTTGCAATCAACCGCTGAAGTTCGGGGGAAAAATTGGTTCAGAGCTCCTAATTTTCAAATCGTAACTTTGGAATGGTAAAAACTCTTATAATCAGTCAATTTGATTATTTTAAATCATATTTAATGTTGTGACTATGGTTTTATTTCGTTTTTTCTATGAAACAGGTATTTTTAATTCGTTTGATGGTTTTTTTAACAGGTTTTACAGCTGATATAGTGAGATTAGTCATGCACACTTATTCAAGAATGATTTGACCACAAAGCATACTTTTATCCTTATTTTTTGAGCTTTGAGAAAAATGAAAAAGGATTTGAAGCGCACCTTTATTTTTTTTTGAGCTTCGATAACTACAAAAAAGGAACCCCCCTCGAGTCTTCTTTTAGCTTTTTTCATACTCTGATAATGTGAAAATATTGTCAAGAACTTGTCTTTTCGAGCTCGTAAAAGTAAATAAAACGACATCTACTTAGTATAAGTTTAACCTTTTCCGGACTGAGACAGATTATTTACGAAAAAGGAAAACCTTAGTCGAACATGGCTAAGAGGTTTTCTCAGGTATCATTTTACACTTTTTCAAACATGAGGGGAAAATTTACGAAAAAGGAAACATGGATTTTTCTTTTGTCCTCCTTTTCAAACTCTCTAAACATGAAAAAGGACCAGGCTATCACTGTCCCAAGATCAAGTTTCATTTATCGCTAGACTTGTTAAATTATTAGATATTGATGGATTCACCCAAAGGGTTGAATTATAGATCAAGCATATGTTACCCTCCTGAAGCTTGTTAAAAAATAAAGAGGTATTGGTCAGCAATGACTGGGGAAAATTTGGGAAAAAGAACATAACACTTTATGGTAGCAGGTCGCTCTTGAACATGACACTTTCACTCCATCATCGTGACTTTTGGGTTGGGTAATCTTCTTGACAGTTTATCATACCTATGGTTCATCATACCTTCTCGGTCAATGCTGCCAAATCATCTCAGTGTCGCTAATATGTTCAAGCGAAGTCATCCAGTAAATACTCATCATCCTCTGCAATACTCATAAACCTTCATTTTCATGAAAGTCATCCCTGAACATTGCTATATCAAGTCACATTTTGTCTCAAAAATAATTACTCCTCTTTCGCGATAAAGTTTATTCCTGTCGACATAAACTCATTATCCAGGAAGTTTACTTAGAAACATCTTCGAGTACCTTGAAGTTTGTCTCAACATTGGCATGTTTCCTGCTTCTGGACCTTCGACTGGAATATTTTGTTTGGCGTTTGACATCAAATCATCTATTAACGCATTACAAATTGTATTGTAGTACCTTGAGAGCCATTAACATCAATGGTGGTTTTCTCACGTCTATTAAAAACTCACATCATTGGTTGGTAATCAGACAATGTATTCCCATGTTTGACTTCCAATCATATATTCACATTATTAGAATTGTACCTGAATGATGGAGTAAACGAGATAAGAAGACCTCATACCTAGTTTCATCCATCCAGACTGCGATTTCAGGATCGTTGTACACATCATCTATATGACGGCTTTACATACAGATTGACATTCGAACATGGACCAATATCTGTAGGCATGTCTATATCGGGCAACATTCCAATGTAGACGACTTTCTGATTTTTTTACATGTTATGATAGTTTTGTGTTCAGCATGGGTATGCCTCCCTCAAGTGATTCAAATGGATGGGAGGAAAAGATTGTAGACTTACCAAATATGTCTTCTTAAAAAAAGTGCATTATATGAGAAGATTCGAAGTGTTTTGCTTTGGGGCCCACATATGTCGAATGGTCTCATCCATCCTTAATGGATCTAACTGAATATTCCAAGAGTTTAACATTGGAAGGAGGGTTCTGTTGCGAATGATCTTCTTCCCCATGTCATTTAGGGCTTGAAACACCCACTGGAAAGGCTTCTATTTCAGCTAAAACTTAACCTCGAGTTCTCGAATCCTTAGCAACTTTGGAAGTCCGCATCATTTTCTTAGCTGGGACTTTACAATCTATCGTAACATGTCCTAATGGATGACATTGAACATATCAAAATGACACATTTGCATAAACGAGAGCTTGGACATACTTATGTTATCCCATCAACAAATCAATGGTTATGAAACCAACTCCAAAAATAGAATAAAAGAGAGATCAATGCCTTAGAAATAAGCCACTTCAAGGGGGAAACCTCCTTTACATTACATAAATGAACAATTCTTGGATGATACAAATGACAAAACCTCCTTTTATATATAGGAGTCCATGGGGTCACAATATAATACTAGCCGACCTAACAATAATAATGTAAGGGCACAATAATAACAATATGGGGGTTACAAGGGTACAACAATAACAATAAGGGGGTTATACTAACAGTAATAAGGGACTACACTAGTAATATATGGATCTAACATGCCCCTCTCTTTCAAAAAAATGTTGTCCTCAACGCTTGAGTAGCTCCAGATGCTTCTATATAAAATTCTCATCGTCCCATGTAGAATCTTCAGTGGGTAAGTTCTTCCACTTGATGAGATACTCTGAAATTGACCGATTTCGTAGCTGTCGAGTTCTTGTTTCTGTGACTGCTTCAGGTTCCAATACTATTTTTTCTTCCTCATAAAGTTCTGGAAATATTGTTTGAACTGGAATTTTGTCACCTATAACCCTCTTTAAGCATGAAACATGGAAAACTGGATGCACTCATGAAGAAGCAGGAAGCTCCAATTTTTATGCCATAGTACCAATCTTTTGAAACACCTTGTAAGGACCATAGTACTTTGGTGATAATTTATTATCCTTCTTCGCTTGCTTGAGGGACACTTGTTTGTATGGTTGTTGCCGTAAAAATACCCAGTCTCCTACATCAAAACTTATCTCGCTAGGATGTTGATCTGCCTGTTGTTTCATTCAATTTTGTGCCAAATTTAGGTTATCCTTTAAGAGTTGGAGAACTTGTTGTTGATGCTCGATGCTATCTTCCACTGATTGAACCTTAGAATTTTCTCTTAAAGATGATGCGATGGACAGTGGATGATATCCATAGAGTGCCATAAATGGGGTCATTTTTGCTGCAGTATGGAAGGAAGTGTTATGCCACCATTCAGCTAGAGGTAACCACTGGACCCATTGTGTTTGTTTATCAGATACAAAACAACGAATATATCCTTCCAAACATTTGGTCACTATCTTAGTTTGACCATCAGATTGAGGATGATAATATGAGCTATGAGCTATTTGAGTACCCAAACAAGAAAATAATTTCGTCCAAAAATTTCCAATAAAAATGGGATCTCTGTCGCTTACAATAATCTTTGGGTTTCGATGTAGCTTTTGAATTATTTCCATAAATGAAATAGCAACTATACTTGCTTTAAATGGATGAGATAATGCACAAAAGTGTGCATACTTGGTAAGTCTATCAACTACTACCATGATGACACTCTTTCCTTCTGACTTAGGTAAGCCTGTGATAAAATCCATTGAAATCTACTCACAACGTTGACTTGGAATGGATAAAGGTTGTAGAAGACCCGGGGTCTTAATTGTCTCAAATTTATTTTGCTAGAAAACTAAACATTTTGCCACAAACTTTTGAATATCAAATTTAAGGCCATCCCGAAAAAAATCTTTCTTCACCCTGTGGTAAGTTTTTGAAAATCGCGAGTGTCCTCTTAGAGGAGAAGTGTGCAATTCCAGAAGAATCATTAGTTTTAATTGGGAATTCTTACAATGATATAAGTGATATTTGTACCATAAGGAATCATTTTTCCAACTAAATATATCACATGTACTAGGATCTTGCTGCAACTTTTGAATGAGTGTCCACACTTCTTCATCCTTCTTCCATTCATCCCTTGATTGGGTTATCCAATCTGGTTGGATAATAGAAATGGCACAAAGCAATGATTCCACCTCTTCATCCTTTCTTGAGAGTGCATCATTCTACAACTTCCCTTTTGTCGGTATGAATTGTAGGGGTCGGTGGTCTATGTGGATGATTGTTTCCTTCCCCAAAATGTAATGCTTCCATTGTCGACAAGCCTGCATAATGAAATACAATTCTTTGTCATAAGTGGGATACTTGCTGACTGTGTCGGAAAATTTCTCACTGTGATATGCCACTGCATGCCCCTGTTGAGTAAGAACTTCCCTAATAACATAGTTAGAGGCATATGTCTCAATCTCAAATGATTGATGCAAGTCTAGTTATGTGAGCACTGGGGCAGAATAGAGGCGATGTTTAAATTCTACGAACGCCTTCTGTTGAGATTCTGACCAAAAGAAATTTTCTTTCGCTCCTCCCTTGGTGACTTGACTCAAGGGCCAGGTGATATGAGGGAATCCCAGCATGAACCTCTTGTACAAATTAGCAAGACCTAGAAAGCTGCGAAGCTTTGTTAGAGTGGTTGGGGCTAGCCAATCCTGAATGACTTGGATCTTGGTTGGATCCACATGCACCCCCATTTCATCAATAATGTCTCCCAGATATTGAACCTGGGTCATGCCAAAAGTGCATTTCTCCAAATTGGTACACAACTTGTGTTTCCGCAGTGTTTGGAGGACTTGTCAGATGTGGTGGAGGTTCTATTCCCAAGTCTGGCTGAAGATCAGAATGTCGTCCAAGTAAACCACTACAAATGAGATGGTGAATGGTCACAAGATGTCGTCCATCAACCTCATGAAGGTTATGGGAGCATTCGTCAACCCAAAAGGGATGACCAGCCATTCGAAAAGGCCCTCCTTGGCTTTGAAGGCAATCTTCCACACATCAGAGGGTTTGATTGGTAAGTGGTGATACCCAGACTTCAAATCGATCTTGATAAAATATTTCGCCCCTTTAAGATGGTCCAAAAAGTCATGAATCTGTGGGATCATGTTCCTATTCTAGACAGTGATCTTGTTCACCGCACGATAGTCAATACAGAGTCTCCAAGTCCCATCCTTCTTCTATACCAACACGATCAGGTTCCCACAGGGCGATGAACTCGGCCAAATGTGACCTTTCTGCAATAGCTCCTGAATCTACCTCTTGATTTCATCGTTCTCTAGAACAAAGCACTGATAGATCGGTCCATTGGGCAGCGGTGCACCTGGGGTCTGATCAATGGGGTGCTTGACCTGACCGTGTCGAGGCATCCTTATGGGTGAGGTGAAGATGTCCCTGTACTCATCCACAACCTTGTCCATTTGTTGTTTTCGTTCAAAGGAGACCTGTCTGGAGGTCGTGGCCACAGTCTTCTTCTTTCCCTGGGGGCGGATCATCAGGAAAACAAATTTCTTCATTTTGGAAATGAGCTTACTGCATTATTTTGCAGTAGCCAAAGAGATAGCGACAAGCAGTGGTACCTCTGGTATCCTGTAAATCTTATTTCCCTAACTAACAATAACAACGCAAGGCCGGGACTCATACACAGCATGTCGCTTCCACAAGTATGGTTTACCTAATAATACATCAAAAACATCATGAGGAGCAATGTCACATAATACCTCATCTGTAAAGGGCTTGATGCTATAGTGAAGGCAGCACTTCTGGCTGACGCGGAGATCTCGTCCTTAGTAAAGCCACCCGATGGTGTATGGTTGTGGGTGTGTTGTGGTATTTAATCCCAACTGCTTCACGACATATGCTGAAATGAGTTTCTTTTGACTCCCATTTTCAACAATGAACTGTAGTGGGGAACCCTTTACCCAGATTTGGGAGTGGAAGAGATGCTTCTCCTCCTCTGGATCTTCCGATTCCTCCTTCTCGATCTTCAAAGTGGAAACAGTGGCGTTGGGATCTACATCAATAATCTGTTTCCCTTTGTTATTCCCCTTGTCAGGTTCTGATTCAGAGTTTGAACATTCAACTGATACAGAAGCCCTCATCTGAGCCACCAACGATTGCTTGGCCTGATACTCACTTGTGTTTTGAGTGGAGCTCTTATGGAACTCACACCACTTTCCTGTGTCCTTATTTGGCTTAGTGGTGTTGTTCTTTGCTTGCAGCTTTGGAAAGTTGTTTAGGGCCACCATACCTTGGCTTTGTCCTTTGTTCTGTGGTTTGGGGCACCTTTCCCTTTCTTTTGATTCGCAAATCCAAAGTCTCACTTCTTCTGTTTTAATTTCTGCTCAATCTTGGTAGCATACCGGTATGTCGTACCAAGCGAGGAGATGTCGAGGAACTTTATTTCCTCCTGAATGTATCTGTGCAGAAAAATGTGATACTTTAGCACCAAATGCTTCTTCAAATCTTTGATACCCAACTTTGTGCATAGTGTATGGAATAGATTCGTCGACTCGTGCACATATTGATCCCTTTGTTGCCAGAGCATGGTCCATTGTATGTACTTGTCCTCATAGCTCCCCACGGGATAGTATTGTTCCTTGATGGCATCTCAGAAATAATTCCAAGTGGGTACGACTAAGAATAGAGAGGGTTCTGTCTCATCCCTTTTCTGACATTAGGTTTCGCACCAATCCTTGACATGGGGGGTAGTTTTGAGGAGTGCAAAAATAATCTTCTCCCCGTCGAAAAAGTCATGAACTGAGAAGTATCCTTCTAATAGATTCAACCATCTATCTACAACATCGAAATCTATTTTACCCTAAAATATGGGAATTTAAAATTTTACTTGTACCTTAAAGGGAGTCGCACCTCCAGAGTGGTTGTTGGATGTAGATGCGCCGTCGGTGGGCACTCGTTGAAGGATCTGGGAAAAGTTATCCATCATCGCGTTCCTTTGTTTTTAGAGGGCCTCCTCCAGCAATATTTTGATCAAATATCCTTCTCCCTCATCTTTCTTTTCATCCCCCATGGGTGTTCATCGGGGTTTACGAGGCTGATCTTGCAAATATTCCACCAGATCGAGCCCTATCTCCTTATACCCCGACCTCGTTGGGGACATGCAAAGAAGGATCGAGAAAGAGAAAACCGCTTTAATACCACTGATCCAGATTTATGAAGGAACGCAATAGAATATGCATATAACCATAAATAGAAATATTCAACAGAAATAACACTTCATTTCATTAATATCAAAGAACTGAAATTTGCTTACAGATAGAATGGAAATAAACTAGCTAGGGCGCTGGTAGCTTATCTCTAAGAAGAGATGTGGAGACTACATGCCTCTGAACTTTGTGTTACAATGAGGCTTTAAGGCCTATATATTATTGAGAAACAATGGAAAACCTTAAACATCCAAAAACCTAACCCTAGGAGATGAAACGCCAGAATATGGGCCCCGTCGGGGTAAATTGGAACATCAATTTCCCGGGGTCGTGACTTTGGCATACTATCTCTGTTTTACGCACATGATACATCGTTAGAAAGATATATCTGAGGTCTAAAATTGCTAAATATGAATGTACATTTTTTAATGGAATCAATTTTTCCAGAAAATCGATGCCCAAAAAACGTCGTTTAGGGCCTCAAAACGGCTCTGGAAGTTCACAACCCGAAAAACTGCTAAAAATAGTAAGTTGTGTCGAAACTTAAAAACTGAAAGAGACAATGGTGGGTCCCAAAGTGGAATAGGCAGTTGGCCACCAATATCCACCTGGATCATTCCTCCCCCCTTTGGAAGAAATGGTCCCCATTGCATTGAGTTCCTCCATGAGATGAGGAAACTTCTGCTGAGCTTGGTCCCTGGTGAACCACTTGCCTTGGTGCAGGAGTCGGCCAGATTTGACAACCTAATACAGTTGGATCTTCTATTGGAAAGTGTTCTTGATTTGCATGTCCATGATACAATTTTTGGTTTCCTATTCCATGCAGTTTGGGTTTAACTTTGTTGGTGTGAGTTGTTCTACAATGTCAGAGGTGTCTAAAAAAGGTGGGAAGTAGCGACGAAGGCAGTCCACATTGAATACTAGGTGTAGACCAAGGAATGGTGGAATAATGAGCTCGAAGGAATTGTTCCCTAAAACCTATGTGATGGTGTACGGCACATATCATAGTGGGCGAAGCTTGCGGTGGGGTCCAGTGAGGCGCTCCTTCTACAAATGTAACTAGACTTTGTCACCCACCTAGAAGTTGTGTGGCACCTAATGTTGGTCATGCCGTTGCTTGTACTTAGCATTGCTCTATCCAATATGTCATGAACCTATTTTTGGATGTGATGAATGCGCTCAATGAAGTTGTTCGCTTTGTGAGCTTCAAACTGGACATAAGCCGAATCGGCCTGAGTAGTCGCAAATGGCATGGCTACGTCAATGGGACATAGTGGTTGGAATCCCAAGCCCACCTGAAAAGGGTTGTGGCCGATTGAGCTGTGGAGAGTCCAGTTAAAACTGTGTTGTACATAGGGGAGGCTCTCATCCCATGTGCGTGCATGCTGTGAATTGTACATGCGCAAAATGTGTACAATCATCCTGTTGACGACCTATGTATGGAAATCAGTTTAGGGATGGAAAGTTGTGGACTTGGTGAGCTTGGTGTCCAGGATTGACTAGAGGCTGGACCAAAATGTGTTGAGGAACCTGTTGTCTCGATATGAGATGATAGAATGTGGGATCCCAGATTACACCCACACTCATTCAAAGAAGAGTTTAGCAGTCGCTTATGATGTGATATTCTTCTTATAAGCCGCCATAATGGCCATCTTCGAGAATCTATCAACAACCACGAAAACACAGTCGTTTCCATGCTTAGTAGAAGTAATACCTGACATGTAATCCATAGAGATGGATTCCCAAGGTTGACTAGGGGTAGGTATCGGAGTATAGAGGCTTTTCTTCTTAATGGTCGATTTGGCAATGGCGCAAGCAATGCAGGATCTGATGTACTTCCCGACATCCTGTCGAAGGTTCAGCCAATAGAAATACTTCTATAGTATTGCCACTATTTTCTCGACCCCGAAATGCCCAGCGACTCGATTGTAGTGTGTTTCCCATATCATCTTGACACGCTCGCTTGAAGTAACACAAAGGTGTCCCAGGTGACATAACAGTGCATTTTGGAGGTGAAAATTCGGAACTTGTGTATCCCCCAAGAGTGCCTTGTATGTGTGACTGAATTCTGGATCACTCTTTAGACAAGCGGCCAATCAGAAGTCTCATGCCCACAAGAGTTGAGAACAATGGTTAGCGCCACGTTCGGTGGTCGTCTGAGGCAGTCTGTAACATTATTGGTGATACCCTTCTTGTACTCGATGTTCAAATGAAACTGTTGCTGATATGTGGACCACTTCTAATGGCGATCATTCTAAAACTTCCCTTGTGTTTGTATGAACTGCGGGGGTCGATGGTCTGTGTGGATGATTTTTTCCTTCCCAAAAATGTAATTCTTCCATTGTCGACAAGCCTGCACAATGGAATACATTTATTTTTCATAAGTGGGATACTTGCAGACTGTGTCGGATAATGTCTCACTGTGATATGCCACTGGATGCCCCTAGTGAGTAAGAACTGCCCTAATAGCATAGTTATAGGCATCTGTCTCGATCTCAAATGGTTGTTGCAAGTCTGGTAATGTGAGCACTGGGGTAGAACAGAGGTGATGTTTCAATTCTACGAACGCCTTCTGTTGAGATTCTGACTAAGAGAATTTTTCTTTCACGACTACCTTGGTGACTTGACTCAACGTCCAAGTGATATGAGAGAATCCCAACATGAACCTGCGGTAGAAATTAGCAAGACCCAGAAAGTTGTGAAGCTCTGTTAGAGTGGTTGGGGCTGGCCAATCCCGAATGACTTGGATCTTGGTTGGATCCACCTGCACCCCCCTTTCATCAATAATGTATCCCAGATATTGAACATGGGTCATGCCAAAAGTGCACTTCTCTAAATTGGCACACAACTTGTGTTGTCGCAATGTTTGGAGGACTTGTCGGATGTGGTGGAGGTGCTCTTCCCAAGTTTGGCTGAAGATCATAATGTCATCCAAGTAAACCACTACAAATGAGTTGGTGAATGGTCGCAATAAGTCGTCCATCAACCTCAAGAAGGTTACGAGAGCATTCTTCAACCCGAAAGGCATGACCAGCCATTCTAAAAGGCCCTCCTTGGCTTTTAAGGCAGTCTTCCACACATCGGAGGGTTCGATTGCTACTTGGTGATACCGAGACTTCAAGTCGATCTTGCTGAAATATTTCGCCCCTTTGAGTTGGTCCAAAAGGTCATGAATCAGTGGGATCAGGTACCTGTTCCAGACAGTGATCTTGTTCAGCGCCTGATAGTCAATTCAAAGTCTCACAGTCCCATCCTTCTTCTGTACCAAAACGATCGAGTTCCCACAAGGCGATGAACTCGGTCGGATGTGACCATTCTGTAGGAGCTCCTGAATCTACCTCTTGATTTCATCGTTCTCTAGAACAGAGCGCCGATAGATCGGTCCATTGGGTAGCGTTGCGCCTCGAGTCAAATTAATGGGTTGCTTAACGTGACAGTGCAGAAGCACCCCTATGGGTGAGGTGAAGATGTCCCCGTACTCCTCCACAACCTTGTGCATTTGTTGTTGTCGTGCAAAGGAGCCCTATCTAGAGGTCGAGGCCACTGTCTTCTTCTTGACCTGGGTGCAGATCATCATGAAAACAAATTTCCTGGTTTTGGAAATGAGCTTACTGCATTATTTTGCAGTAGCAAAAGATATTGCGGCAAGCGATGGTACCTCTGGCATCCTGTACATCTTATTTCCCGAACTAACAATAATAGCGTGAGGCCTAGACTCATACATAGCATGTCGCTTCCAAAAGTATGGTTGGCCTAATAATACATCACAAACATCAAGAGGAGAAATGTCACATAATACCTCATCCATGAAGGGGTTGATGCTGTAGGGAAGGTGACACTACTGGCTGACGCGGAGATCTCGTCCTTTGTGAAACCACCCGATGGCGTATGGTGTTGGGTGTATTGTGGTCGTCAATCCCAACTGCTTCACAGTGTCTACTGAAATGATGTTCTTTTGACTCCCATTGTTGAAAATGAACTGTAGCGGGGAACCCTTTACCCACATCTAGGAGTGGAAGAGATGCCCCTCCTCCTCTGGATCTTCCAGTTGCTCCTTCTCGATCTTCGCAGTGGAAACAGTGACTTTGGGCTCCACATCAATAGTCTGTTTCCCTTTGTATTCCCCTTCTTGGGTTCTGATTTAGAGTCGGAGCATGCATCTAATTCAGAAGCCCTCATCTCGACCACCAGCGATTTCTTGGCCCGACACTCACTTGTGTTGTGAATGGAGCTCTTATGGAACTCACACCTCTTTCTTGTGCTCTTCTTTGGCTTCACAATGTTTTTCTTTTCTTATGTCTTTGGAAAGTTGTCTAGGGCCACCATGCCTTGGATTTTTCCTTTGTTCTGTGTTTTGGGGACACCTTTCCCTTTCTTTTGATTCGCAGATCCAAAGTTTCGCTTCTTCTGTTTGAATTTCTGCTCAATCTTGGTAGCATACCGGTATGTCATACCAAGCGAGGAGATCTCGAGGAGCTCAATTTCCTCCTGAATGTATCTGTGTAGAAAACTACAATACTTTAGCACCAAATGCTTCTCCAAATCTTTGATACCCAACTTTTTGCACATGGTATGGAACAGATTCGTCAACTCATGCACATATTGATCCCTTTGTTGCCAGAGCATGGTCCATTGTATGTACTTGTCCTCATAGCTCCCCACGAGATAGTATTGTTCCTTGATGGCGTCTCGGAAAGAATTCCAAGTGGGTACGGCTAAGAATAGAGAGGGTTATGTCTCGTCCTTTTTCTCACAGTAGGTTTTGTACTAGTTCTTAACATGGGGGATAGCTTTGAGGAGTGAAAAAATAATATTCTCCCTGTCGGAAAAGTCATGAACCAAGAAATATCCTTCTAATAGATTCAACCATATATCTACAACATTTTCATCTATTTGATCTTCAAATATGGGAATGTCAAAGTTTACTTGTACCTTAAAGGGAGTCGCACCTCCAGAGTGGTTGCTAGATGCAGATGCATCGTCGGTGGGCACTCATTGAAGGATATGGGAAAAGTTATCCATCATCGCGTTCCTTTATTTTTCGAGGGCCTCCTCCAACAATATTTTGATAAGATCTCCTTCTCCCTCATCTTTCTTTTCATCCCCCGTGGACATTTGTTGGGGTTTGCGAGGCTGATCTTGCAAAGGTTCAACGAGATCAAGCCCTAACTCATTATACCCCGACCTCGTTGGGGATATGAAAAGAAGGATCGAGAAAAAGTAGATCTCTTTGATACCACTGATCCAGATTTATGCAGGAATACAATAGAATACACATATAACCATTGTTAACATTGGAAAATCGTACAATAGAAGATGACATTATTTAATGTCAAGCAAAAGGGTTTACAGGGCTAGAAGACATTACAGAATCTGGAAAGTATTTACAAATATCTAAGGTATGAGGAAAATCAAATTTGAACAAGCCCTAAATGCTCTTTGCACGGATAATCCTTCGTGAAGAGCGCCTTCGCGCACTTTTTTGCCCGATATGCGCGCAAGCCTAGGAGTGGAGAAATTTCACTATCAGGGACCACACAAAGCAAAGGACAAGTGATTCCTCACTTGAAGCTACCTAAGGAAAGCCACCAATGCCTCCTTAGACACCAAGTGAGCACACAATCGAATATTTGGAGCACACAAAGGAATCATACCCCTCTCTTGGGTCACCATCCACAATGTACCAAGAGAGGGAAGAGAGGATTTGAAATCTCCTCTATAAGGCCACCATGAGATGAAAAATTGGTGAACACATTGTTATGCTGGCCAGAATTTCCCAATAAATACCAGCAATGTGGATCTAGAACTGAAGATAGAGGGAACTCAATTGTTGGCCATCCAACAAGTTCAGTCCTACACAGTAGAGAGAGAGGGAGATTGCACCGAGGCAAGCTTGGGATAAAAACATCCTTACATTGGGACTTAGAACCCATGTTCTAGGGGGCCCTTGGCAAGAGGGTAAATTTTCACTCCTATTACTACCAGCACTCAATAAGAGGGGCCCAAAGCCACCGTTCGTATTATTTTTTTCATTTGACTCTTTTTAGAGCTCGTGTTTATTTGTTTTAGTTTTTAGTTTAGTTTTAGTTTATATATGCATGCTATTTCTCTATCTAGTATCCTTATGATTCTAGCTTGTTCCAATAACTTGCTTGACTCCACTTCTTTTTTTGCCTATTACCAATAACTTAAGTGGGTAGACCACGCCCCTGAAGCTGGTGTGATTTTGTACATACGTGCACCAAACACAGTCCAACAGGATTGGTGACTCCACTAACGTTTATTACCAAGTTTATGTGGTTGTGTTTTTTTTGTAGAGACCTGTGTCTATGCTATGGAGTGGAGCTGAATTTCCCCTGATTTCTCTTGCAATCCCTAGTTCATCCCAAGTGACAGACTGAAGCAGACAGTGCGCCTGTTCCAGCCTTTTGCGCACAAATTACATAATGAGAAATTTCTCCCATGTTTCTGTCTTTTACTGCTTGTAAAGTGCTTGGTAGCCCGTAATACACCTGTCAGCACTGGTTGTGGTACCCTGCAGCTTGTTAAAGCTCACTCTTAGCTGCTTTTTGTAGGCTTAGTGTCAGTTTTACTTCAAGTTGATTTTTACAAAATTCACACATAGTTTAAGTAGGGGGGAAAGATAACTTGCATTCCGAAAAAAAATTAAAAAAAATAAAAATAAATAAATAAATAAATAAAATAAAAAATAAAAAATAAAAATAAAATAAAAATAAAATAAATAAATAAATAAATAAAATTATGTTTTGCAAATTTTGGTACTTACACACCTAGATAACTAGCCAAAGTAAGTGGCCCAAGACCACACATGCATAGCTAGTTTTCCTTTTTCTAGTGTAAAATTTTTAGTTTAGTTCAATTTTTGCACTAGGATTTTTGGGACTAGGATTGAATTGTTTATAGAAGAGCAAGTAATCTCCGCTACCTTTACACCCTCTGGTGATCCTAGGTAAGCATTTGAACACTCCCTATTCACAACTCACCATCTCCCTATAATTGATCACATAGATTAACTAGGAAAAATAGAAAGCGGCCCATAATCCGCACATGTTTTTCTTTTGAGCCTGGAACAATACAACATAGTTTAAATAGGGGATTTTGTAAAGGATCATTGAATATCCACACGTTCAAACTATTTTCTTGTCCACTTTGTACTCACACACATCCACTCACTAAGCGAAGCAAAGACACCTAAAACTAACTTAACCAAACTCACTAAATTCTCCCCACAAGGGCCACCAAAAAAATTATAGCTTAAGTTAGGATCAAGGGGGTAGGCATCCGATAAGCCGCCTTGATCATACTTCATCTTAAAACATAGAATTTGCCTATTTAAGGAGCTTAAAATCCACCTATCAGCCCACGAAAAGAAAACACAAGCGCGACAGAGACTCCTTTCAAAGGGGGTTAGGCTTAGGTGCAGTGCGGGCAAGTATCAATCAGGGCTACCTGATGTGGCTGATACTCAGTATTGTTAGCTGATTTACCAAGAAGCCCAAGACTCGAATGTTCATGTGGGACGGTGGTTCTTAGTGGCCAAAAAGTAGGGCATCCTTTCCCTATAGGGGATGGTGTAGGCAAGCGCCAAACCCTCTACCCTTACCTTGCTGGATTTTCTTCGGCTGACTGGGGGCGTCACCAGCTCTTATGGGACGTTGTGCCAGCACTCGCAAGAAATATTCTCAAGGCCTAGTTATATTTGAGTGTGTGAGGATGAATAGGTCTTCTATGATTTTGAATATCATACACAAACAAACAAAAACCACTTTTTTGATTGCTTGATCACATAGATTAATTTAAAGGGAAATTTATTTTATTTTTCGCTTTGTTTTATGTATGTGACAAGAAGTTTGCTTTGATCATAGACTCTATTCTCTCAAATTTTTCCAAAACCAAACCTAATCGACACCATAACGAACCCAACGGGACCTCGTCAGTCTAGGCGTCTTTTGGACCTCCCCCCATTACCGGGAGGGGTTCCAGGTCTTTCGCCATTTAGGCATCAAAGACAGAACGCTGCCACCATTATTGGTTTGTCCTTTATTGGGGCATCCTTAGTTGGGAACCCTAGTCAGTCTCCCAACACCACAACGCATACCACTCCTCCCATGACCCCTAGAGGGCAGAGGAGTGCATCCCATTCGGGAAGCCAGCCGAATACACAGCAGGGTACGTCGTAAACTAACCCTCTTCCTAACCAGAACTTTGTGTTTTCTCACAGTGCAATGACATCAACCTCCCACTCACCTTTCTTAGCTTCGTTGAATCTACCCGATTTAACCAAGCTGACGAAAGACCCCATCGCACACAATCCTACATGGCCTCCCATGCCCACGAAGCTCCCTTCGGATATACCAAAGTTCGAAGGAAAGCAAGCCGAATACCCTAGTAATCATGTCATGACCTTCCACCTGTGGTGTTCATCGAACAGTATCATTGACGACACTATTCGATTGAGAATATTTTAATGCACTCTGATTGGAGTAGCCGCGAAGTGGTACGTGGAGAAACCCTCAGCTTCACATGGAACCTTTGGCGCCCTTGCCATCGCATTCATAACATACTTTTAGCTACCCATTCACCATGATTCCGGAATTGAATTACTGACTCATTTTAGACACACCCCTGCCATCCATATCTCAGACCATCTCCATGAATGGAGGCGGCGTCGCATTTTATGTAAAGCTAAACTCGACGATCGGGTTCTCTTAGATTTCTTCTTGAAAAATTTTACGTTAGAGATTTTAAAGGATGTGGTGCAAGAGAAACCCACATCCGAAGAGGACAATATCAGCAAAGCCTAGCAGCTTGAGCTGATTTATACACAGTCATGATACATTTATAACATCCTGCCTAACACCCCGCGCCTGCAAACTTATCAATAATTTCCAGGCGCGTCGAACTTTGCAGACGGACTAATTGGGTCATTCACCTGTTGTGCTATACAACAACCCCCATTTATTTTTCATAAATATGGACACTTTAGAAATAAATAGGAAAATCCGTTTTAAAATTTCTTTGAAAAACACTTCGAAAATAAATTTTTTTCCTAAAGCACACCGCTTATAACATATTTTATCCTTCAAAAAGAATCTTAAATCATAAAATCTGCGAATTGCGACATGTGCTCTTTAAAAATCCTTTCCAAAGAAATAAAAATATTTACTTTCCTTTTTTTCGCATCGCACTTGATTTAGTTAAAACTTAAAGAAACAAAGTAATATAAGTTGCGACAGCCGCGGAATCGACGAAGCGAATATACTCAAAAATATAAATCCTTTTTTGCTATCGCATCCACTTTAAGCTTTCGCAAATCGCATCATGCGCGAATTATAATATAGACTTAAACGTATCTTCTAAATCTTGCGATCTGCGATTTTGGCATATCGCATTTCGCAACATTTATGAGACAATCATGAAATATTATAAGGAATCATTGCGATTTGCGCATTTAATGATATCACATGTGAAAAGCAACTTATGTCATATCAAATTGAATTTCAGATCTTAACGGCTTTAAACGATTGATAAGTATTGTGTGCGAAGTCATGTGAAGCTATGTCAAGCATTAAATTTTGAAATCATAGGGAATTATGAAGAGATGACTGATAAGATTGACAGTTTTTCGCGTGAGTTTGAAATAAATCCCTGATATATCTTTGTAATGCTTGTTATATGATATATTTCACTTTTCTCTTAGGAAATCAATTATCGAGTTAAGAAAGTCAAAGATGAGTAAAAATGGTAAAGAGGTGTCTCAAGCATAATCTTCAGAGGATACATATATGCCTTTGTTATTTTCAGACACTATCTGTAACAAGGATTGTGGCATTTCTTCATGGGAAGCTATGTACAAACTTTTTGAGGATGAAGGACCAAAGGTGATGACAAAAACATCTGTGACAAGTACTGATTCCACCTCTGATGCAACCCTTTTCGACATTTCATGCTTGTTTATTCACAGAATAGCTACAAGACAGAAGATTATGCCTTACACGGATATGATTAAGTGGGCAGTTGAGAACTTAAATATTGAAGATAAAGTTTTCAAGAATTCCAGAGGAGAGATTATGGGCTCTTTCAAAGGCGAAGATTTGACAGCCATGTATCATCTACCAGCTCCGCAACAAAAGTATGATAATAGATATGTGCAAATGTTCATAGCTAAACATCCAGATCTTATCAAAGTCATCCGTGAATGGAAAGACATTGAAGGGAAATTGAAGCAGGACAAATCTGGTATGTACCCCATTACACAAATCCCTTATCATTATTGCTATGTTTCTGGTATGTTGTGTAGGCTATTTTCGAAACCTGATAGCACTACATTCGCTAGAGATTGGGTTCCCTTAATTGACGCAATCGTCAATTCATCCATTTTGAATTGGGAAGACCTTTTATCCAATTATTTAGCCAAACATATTGTTGAACATAGGAATAAAAGGAGTGCTTCATCCCAAGAAAATTCACCCTTTTACAGGTCTGCTTATGTTATGGATTCCATTTGTTTCACTTCTACATTTCCAATCATGGGTTGGAAATGGACCATTAAAAACCCTACCCCAATTCACATATACCATAAAGAAATATGGGACTCTAAATTCCACCTACATTTCTACAAAGTCTTTTATGGAGTCATGTTGCCTATGTATCAAATGATTTTCATTGTAAAGATCCCTAGGGTTCCCAAAGAAGTCATTAAATATATTATTCCTACAGCTAGATGGTTTCCTGAAGAGAAATTCACATATGTTCGAGTATTTGGAATTTCTTCTCTTCCACATGTTTTGCCATACTATGTTCTAGATAGATTGTTTGGGAGAGAGATAGATTATCAGCTCATCAATGGTGTCACAAAACAGTTAAAAGATGATAAAAAGGCTATTTGGCCTTCTTTCCCTCTACAGTGCGACACCTTCACTTTGGCTAATATCGGCCATACATACAAAGAGGTTCCTAATATTCAGATGTTAAATCTAGCATTCATGCCAGGAATATTATATGACCCCAACGATGTAATTAAAAATTGCATGGAAAAACTCAAAACAAAGCCTTTCATAAAAGAAGAAGACAAATTTGATGACTTCTTCCAAGGAGTCGAAGATTTTTATGATATTGTTAAAAGGATTTCTAGTCAATCAAGTCAAGAAGAGGTTGAAGCCTTTTAGGTATATAGAAATGAGAGATTGAAAAATGTCCCTTTGAATTTTTTAGTTATTGAAGAAGAAAAACATACTCCAAGTGTCAGTCTCGATGAAGAAATGAAAGATAGCTCTGAAAATGAATCTTGTCAGTCTCAACAGCACTCTGATAAGTCAGATCAATCTGAGGATGAATCTGAACCTACAAAAGCAAATTTGGAAATCGACCAAATTCTTCAATAAATAGAGTTGCAAGAGAAAACGAAGAACAATGGCACTAAATCAAATTTAGAGGCAGTTTAAAAGGATCAGAGCACGGTAGATCAGTCTAAATCATCTCAAGGTAAAGACTTGGTGAATGAATGGGAACAATTTTCCCAAGCAATAAAGACTCCTAAAGAAAAGTTCAATACTGACCAAGCAACAAGTTTTCAAACGCCAGAGACTTCTCAGAAAATAGTTGAAATTGTCAACCCTCTAGAGAGAATCCTAGCAACACAGAGTAAAGAAATCATTCCAGCTTACTCTACAAATCAAATCATCCTACAGATTGAAGACATTCCATCATTGGATATTTTCTATAGTCTCGGCCACAAAGCTATGGTTAAAAGGAATAAGAGAAAAAGAACTGATGAGATAACTCCTAAAACGAAAGATGAATCAGTTGATGTCCTTTGGAAGGATTCATTGGAGGATCCCACTGATCATCTGACTAAATTGTCACAATATGCAGGAGCTTATGCCACAGCCACTGTAGATAAGGCAACTAAAGTTAGAACCTTGTTGAAACAGAAAGATTCCAGAATACAGGAATTAGAACAGATGTTAGATGCGAAGAAAGTCAAGACTACTGAACAAATCAAAGAACGTTCAACACAGTTACATAAAGATATTGAAAATCTTAAGTTAGAACATAACACAGAGCTTAAAGAGAAACAAACACAGCTGAAAAAAGCCATGGCAGAGTTACAGAATCAATCACAATCAGAAAATTTCATAAGAAGCACTTGAGATAAATGATTTGATAAAGAAACAACAAAAAATATTTTGTCATAAAGCTGCTACGATTGATTCCTATTGTGATTCCAATAAAATAATGATTCAGAAAATTGCAATCCAAAAACTAGAATGTGAGAAACTTCAAAAGAAAATTGAAGAACACATTCAATGGCAAGACTCAGATATGGGAAAACAAGTTAATCTACCACAAATAGACAAGCTTCACAAAGAATTATTATTTACAGAATGGGAAGCACAGATCATCCGAATAGAAAGAGCAGCGACCAAGACATCCAACAAATCAAGTGAGGTTATACAACTCTTATGTGACCAATTGTTTAAAACAGGACTTCTTAAAGAAAGCACGTCTGATGTGTTTTCAATAACAAAAGAAGTAGAACTAAAATGGACACAGAGAGTAGAACAATAGGAAGAAATAATCAAGAAAGTCAATAAGTTTGATCAGGAAAATTATTGGAATTTTCTAATCAAACCTTATCATCAGCAAAAAAACTCTTCTATTTCTCACAGAATTAACCAAAAAGTCTCAATCAACAATCTCAAATGCTATCTTCAAGGACCAAATTCAATCACGAATATCTCAGCCAGCTCAACTCAAAACAATGCTAGATATATGCCAACTTTGTGATCACACATAAATGCATGATCCATAAAGTCATGATTATCAGTTCTAAATTCCTAGATTATTGTTCAAGTTAAGTTTTAGAGAAAGGTTGTTTGAAACCTCCTCTACATTTTTGTAAATCATTTAATTAGTTTGTAGTTAGTTTTATTATTTAAACCCTTCTCATGCATTTAGAGAAGGGTCCAAGATTTTGTTAAGAACATTTGCAAAAAATGCTTATTTCTAAGTAAGTTTGTGGATGCCTTGATGAAGTAATGGAACACGGCCTTTTTCAGTTATAAATATCATTTTGTTGAATCATTGTTGGTGCACTTCTGTATTCTTTGAACGACTCTTTGATTGAAGAATTGGATACGGCCTATTATCACTAATTCGATAAGCAGAAGTAATACACATCTGGTACTATTATCATGTATGTTATTTTTGTTTCTGAATGTTAGTGATGAACTCAGCTTTCATGAATCATATATAGAATTAATTATTTTTATCTGAAATATCAGTTGCACTATTGTACGATATAAAGATATAAATTAGTTATTTCATATATGGTCATTAGATAAATGCGATATATCTTTCATTTTCTTTTGATTAACTATTTTTTCAAGAGAATTATCTTACAAAACAATAATTCTATTAAATCTATGATGATTTCATCATCACAGATTGACTAGATATCTCTTTAGATCGCATTAAATTATTATCCACGGGTTAGATTAAATTTAATTCAAATTTTTTTAATTTAGAAATAAATTTATCTTAGTTTGTATTAATTCATCATTGCAAAATATTTTGAAAATAAATCCCACAAATTATCTTAAAAAACCCAAATTTGGGAAACTAGTCCCATCACACCCAGTCGGAGCCACTATCCCAAAGGGAAAATGAACTGCTTTAAGGTCCAGACCGGGTGTTTATCCCCCTTGTTGTTGCCACGGATTTCTAAGGCCTCAACATGACCCAAGGTTACCTAGGCAGCAGCAGTCAAAACCCCGGTTACACATACATTTCTACCCAGAACGTACCTCAACCCGGTTTTCAAAGTCATCATATGCCTCAACAACATTTGACCAATAGGGTGCCAGCGTATCACCAGGGAGGACCTTATCCTCCGGCTTAGGGGAATCATTACGCAGAAAGAAACACTGACGGAAGAGCTCCCCTCCAATAGCCAGGTGCAAACCAGGGACCACGTTATGCTCAGTCCCCAACACAAGACCCGCCTATGCAAACCAATGCACAAGTGAAATTTGTGCAGTCGTCCCAAAACCAACCACACCAATACAACCAGGAGAACTACCCTCCTAATGTGGTGAAGAAAAAAACAAAAAACAAGCCAAAAGGGAACCCTAGACAGGGGGGCAACAACCAGCAGCACCCACCACGATTCCAGGCTAGAGGAAACTCCAACCGAAATCAGAGCCAGGAGCAGAGCAATGCCCAATGGCAGAGAAAAAGGCCACCTCTTCGAACAAACCATTCTTGTTCGATATGTGGTGAGTACGGCCACTATACTCACCACTATCCTGATCTCCCTAAGATGAAGAATCTACAGAGTAACCGCTGACAAGGAGGATCTTCCCAGCAACCAGCTGTGATGCAAGAACCTTTCCCCCATCAAGGGACAGTAAGCACTCAGCAGCAAAATACAGACGACTCCGGGAAAAGCAGCTATGAAATATACATCACTAGCGAAGAGATGTTTTTTCAAACACGGAATCGCAATTACAGCACCCCACCAGACACCAATACGTTAGGGGAAAGTACCAATGCACTAACTACACCTTTGACCATTTCAAAGATGCCTATAGAACCATTGCCAAAAATGGCGAAGGGACCCAATAGGCGAGCAGGAAACTACTACAAAGCGGCCCATAATTATGGTATCATGGATGATTTAGCACAATCTCCCGCTGCTATGTCAACTTTGGAAGTGTTGTAGTCGTGCCCAAAACAAATTAAAGCCCTACTTTCCGCGTTAGGCGCTATCGACCCTACCAATACGCGCCTAATGGATTTTGACTTAGACAAAGCCACCCCTAGACTTCCTTCCATGGTCGCCTTCCAGATACCAGTGTCAGTCCATAACGTGCATCATGTCCAAAAATGTTTGGCAGAAGTTAGGTTCTCCCGAACTAAAACCCCCAGTCATCACGCTTCGAGCATACGACAGTCGTTCATCAACCCCCGTCGGCCTCTACTAAAACATTCTGGTCTACTTAGCCGGAAAGACGGTCCACATATACATTGAAGTCTTGGACGCTCACCTGGATTACAATATACTCCTTGGGCGGAGTTATATGTATGCCATGTATGCCATAGCCTCCTCCATCTTTCGCATTATGATGTTCCCCCACGAGGACCTCATCATTACTGTAGACCAACTGACGCACAACAAGAAGTGACCCCTAAGAAACACTTATGTAATTCTACCCTATGTAGACACATCCTCGAATGCTCTCTCACGATAATAAGAATATGGCCCTGGCCAGTTCAAACCGTCGTCCGTTATAGGGTCATTCCTAGGAGATCCTCCTATAATCCCTGAGTCATCGCCCGATGTCACAGCGGCTTCGGTGTGCATGATGTCCACATCAAGCGCCGAAGCTAGTCAAGACACAGACACAAGAAGCAATGGCATCGAGTCATCGGACATGGCAGCCTCTCTAGCCTATGCTGCCTCCCAAACCCCTTTTCTCTACCCCCAGCTAGTTTCATCTCCCAGTAGGTTTTGGTAATGCTAGTATTACCCAAAATATCAATGGAAATCCCAGTTTGGTACCTCGTTCCTCCTGCAAGAATAGGAGCCACCCAGATTACTGCCATAGGATTGAAGCCCCTTAGTCCTGAGGAGGCCCCACTCATCCAAGAAACAGTCGAAACCACCCCTGCAAAGGAAATTCCCATTGCAAAACCAGTGATTACGGCTAAGAAAACCGAGAAAAGAGGAAAGAAGATGGTGACCCCCGAAATTCAACGAGAATCACCAGTATGCACCATATGCAACGTAATAGGTCACCCTACCCATATCTGTCCAGAACTAGATGAATTAGAAGCACTCCTTGGCTCTGAGACAGACATCGTGATGTCGTGTTTCCGTAAAAAGGAACCTGTCACCAAAGGTAAAGGCAAAGCATTGCATACTAATCACGCATGCGCTCTCTGCAGCAACTATGGGCACTATACCCACCATTGCCCAGAAATCCCGCGATACAGGGATGCCTTACACACCATCGAGCGGTCCTATTAAGAGGATCCCCCCACCCAATCTATCGGGGATGAATCCCATATCATCCCGTACCTGCAGGAAGAGCAACGATCACCTGAAAGGCTCCCCACCAGACCCCCTCCCCCAATTGAAAGGTACATACTTTGCGATGAACTTGATCATATCATCATTGACTGCCCAGCTTTAGAAATGTTCCAACGATGGTACCCAGTCCATATAGTATACCGCACCGACATGGACGTCCCATATTCATGTTAGGTATGCGGTGACAACCACCCAATACGTCATTGTGACTACATACCGAGATTCCGCACAGCTCTAGCTTGTATGCGATCAACCATAGTTCATCTCTCCCAAGAAGATGGCGTGGACTCATAATCCATGAACAGATCGACAACCCAAGACGATGTGACGAACAGATCCATCTCGTTCTTGTCAAATGAAGGGTGACCAATCAGGGAGATTCTTCCCCCACCAAATGCCAACAACACGACACATCATATATGATTCATATCATCGTGTATCGGAACTATGACTCAAGTTGTCTGCTCCTCTACCATAGGTGTTGAGTCAGCTGCAACTACGAGAGTAGTTGTACCTACGACAGTGCAGACCCAATCTATCTTCACTTTGTCGACCGCGTCTGGTTCCACCACATCCACAATGGAATCCTTCTCGTGTCTCTCAACTAGCTCTGTACGGATTCACCCCATTCAACATAACCCTACCCAGGAACAATCCCCCTTCGGGTCCTTGTTTCATTCGGATGAAGATATCCTAGAGGCTATGATGGAGCCAGATTATCCAGGGGATGCAATGCATCATCGTTCACTTTTTCTCCCCAAGCAAACGTTCAGTCCTAACAAGATAAAAGAATAAGAGATCTATGCGATCGAATCAAAATATTTCCTTCCATTAGGCAAAGTCAATTGGTTCAAAAACCCCATCCCAGCGCACGATGCGTTTGAGGAAGGAAACATGTCGAATATCTCAACTACCATCAAGGTGAACATATCCCAAAATCCTACAAAGGTCGAAGAAATCTCACTGAGGGCAGCATGCTCTCCGGAAGAAATAACCTCTCACTTGGGGAATTTTGAGATCTAAAATGGGCCTCCTAAGGAAATAATAAAATAATATTTATGAATTTGCAATTCACTTTTTGCACCACAATCCATGTAACCATGGTTAAATTCAATTCAAAAGTTGTACCAAAATAAAATTCATAAAAAAATTGTATTGATGTGACTACAAATAAGAATGAGTTTTTCAAGAAAAAATCATTATCATTGAACAACTAATGCATTTGTCCTTTGTACTTAAATAACTTAAAATAAAATATAAATATAAATTCATAAATTCTTAATTATATAATATGTTATTAATTAAAATTTATATTAATTAAATTATATAATGACATGTAATTAATGTACTATATAAAAATAATATAATAAATGTAATATATTATTTTTTTTGTTTGAATTCTATTCAAAAGTATGAAATGACATTTATTATGAGTACTTTACTTTAACTTTAAAAGTACTTAGAGCACTACCATGGTTAGCCATGAGATTTTATCCACCATTGAGAATGTGACAAGTAAGTACCTTTAACTCAAGCAATGCCACCTCAACCATTAGGGATGATGTCATCTCCTAAATGTGATTGGTTCTCATAAAGTGAATTTTGATTGTACATTTTCCTTAGGAGGACCAATTTAGACCTCAAAATTCCCCTAACTAGTATACCCAATTGCTACAAGAATATCGAGATATATTCGCATGGGACTGCTCAGAAATGTCTGGGCTTAGTCCTACTAACGTAGAGCACCATATTGACCCTTGGCCTGATGTACCCCCAGTGCGCCAGAAACAACGTCAACTACACCCATCTAAGGCAGAAGCAATAAAGCGAGAAATCGACAAGCTTCACAAAGTCGGGTTTATCTACCCCATCGCCTAGACATCTTAGGTTTCCAACCCTGTTCCCGTCATGAAAAAAACAGGGCATTATATGCGTTTGCACTGATTTTCGGGATTTGAACAAAGATTATCCTAAAGACAATTATCCCACTCCATTCATTGACCAAGTCATCGATGCTTGCGCAGGACATGAGACTCTATCCTTCATGGATGTGTTCTCTAGGTACAATCAAATCCAAATCCGCCATACAGACTGGTAGAAAATTGCGTTCACCACCCCCTGGGGCACATTTGCATACAAGGTAATGCCATTTAACCTAAAAAACGTTGGAGCCACCTTCCAAAGGGCCATGAATTATATATTTCATGACTTGGCACACCTTATCCTCACTTGCTTGGATGACTTTACCGTCCACTCCAAGAAGCGCTCAGACCACCTCTAGGATTTGCGATTGGTATTCCAACAATGTCGTCGTTATAACCTATGCTTGAACCCCCTCAAGTGTTTCTTTTGCATCAGCGCAGGAAGACTCTTAGGTTTTATCGTGTCCTAGAAAGGCATTTGTGTGGACCCCCTTAAAGTCCAAGCCATCAAAGAGGTACCACCACCTCGAACCCTCATGCAACTTCAAAGCCTGCAGGGGAAGGACAATTTTCTGAGACGCTTTGTCCCAGGTTATGCCACCTACGCTCAAGGGTTCCTACGCCTCCTCCACCAGGACATCCCATTTAAATGGGACGATTACGCCTAGAAAGTGTTCGATGTGCTGAAAGAAACATTATCTTCAGCGCCCCTCATCAGTCCCTCAGACTATGACAAAGATTATATCATGTTTCTATCATCTTCCGAGTCTACGTTAGCCAAAGTGTTGGTCCAGGAAGGCCCAGATGGGAAGGAGCACGTAATCTACTACGTCAGCAAAACCTTATCGGGTCTAGCATTAAGATATGAACCTGAAGAAAATACTGCACTAGCATTAATTTATGCAGTCCAAACACTTCACCACTACATCATCTTAAGAACCACTACAGTCATCGCAGATATTAACCCCATTAAATACCTGCCCACGCACCGCCTAATGAACCATAAGTACACCCGCTAGATAATAATTCTACAAGAATATGACTTACAGTTTCGCTCCCCCAAAAGAAAAAAGGCGCTTGCCTTAGCAGAGTTCATTATGGATCTCCCAGGAGATACCAAGGGATCACCAATGAACGATTTTCTACCCGATGAACACTTATTCTTCGTAGCAACCAACTACCCTTGGTACATAGATATTCTCTTATTCTTGCAAACCCAAAAGTCTAGACCTCATCTCACCTGAGATGACCATCAGCACATACGCCAACAGGCCCCCCGATATCTCCTCATGGGAGATGTCTTATATCGATAAGGGATCGACACCATTTTATGGCAGTGCCTCACCCACGACCAAGCAGAACAAGCCCTTAATGACTCCCACGGAGGCGCTTGCGGCAGCCACCTATCTGGCATGGCCACTGCCCAAAAAGTCCTACGGGTAGGATATTTTTGGCCCTACTTGTTTCGCAACTTCATTACAATAGCCAAAATATGCGAATGATGCCAACGCTTCGCCCACAAAGCAATATCACCTCCCGCTCCTCTACATCTTGTCATAGTCGTCGGTCCCTTTTGTAAATGGGGGATTGACTTCATGACTTTCAAACCCACCTCATCAGGCAACCATAAATACATCATCGTGGCTGTCGACTATTTCACCAAGTGGGCTGAGGCCATGCTTACATACGACAACACAACAGAAATCGCCGCTCGATTTCTGTTCAACCATGTGATCGCATGATTCGACGTCCCCAAAGAGTTAGTCTCTGACCATGGGAAATACTTCGAGAATGAAGTTTTCAAAGAGCTATCTCACCACCTTAGATTCACCCATGAATTCGCTTCACCATACAACCCCCAGTCCAATGGACAAGTAGAAGCAATTAACAAAGTACTCAAAACTATGTTACAACGCATGGTGAATGACCATAGAACCAACTGGAACCATATGCTCTTTTCCGCCCTGTGGGCATACCGCACGACGATAAAGACATCCACTAGTTTCACTCCCCTCCACTTAGTATATGGGATCGAGGTTGTGATTCCCATAGAACGCGAGATCCCAAATCTACATGCTACCATCGAACTCCTTGATGATACCCAGCCTCTAGAACAGCGCCTAGTACAACTAGAGCTTGTCGACGAAAGTCGACGGCAGTCGCTACAACACAATGAGGCCCACAAGAAAAGGGTAAAAGCATCATTCGACTGCCACATCAACCCTCGCTCATTCACCAAGGGCGACCTAGTCCTCCGCTATAATGTCGCAAAAGAATCCCTAGGACCAGGAAAGTTCGAAACCTTGTGGAAAGGACCATACATCATCAAACATTACCTCTGACAAGGGGCATACATCTTGACAGAACTGGATGGGACATGCCTGATCAACCCCATCAATGACCTTTACCTCAAGAAGTTCTACCCATAAGGGCCAAAATGGTCCTTCCCTAGAGTGAACGTACACAACCCCAACCACTAAAATATTTTTGACCAAAAGACTTATTTAAAAGCGCTCAAAGTGCCACCATGGATCACTAAATTGAACCCTATTTCGGATTTGTTGATGGAGCATCACGATGGTCTCAAAGATTAGCCGTTGTTTCCTGGGTCATTTACCACCCTGATCGATCACCACTCTGCTCAAACGGTGTGTGCATTGGTTCAACAACAAACAATTAGGCATAATATGATGACGTCATTGGACTTATGTGCGATGCCCTCCATCAGGGCATACGCCATATGCATATCTACCTCGATTCCCAGTTAGTAGTGTCGCAGTTAACCCAAACATTTGAGACAAGAGATTCACATTTGTTTAGAAAATATTTGCGTGCAAAAATATTAAGCAGACAATTTGACTATATCACATTGACACATGTACCAAGGAGTCAAAACCAAACAGTTGATCGCATAGTTAACAATATCCTAGACGGGAATGCATCTCGAATAAACTATAATACATAAAAAACCAAAAATATATATATCCATCAACATAACATCATACATAAACCAAAACATGGGACACAACACCATAGAGCTGCAAAAAATATCTCTCATATATATATGTCACAATGTATATGTCTAAGTACAAAAAATAGTATCGCTGGCCCAACTACCAGCCCAAAGATACAATAGTCATCAAAAATAAGGGAAGCATCCTCATAATGGGTGCTTTCCCTGTGTACAAGTATACTCTAGGGTGGTGCCCCCTCAGGAGGGGCACCTGGACCCACAACCGCTCTCGGTGCCACCACTGGAGCTATCGTCGCAACTGAAATCGCCACTCGACGTAGAACGGGCCGATACTCCCTCTCGCGGGCCATCACAGTCTCCAACCAGACCTCCTCGAAGTCATCCATAAATCCTCGAGCAGGTACCCCCTGGGTCAAGCGGTCCACTCGACCCCAGGCATCCTCAAGAGATGACACCCAAGCAGTCAACTCCTCGATATGAGCCTTCGCCTTATCCGCACGTGCTACTACTGCATCAACAAGAGCCTGCTCAGCCATAGCCTCCGCAGCGGCCGAGATGATTCCCTCCCCTAAAGGGCCAGCACCACCACCGGGTCCCCCAGCACAACTCCTCTGTAACCACCCCTAGGTCGCCGTAGAGGATCGTGGCCAACCAACCGAGCCATGGGGTGACCCACCTTGCCAACATTTGCAAGAGTAACCAAAATGATGTCTGTGTCGCTAGCAAAACACATAAGTACATATATACTCAAATAAATGCATAAAACATACACAACATACTTGTAGGCCCCCAAGCATAACCAAAAGGGAGACCCATGTCTGGATCCCCCCCAGAAGTCCATCCCCACATATGGGAATGGCAAGAACATCTGCGGGTTGGCCTCGAACTAGGCCTATGTCATGGCCTTTCAATAACGCCCCACCATGCCACCACCACCTCACGGCATCATTGGAGCCCACCTCCTTATACGAGGCTCCCATGGCCCCCCAGGAGGCACCGCCACTACTGGCCTCAGCAGCGCTACCCTCTCGTACATAATGTTGCACAAGATACTGGCATACGCAAACAACTTAGATCCATTATGGAATTTGTTCAGTTGCGACACCATCCTTTCATAGTAGAAACGAGCAAAGTCGTAAAAATGCCCGGACCTCAACCGGCACAGTACTCCAACCTACAGGCTTGATGCCCGATGCGGAGTCTACGACCCTTCCAGTCACACAATCACCGTCAGAGCACATAGCTCTGCCAAATCTGTCACGGATGCAATATTGATGCACCCCTCAGTAAGAGGTGCCCCACCACAGTGGTGTCTCTGAAACCTCTCCAGATCCACCTTCCCAGAAGGAAGTGGATATCTCAGCACCTCACCATGACGCAGTAACCCGGTCACTAAATACACGTATGTCTTAGGACGGATGAACAGGTTCGTCCCCCACAACACGAACATGTTTCTCCTCCTACGCTAGTGTCAGATCAAGTAGCGTAGCAATCGGTCCTGCAACCGAAGAAGCTCATTCTCCGCGAACTTCAGGAGCCCCCATTGCGCTAGTTGTTGATGCGCCCCAGCATCATCATCCAACGCAGTTCAGAGTTCAGGCCAATCCCGCTTCCTCCACAATAATTTGTCATCAAAACAAGTACCCATCAGTACAAAAAAAAACACAAAATAGGCAAAAAGGAAAATTATTTTTCGCCTCGGCTTTGCGCGCCTTTCCCTCAGACAGGCGCACTTTAACGCACGCCTGTATTTTGCACAGGCGCGCTTAAACCACTTCAAAAAAAGGGAATAGAGCACTTTAGCGCGCTTATCCCCAAAAAATGCGCATAAGGAGAACGCGCCTTTGCCCCAATTGCTCACGCAATCTAGGGAAAAAATAACCCAGAATCCGTACAAAACTAGTCTGTATGGACCCCGACACCATCAAACTGAAAAAATTAAAGTGCAGGATGTCATGGAGGTTACCTGGGCATCATCTCACTAATCCCTGGTGCTCAGGCTGACCGCAACAGCAAGAAGTGCTACACAGAAGCCTCTGACCTCTCAAAAACTCAGCAAGTACAAATGAATTGAATTAGTGCCATATTCACCTATATATCGCCCTTTTCAAAGACTTGGGAGGACCATAGCGAGAGATCAGAAGGTCCATTCTCTGAACCATAAGCTGCATTGCAACCAACACTCCATGATGAACAGAGGCGATGCCACACAATCTCACTCCCAATAAATTATTTTTTCAGCGCCGGCAAGTATGCCCTCTCTCATCTTCTTTTTTAAAGCTCATGACTTTCAATAATATTTGATAAAGAATATGATTTCACTTGAGGTAGTTGTTTTTGCAGGAAAAGCTCACAAACCATCCACAATGCCATCTACTGAAAGTTCCAGAGCAGGTATCATTCTACCCCAGCATGATAGAGTCCCAACCAACTCTGCATATCCCGACATCATTTCTCCATCAAAAATTAACCATAGGGTCCTCATATCTAATCATTTTTATCATCACCTCACCCTACACATGATAAACATCATCGTTGGTTGATAGATCCTCCCCTCCATGGCGCTCATCACCCAAAGTAGACCATATATCACAGCAAAAGTGATGCCATGGCCATACCACTTTAGTCCGGGAAGCACCTCATGCCCATCCATTCACCATGCATAAGGTCAAGTTTACCATACAAGCTAAAAACCCCTTCTCAGATTATCAGGTTGTACAAGCATATCAAAAGCGCATTACTGCGCCTCGCATTTGGCCCACCATACCTCCACCAGCATAATCCCATCTGCGATACTTTTTCATCTGCTTCATCAACCCCGCACATGAGACCAACCAATGGGACCCCCACCCTCAACAAAACACCTTCCTCACAACATCAGTGAGCGAAAACTTTCATGTTTTGGGGTACTCGTCTCTGTGTTTGTACAAACCAAACCCCATTATTTTATTCTTTTGGTAAGTGTACAAAGACCCCGAATGGTGCACTACGTCCTTCACCCTCCATCCATCTTTTTCTCCCATGGCAGAAGTCCCTCAACACCCTTGGTCAAAGTATTACACCCCCACGCACATGCCATCGTGAAATTCATAGCCAGTTTATACCTGCCCTGGAAGTTCTACCGACTCCAGGGATTTCCCCATCAGAAATAACAATGACTGTCGCCAGGCTGCTTAGTATACTCCAACCTTGGGCCATTGAATCATCATCATCAGTTTTCAGTCACCCCTCACAAGCATGCCTATGTTAAACCTATCACATCCAGGTCCCTGACCCCTCATGTCGCCGACCCCTCGGCTGACTACGGCTTCCTTTTTGTCGACCTCAACACCTATTCTCCAAAAACGAAGTGGTACCTTGGATTACCCCTCTCCATAAAAGGGGCATCCTCGGGTGGCACTATGGGAGACATCATTGCCCATAGATGTCATCGATCCTCTTGACATTCGAATACAACAAAAGCTTTCATTTCAATATGGTATCGTACCTTACAACCATTTCACTTTGATCAAATTCATCGAAGACCCATGCCTCCATAAGCGTCTCTGTCAGCAATGCTTACACGGGAAGGTCCCAGCCAGCACCTATGCATGCAATAAGCAGCTATATGCCATACCAAGTTTACGCATATGGGTACCATATTCCACCTATTGTCAAAGAAAAAATGCCCCTGAGGGCGTCAGTAGTCGTCATCAGCAACCACTAGATCACTACCACATTAGTGATACCGATAGAACATATATATGTCAAAATAAATTTGTTTAACTAGCCACAGCATCACGAGCATGGGACATGCCTGCCTCGTAGAAAATTTCTATATGTATTGTATTATATTTGCTTACAGGGGTCCTTTAGGACACAGTCATTCTTGGAACCGGTGCAGGGTGTTTTTAGTTCCAAGCTTCACGCAGGTCTCTCTCTCTCTCTCTCTCTCTCTCTTTACGCACGATATACAGAAAAGAAACTATAATGTATTTCGGCTATACAATTATTCCTAAACCTCACACATTAGGAGGCAACTGTTAACATTGGAAAATCGTACAGTAGAATACGACATTATTTAATGTCAAGCAGAAGGGTTTACAGGGCTGGAAGACATTACAGAATCTGGAAAGTATTTAAAAATCTCTAAGGTCCGAAGAAAATCAAATTTGAACAAGTCCTAAATTCTCTTTGCGCGCATAATCCTTCATGAAGAGCGCCTTCGCGCGCTTTTTTTCCCGATATGCGCACAATCCTGGGAGTGGAAAAATGTCACTATCCAGGACCACAAAAAGCAAAGGACAAGTGATTCCTCATTTGAAGCCGCCTAAGGACAGCCACCAACGCCTCCTTAGACACCAAGTGAGCACACAATGGAATATTTGGAGCACCCAAAGGAATCATACCCCTCTCTTGGGTCACCATCCACAATGTACCAAGAGAGGGAAGGGAGGATTTGAAATCTCCTATATAAGGCCACCATGAGATGAAGAATTGGTGAACACATTGTTATGCTGGACAAAATTTCCCAAACAATACTAGCAGCGTGGGCTCCGGAGCTAAAGATAGAGGGGACTCAATTTTTGGCCATCCAACAAGTTTAGTCCAACACAATAGAGAGAGAGGGAGACTGCACCGAGGAAAGCTTGGGATAAAAACATCCTTGCATCGACACTTAGAACCCATGTTCTAGGGGCCCTTTGGCAAGAGGGTAAAGTTTCACTCTTATTACTACCAGCGCTCAATAAGAGGGGCCTAGAGCCACCATTCATATTATTGTTGTCGTTTGACTCTTTTCAGAGCTCGTGTTTATTTGTTTTTGTTTTATTTTATATATGCATGCTATTTCTCTATCTAGTATGCTTATGATTCTAGCTTGTTCCACTAAATTTCTTGACTCCACTTCTTTTTCTGCCTGTTACCAATAACTTAAGTGGGTATACCACACCCCTTAAGTTTGTGTTATTTTGTACATACGTGCACCAAACACAATCCAACAACCATAAATACAAAGATGCAGCGAAAATAACACTTCATTTCATTAATATCAAAGAACTGATATTTGCTTACAAATAGAATGGAAATAAACTAGCTAGGACATTGGTAGCTTATCTCTAAGAAGAGATGTGGCGGCTACAGGCCTCTAAAATATGTGTTACAATGAGGCTATAAGGCCTGTATATTATTGATAAATAATGGAAAACCCTAAACATCTAAAAACTTAACCCTAGGAGATGAAACGCTAGAATATGGGCCCCTTCGGGGTAAATTGGTACATCAATTTCCCGAGGTCGTAACTTTGGCATACTATCTTCGTTTGATGCACATGATACATCATTAGAAAGATCTATTCGAGGACTACAACTCCTGACCAAAAATGTATATTTTGCAATGGAATTAAATTCCCCGGAAAAGTGATGCACAAAAAACGTCGTTTAGGGCCTCAAAACGGATCCGAAAGTTCAGGACCCGAAAAACTACTAAAAATAGTAAGTTATGTTGAAACTTAAAAACTGAAAGAGGAAATGGTGGGGCCCCAAGTGGAATAGGAAAGTAGCCACCAATATCCACCTAGATCATTCCTCCCCCCTTAGAAGGAAATGGTCCCCATTGCGTCGAGTTCCTCCATGAGATGAGGAAACTTCAGCTGAACTTAGTCCCTGGTGAACCACTTGCCTTGGTGCAGGAGTTGGCCAGTTTTGACAACCTAATACAGTTGGATCTTCCGTTGGCGAGTGTTATTGATTTGCATCTCCATGATACAATCTGTGGTGGCCTATTCCATGCAGTCTGGGTTTAACTCTGTTGGTGTGAGTTGTTCTCCAGTGTCAGAGGTGTCCAGTAGACATGGGAAGTAGGGACGAAGGTGGTCCACATTGAATATTGGGTGCATACCAAGGAATGGGGGAATACTGAGCTCGAAGGAATTGTTCTCTACAGCCTTGGTGATGGTGTACGACCCATATCAGAACGAGAAAAGCTTGTGGTGGGGTCCAGTGAGGCGCTCCTTCTACAAATGTAGCCAGACTTTGTCGCCCACCTGGAAGTTGTGTGGCACCTAATGTTGATCATGTCGTTGCTTGTACTTAGCATTGGCTCTGTCCAATATGTCATGAACCTATTTGTGGATGTGCTGAATGCACTCAATGAAGTTGTTCGCTTTGTGAGATTCAGAGTGGACATGAGCCGAATCAGCCTGAGTAGTCGCAAATGGCATGGCTACATCAATGAGACATAGTGGTTGGAATCCCATGCCCACCTGAAAGGGGTTGTGGCTGGTTGAGCTGTGGAGAGCCCAGTTATAACTGTGTTGTACATAGGGGAGGCTCTCGTCCCATGTGCATGGATGTTGTGAATTGTACATGTGCAGAATGTGTACAATCATCCTGTTGACGACCTCTGTCCGCCAATCAGTTTGGGGATGGAAAGCTATGGACTTGGTGAGCTTGGTGTCCAGCATTGACCAGAGGCTGGACCAAAATGTGTTGAGGAACCTGTTGTCTCGATCTGAGATGATAGACAGTGGGATCCCAAAGTACACCCACACTCATTAAAAGAATAGTTTAGCAGTGGCTTCTGCTGTGATATTCTTCTTGCAGGCCGCCATAATGGCCATCTTCGAGAATCTGTCGACAACCATGAAAACACAGTCGTTTCCATGCTTAGCAGAAGGAAGACCTTACATATAATCCATGGAGATGGATTCCCAAGGTCGACTAGGGGTAGGTAGCAGAGTATAGAGGCCTTGCTTCTTGATGGTTGGTTTGGCAATGGCGCAAGCAGTGCAGGATCTGATGCACTTCCCGAGATCCTGTTAAAGGTTTGGCCAATAGAAATACTTCTACAGTACTGCAAATGTTTTCTCGACCCCGAAATGTCCAACGAGTCGACTGTAGTGTGCTTCCCATATCATCTTGGCACGCTTTCTTGAAGGAACAAAAATGTGTCCCATGTGACATAACAATGCTTCTTGGAGGTGAAATTTTTGAACTTGCGTACCCCCCGAGAGTGCCTTGTATGTGTGACCAAATTCTAGATCGCTCTTGTAGAGAAGTGGCTAATCAGAAGTATCGTGCCCACAAGAGTTGAGAACGGTGGTTAGCACCACGATTGGTGGTCGGCAGAGGAAGTCTGCAACATTATTGGTGCTACCCTTATTGTACTTGATGTTAAAATAAAACTATTGCAGATATGTGGACCACTTCTGATGGCGGTTGTTCTGTAACTTCCCTTGTATCTGTATGAACTGCAGGGGTCGGTGGTCTGTGTGGATGATTGTTTCCTTCCCCAAAATGTAATGCTTGCATTGTCGACAGGCCTACACAATGGAATACATTTCTTTGTCATAATTGGGATACTTGCAGACTGTGTCAGACAATGTCTCACTGTGATATGCCACTGGATTCCACTGTTGAGTAAGAACTTCCCTAATAGCATAATGAGAGGCATCCATCTCGATCTCAAATGGTTGTTGCAAGTCTGGTAACGTGATAACTAGGGCAAAACAGAGGTGATGTTTCAATTCTATGAATGCCTTTTGTTGAGATTCCGACCAAAAGAAATTTTATTTTGCTCCTCTCTTGGTGACTTGACTCAAGGGCCAAGTGATATGAGAGAATCCCAACATGAACCTGCGGTAGAAATTAGCAAGACCCAGAAAGCTGCGGAGATCTATTAGAGTGGTTGGGGCTGGCCAATCCCGAATGAATTGGATCTTGGTTGGATCCACATGCACCCCCCTTTCATCAATAATGTATCCAAGATATAGAACCTGGGTCATGCCAAAAGTGCACTTCTCCAAATTGGCACACAACTTGTGTTGCTGCAGTGTTTGGAGGACTTGTTGGATGTGGTGGAGGTGCTCTTCCCAAGTCTGGCTGAAGATCATGATGTCATCCAAGTAAACCACTACAAATGAGTTGGTGAATGGTCGCAAGATGTCGTCCATCAATCTCATGAACGTTGCGGGAGAAATCGTCAACCCGAAAGGCATGACCAGCCATTTGAAAAGGCCCTCCTTGGCTTTGAAGGCAGTCTTCCACAAATTGAAGGGTTTGATTGGTACCTGGTGATACCCAGACTTCAAGTCGACCTTGCTGAAATATTTCGCCTCTTTGAGTTGGTCCAGAAGGTCATCAATTGATGGGATCAGGTACCTATTCCAGACAATGGTCTTGTTCAGCAGCCGATAATCAATACAGAGTCTCCAAGTCCCATCATTATTCTGTACCAACACGATCAGGTTCCCATAGGGCGATGAACTCGGACGGATGTGACCTTTCTGCAGCAGCTCCTGAATCTGCCTCTTGATTTCATCGTTCTCTAGAACAAAGCGTCGATAGATCAGTCCATTGGGTAGCGGCTTACTTGGGGTAAGATCAATGGGGTGCTTGACTTGACAGTGCAGAGGCACCCCTGTGGGTAAGGTGAAGATGTCCCCGTACTCCTCCACAACCTTATCCATTTGTTGTTGTCGTGCATAGGAGCCCTGTCTAGAGGTCATGGCCATAGTCTTCTTCTTGCCCTGGGGGCGGATCATCATCAAAACAAATTTCCTAGTTTTGGAAATGAGCTTATTGCATTACTTTGCAGTAACCAAAGAGATAGCGGCAAGCGGTAGTACCTCTGGTATCTTGTACATCTTATTTCAGAATGTAACAAAAACGGCGTGAGGTCGGGACTCATACACAACATGTCGCTTCCACAAGTATGGTTGGTCTAATAATACATCACAAACATCAAGAGGAGCACTGTCACATAATACCTCATCCGTGAAGGGCTTGATGCTGTAGGGAAGGCGGCACTGTTGGCTCACGCGGAGATCCCATCCTTAGTGAAGCCACTTGATGGTGTATGGTTGTGGGTGTGTTGTGGTCGTCAATCCCAACCGCTTCACGGTGTCTACTGAAATGAGGTTATTTTGACTCCCATTTTCGAAAATGAACTATAGCGGGGAAACCTTTACCCACATCTAGGAGTGGAAGAGACACTCCTCCTCTGGATCTTTCGGTTTCTCCTTCTCAATCTTCACAGTGGCAATAGTGGTGTTGGGCTCCGCACCAAAAATTTGTTTCAATTTTTTATTCCCCTTGTCAGGTTCGGATTTAGAGTCGGAGCATGCACTTGATTCAAAAGCCCTCATCTCAACCACTAGTGATTGCTTGGACTAACACTCACTTGTGTTGTGAGTGGAGTTCTTATGGAACTCACACCACTTTCCCGTGTCCTTCTTTGGCTTCACGGTCTTGTTCTTTGTTTGCGGCTTTGGAAATGTGTCTAGGGCCACCATGCCTTGGTTTTGTCCTTTGTTTTGCAGTTTTGGGGCACCTTTCCCTTTCTTTTGATTCACATATCCAAAGTCTCACTTCTTCTGTTTGAAGTTTTGCTCAATCTTGGCAGCATACCGGTATGTCGTACCAAGCGAGGAGATGTCGAGGAACTCCATTTCCTCCTGAATGTATCTGTGCAGACAACTGCGATACTTTAGCACCAAATGCTTCTCCGAATCTTTGATACCCAACTTTTTGCACAGGGTATGGAACATATTCGTCAACTCATGCACATATTGATCCCTTTGTTGCTGCAGCGTGGTACATTGTATGTACTTGTCCTCATAGCTCCCCACGGGATAGTATTGTTCCTTGATGGCGTCTTGGAAAGTATTCCAAGTGGGTACGACTAAGAACAGAGAGGGTTCTGTCTCGTCCTTTTTCTCACAGTAGGTTTTGCACCAGTCCTTGACATGGGGGGTAGCTTTGAGGAGTGCAAAAATAATCTTCTCCCTGTCGGAAAAGTCATGAACCGAGAAATATCCTTCTAATAGATTCAACCATCTATCAACAACATCTTCATCTATTTGACCCTCAAATATGGGAATGTCAAAGTTTACTTGTACCTTAAAGGGAGTCCCGCCTCCAGAGTGGCTGTTGGATACAGATGCGCTGTCAGTGGGCACTCGTTGAAGGATCTGGGCAAAGTTATCCATCATCGCGTTCCTTTGTTTTTAGAGGGCCTCCTCTAGAAATATTTTGATAAGATCTCCTTCTCCCTCGTCTTTCTTTTCTTCCCCATGGGCGTTCGTCGGGGTTTGCGAGGCTCACCTTGCAAAGGTTCAACCAGATCGATCCCTAACTCCTTATACCCCGACCTCGTTGGGGACATGCAAAGAAGGATCGAGAAAAAGTAGACCGCTCTGATACCACTAATTCGAATTTATGCAGAAACACAATAGAATACACATATAACTATAAATACAAATATGCAGTGGAAATAACACTTCATTTCATTAATATCAAAGAACTGAAATTTGCTTACAGATAGAATGGAAATAAACAAGCTAAGGCGTTGGTAGCTTATCTCTAAGAAGAGATGTGGCAGCTACAGGCTTTTGAAATTTATGTTACAATGAGGCTATAAGGCCTATATATTATTGAGAAACAATGGAAAACCCTAAACATACAAAAACCTAACCCTAGGAGATGAAACGCCAGAATATGGGCCCCGTCGGGGTAAATTGGTACATCAATTTCCCAAGGTCGTAACTTTGGCATAATATTTCTGTTAGACACACATGATACATCGTTAGAAAGATCTATCTGAGGACTACAATTGTTGACTACAAATGTGCATTCCAAAATGGAATAATATTTCTCGGAAAAGCGATGCCCAAAAAATGTCGTTTAGGGCCTCAAAACGGCTCCGAAAGTTTAGGACCCGAAAAACTGCTAAAAATAGTAAGTTGTGTCGAAACTTAAAAATTGAAAGAGACAATGGTGGGGCCCCAAGTGGAATAGGAGGATGGCCACCAATATCCACCTGGATCATTCCTCCCCACTTAGGAAGAAATGGTCCCCATTGCATTGAGTTCCTCCATGAGATGAGGAAACTTCTACTAAACTTGGCCCTTGGTGAACCACTTGCCTTGTTGCAGGACTTGGCCAGCTTTGACAACCTAATACAGTTGGATATTCTGTTAGCAAGTGTTCTTGATTTGCATGTCCATGATGGAATCTGTGGTGGCCTGTTCCATGCAGTATGGGTTTAACTTTGTTGGTGTGAGTTGTTCTGCAATGTGAGAGGTGTCTAGTAGAGGTGGGAAGTAGGGACGAAGGCGATCCACATTGAATATTGGGTGCATACCAAGGAATGGTGGAATACTGAGCTTGAAGGCACTATTCACTATAGCCTTAGTGATGGTGAACGACCCATATCATAGTGGGCGAAGCTTGTGGTGGGGTCCAGTGAGGTGCTCCTTCTACAAATGTAGCCAGACTTTGTCGCCCACCTGGAAGTTGTGTGGCACCTAATGTTGATCATGTTGTTGCTTGTACTTAGCATTGGTTCTGTCCAATATGTCATGAAACTATTTGCAGATGCGTTGAATGCGCTCGATGAAGCTGTTCTCTTTGTGAACTTCAGACTTGACATGAGACGAATCGACCTGAGTAGCCACAAATGGCATGGCTACGTCAATGGGACATAGTGGTTAGAATGCTAAGCCCACCTGAAAGGGGATGTGGCTGGTTGAGCTGTGGAGATCCCAGTTATAAATGTGTTGTACATAGGGGAGGCTCTCATCCCATGTGGGTGGATGTTGTGAATTGTACATGCGCAGAATGTGTACAATCATCATGTTGACGACCTCTGTCTGGCCATCAGTTTGGAAATGGAAAGTTGTGGACTTGGTGACCTTGGTGTCCAGCATTCACCAGAAGCTGGACCAAAATGTGCTGAGGAACCTGCTGTCCCGAGCTGAGATGATATACAGTGGGATCCCAAAGTGCACCCACACTTATTCAAAGAATATTTTAGTAGTGGCTTCTGTTGTGATATTCTTCTTGTCATCCGCCATAATAGCCATCTTCAAGAATCTATCGACAACCACGAAAACACAGTTGTTTCCATGCTTAGTAGAAGGAAGACCTGACATGTAATCCATGGAGATGGATTCCCAAGGTCAACTAGGGGTAGGTAGAGGAGTATAGAGGCCTTGCTTCTTGATGGTCAGTTTGGAAATGGCGCAAGCAGTGCAGGATCTGATGTACTTCCCGACATCCTGTCGAAGGTTCGGCCAATAGAAATACTTCTACAATACTGCCACTGTTTTCTCAACCCCGAAATTCCCAACGATCCGACTGTAGTGTGCTTCCCATATCATCTTGACATGCTCACTTGAAGGTACACAAACGTGTCCCAAGTGACATAACAGTGCATCTTGGAGGTGAAAATTTGGAACTTGCGTACCCCCCAATAGTGCCTTGTACGTGTGACCAAATTCTGGATCGCTCTTGTAGGGAAGTGGCCAATCAGAAGTCTCGTGCCCACAAGAGTTGAGAACAGTGGTTAGCGCCACGATCGGTGGTCGGCTGAGGCAGTCTACAACATTATTGGTGCTACTCTTATTGTACTTTATGTTCAAATGAAACTGTTGCAGATATGTGGACCATTTCTGATGGTGATCATTCTGTAACTTCCCTTGTGTTTGTATGAACTGCGGGGGTTGGTGGCTTGTGTGGATGATTGTTTCCTTCCCTAAAATGTAATGCTTCCATTATCGACAAGCCTACACAATGGAATACCTTTCTTTGTCATAAGTGGGATACTTGCAGACTGTGTCAGATAATGTCTCACTATGATATGCCACTGCATGCCCCTGTTGAGTAAGAACTACCCTAATAGCATAGTCAAAGGCATTTGTCTCGATCTCAAATGGTTGTTGCAAGTATGGTAATGTGAGCACTAGGGCAGAACATAGGCGATGTTTCAATTCTACAAACGCCTTCTGTTGAGATTCCGACCAAAAGAATTTTTCTTTTGATCCTCCCTTGGTGACTTGACTCAAGGGCCAAGTGATATGAGAAAATCCCAACATGAACCTGTAGTAAAAATTAGCAAGACGCAGAAAGTTGTGAAGCTTTGTTAGAGTGGTTGGGGCTGGCCAATCCCGAATGACTTAGATCTTGGTTGGATCCACATGCACCCCCCTTTCATTAATAACGTATCCCAGATATTGAACCTGGGTCATGCCAAAAGTGCACTTCTCCAAATTGGCACACAACTTGTGTTGTCGCAGTGTCTGGAGGACTCGTCGGATGTGGTGGAGGTGCTCTTCCCAAGTTTGGTTGAAGATCAGAATGTCATCCAAGTAAACCACTACAAATGAGTTGGTGAATGGTCCCAATGTGTTGTTCATCAAACTCATGAAGGTTGGGGGAGCATTCGTCAACCCAAAAAGGCATGACTAGCCATTCGAAAAGGCCCTACTTGGCTTTGAAGGTAGTCTTCCACACATCGAAGGGTTCGATTGGTACCTGGTGATACCCAGACTTCAAGTCGATCTTGCTAAAATATTTTTCCCCTTTGAGTTGATCCAGAAGGTCAAGAATCCGTGGGATCAGATACCTATTCAAGACAATGATCTTGTTCAGTGCCTGATATTCAATAGAGAGTCTCCAAGTCCCATCATTTTTTTGTACCAACACGATCAGGTTCCCACAGGGCGATGAACTCAGCTGGATGTGACCTTTCTGCAGCAGCTGCTGAATCTGCCTTTTTATTTCATCGTTCTCTAGAACAGAGCGCCGATAGATCAGTCCATTGGGTAGTGGTGCACCTAGGGTCAGATCAATCATTAGGGGAATTTTGAAGGCTAAAATGGGCCTCCTAAGAAAATAATAAAATAATAGCTAAACCAATAAAATAATATTTATGAATTTTTAATTCACTTTTTGCACCACAATCCATGTAACCATAGTTAATTTCGATTCAAAAGTTGTACCAAAATAAAATTAATAAAAAATTGCATTGATTTGACTATAAATAAGAATGAGATTTTCAAGAAAAAATCACTATCATTGAACAACTAATGCATTTGTCCTTTGTACTTAAATAATTTAAAATAAAATATAAATATAAATTTATAAATTCTTAATTATATTATATGCTATTAATTAAAATTTATATTATTTAAATTGTATAATAAAATGTAATTAATATACTATATAAAAACAATATAATATAATATAATAAATGTATAGGGATATGCATTGTTTCCTTCAAGAAATATGAAATGACAATAATATATTTTTATTCAAAAAGTGTGAAATGACATTTATTATGAGTACTTTACTTTGACTTTAAAATTACTTAGAGAACTACCATGTTTAACCATGAGTTTTTATTCACCATTGAGAATGTGACAAGTAAGTACCTTTAACTCAAGCAATGCCACTTCAACCATTAGGGATGATGTCATCCCCTAAACTGTGATTGGTTCTCATAAAGTGAATTTTGATTGTACATTTTCCTTAGGAGGCCCATTTTAGACCTCAAAATTCCCCTAATGGGGGTGCTTGACCTGACAGTGTAGAGGCACCCCTATGGGTGAGGTGAAGATGTCCTCGTACTCCTCCACAACCTTGTCCATTTGTTGTTTTCGTGCAAAGGAGCCATGTCTAAAGATCGTGGCCACAGTCTTCTTCTTTCTCTGGGGGTGGATCATCAGGAAAAAAAATTTCCTAGTTTTGGAAATGGGCTTACTGCATTATTTTGCAGTAACCAAAGATATAGCGACAAGCGGTGGTACCTTTGGTATCCTGTACATCTTATTTTCCAAAGTAATAATAACAGTGCGAGGTCAGGATTCATGCACAACATGTCACTTCCACATGTATGGTTGGCCTAATAATACATCACAAACATTAAGAGGAGTAATGTCACATAATACCTCATCCGTGAAGGGCTTGATGTTGTAGGGAAGGTGACACTGCTAGCTGACGCAGAGATCCTGTCCTTGGTGACGCCACCCGATGGTGTATGGCTATGGGTGTGTTGTGGTCGTCAATTCCAACCGCTTCACAGTGTCTGCTGAAATGAGGTTTTTTTGACTCCCATTTTCGACAATGAACTTTAGCAAGGAACCCTTTACCCACATATGGGATTGGAAGAAATGCTCCTCCTCCTCTGGATCTTCCGGTTCCTCCTTCTCGATCTTTGTAGTGGCAACAGTGGCGTTGGGCTCCGCATCAATAATCTATTTTCGTTTATTATTCCCCTTGTTAGGTTATGATTCAGATTCAGAGCATGAATCTGATTCAGAAGCCCTCATCTCACCCACCAGCGATTGCTTAGCTCGACACTCACTGGTGTTGTGAGTGGAGTTCTTATGGAACTCACACAACTTTCACGTGTCCTTCTTTGGCTTCACGGTGTTGTTATTTGCTTGTGGCTTTGGCAAGTTGTCTAGGGCCGCCATGCCTTGGCTTTTTCCTTTGTTATATGGTTTGGGGGGACATTTCCCTTTCTTTTGATTCACAGATCGAAAGTCTTGCTTCTTCTGTTTGAATTTCTGCTCAATCTTGGCAGCATACGGGTATGTCATACCAAGCGAGGAGATGTTGAGGAACTCCATTTCCTCCTAAATGTATCTGTGCAGACAACTGCGATACTTTAGCACCAAAATCTTCTCTGAATCTTTAATACCCAACTTTTTGCACAAGGTATGGAATAGATTCATCAACTCATTCACATCTTGATCCCTTTGTTTTCGCAGCGTGGTCCATTGTATGTACTTGTCCTCATAGATCCCCACGAGATAGTATTGTTCCTTGATGGCGTCTTGGAAAGAATTCCAAGTGGGTATAGCTGAGAACATAGAGGATTTTGTTTCGTCCTTTTTCTCACAATAGGTTTCACACTAGTCCTTGACATGGGGGGTAGCTTTGAGGAGTGAAAAAATAATCTTCTCCCTGTCGGAAAAGTCATAAACCGAGAGATATCCTTCTAATAGATTCAACCATCTATCTACGACATCTGCATCTATTTGACCTTCAAAAATGGGAACGTCAAAGTTTAATTGTACCTTAAAGGGAGTCACGCCTCCAGAGTGGCTGTTGGATGCAGATGCACCACCGGTGGGCACTCGTTGAAGGATCTGGGCAAATTTATCCATCATCGCATTCCTTTGTTTTTTGAGGGCCTCCTCCAACAATATTTTGATAATATCTCCTTCTCCCTCATCTTTATTTTCGTCCCCCATGGGCGTTCTTCGGGGTTTGCGAGGTTGATCTTGCAAAGATTCAACTAGATCGAGCCCTAACTCCTTATACCCCAACCTCGTTGGGGACATGCAAAGAGAGATCGATAAAAAGCAGACCGCTCTGATACCACTCATTCAGATTTATGCAGGAACGCAATAGTATACACATATAGCCATAAATACAAATATGCAGCGGAAATAACACTTAATCTCATTAATATCAAAGAACCGAAATTTGCTTACAGATAGAATGGAAATAAACTAGCTAGGGCGCTGGTAGCTTATCTCTAAGAAGAGATGTGGCCACTACAGACCTCTAAACTCTTTGTTACAATGAGGCTCTAAGGTCTATATATTATTGAGAAATAATGGAAAACCCTAAACATCCAAAAACCTAACCCTAGGAGATGAAACGCCATAATATGGGCCCCGTTGGGGTAAATTGGTACATCAATTTCCCGGGGTCGTAACTTTGGCATACTATCTTCGTTTGACGCACATGATACATTGTTAGAAAGATCTATCCGAGGACTAAAACTGTTGATCATAAATGTAGATTCCAAAATTGAATTAGATAAGCGATGCCCAAAAAATGTCGTTTAGGGCCTCAAAACGGCTCCGGAAGTTCAGGACCCGAAAAACTGCTAAAAATAGTAAGTTGTGTCGAAACTGAAAAACTGAAAGAGACAATGGTGGGGCCTCAAGTGGAATAGGTGGGTGGACACCAATATCCACCTGGATCATTCCTCCGCCCTTAGGAAGAAATGGTCCCCATTGCATTGAGTTCCTCCATGAGATGAGGAAACTTCTACTAAACTTGGTCCCTGGTGAACCACTTGCCTTGGTGCAGGAGTTGGCCAGCTTTGACACCCTAATACAATTGGATCTTCTGTTGGTGAGTGTTCTTGATTTGCATGTCCATGATACAATCTGTGGTGGCATGTTCCATGCAGTCTGGGTTTAACTCTGTTGGTGTGAGTTGTTCTGCAATGTCAGAGGTGTCCAACAGAGGTGGGAAGTAGGGACGTCAAAGGTGATCCAGATTGAATACTAGGTGTATACCAAGGAATGGTGGAATACTAAGCTCGAAGGCATTATTCACTATAGCCTTTGTGATGGTGTACGGCCCATATCAGAGCGGGCGAAGCTTACGGTGGGGTCTAGTGAGGCGCTCCTTCTACAAATGTAGTGAGACTTTGTCGCCCGCTTGGAAGTTGTGTGGCACCTGATGTTGATCATGTTGTTGCTTGTACTTAGAATTTTCTCTATCTAATATGTCATGAACATATTTACGGATGTCCTGAATGCGCTCGATGAGGCTGTCCTCTTTGTGAGCTTCAGAGTGGACATGAACCAAATCGGCCTGAGTAGTCACAAATGGCATGGCTACGTCAATGGGACATAGTGGTTGGAATCCCAAGCCCACCTAAAAGGGGCTGTGGCCGGTTGAGCTGTGGAGAGCCTAGTTATAAATGTGTTGTACATAGGGGAGGCTCTCATCCCATGTGCGTGGATGCTATGAATTGTACATGCGCAGAATGTGTACAATCAATATCCTGTTGACGACCTCTGTCTGACCATCAGTTTGGGGATGGAAAGCTGTGGACTTGGTGAGATTGGTGCCCAGCATTGACCAAAGGCTGAACCAAAATGTGTTGAGGAAACTCCTGTCCCGATCTGAGATGATAAACTATGGGATCCCAAATTGCACCCACACTCGTTCAAAGAAGAGTTTAACTTTGGCTTCTGCTGTGATATTCTTCTTGCCGGCCACCATAATGGCCATCTTCAAGAATTTGTTGACAACCATGAAAACATAGTCATTTCCATGCTTAGTAGAAGGAAGACCTAACATGTAATCCATGGAGATGGATTCCCCAGGTTGACTAGAGGTAGGTAGCAAAGTATAGAGGCCTTGCTTCTTGATGGTCGTTTTGGAAATGGCGCAAGCAGTGCAGGATCTGAAGTACTTCTCAACATCTTGTCAAAGGTTCGACCAATAGAAATACTTCTGCATTACTGCCATTGTTTTCTCGACCCCGAAATGCCCAGCGACTCGACTATAGTTGCTTCCCATATCATCTTGGCACGCTTGCTTGGAGGAACACAAAGGTGTCCCAGGTGACAAACAAGTGCATCCTGGAGGTGAAAATTTGGAACTTGTGTACCCCCCAAGAGTGCCTTGTATGAGTGACTGAATTTTGGATTTCTCTTGTAGAGAAGTGGCCAATCAAAAGTCTCATGCCCACAAGAGTTGAGAACGGTGGTTAGTGCCACGATCGGTGGTCCGCTAAGGCAGTCTACAACATTATTGGTGCTACCCTTCTTGTACTTGATGTTCAAATGAAACTGTTGCAGATATGTGGACCACTTTTAATGGATATCGTTCTGCACTTCCCTTGTCTTTGTTCGAACTGCAGGGGTCAGTGGTCTATGTGGATGATTGTTTCATTCCCCAAAATGTAATTCTCCCATTGTCAACAAGCTTGCACAATGGAATACATTTATTTTTCATAAGTGGGATACTTGCGGACTGTGTCGGACAATGTCTCACTGTGATATGCCACTGGATGCCCCTGTTGAGTAAGAACTGCCTTAATAGCATAGTCAGAGGCATCCGTCTCAATCTCAAATGGTTGTTGCAAGTCTGGTAATGTGAGCACTGGGACAGAACATAGACGATGTTTCAATTCTACAAACGCCTTCTGTTGAGATTCCGACCAAAACAATTTTGCTTTTGCCCCTCCCTTGGTGACTTGACTCAAGGGCCAAGTGATATGAGAGAATCCCAACATGAACCTGCGGTAGAAATTAGCAAGACATAGAAATTTGCAAAGCTCTTTTACAGTGGTTGGGGTTGGCTAATCCCGAATGACTTAGATCTTGCTTGGATCCACATGCACCCCCCTTTCATCAATAATGTATCCCAGATATTGAACTTGGGTCATGCCATAAGTGCAATTCTCCAAATTTCCACACAACTTGTGTTGTCGTAGTGTTTGGAGGACTTGTCGGATGTGGTGGAGGTGCTCTTCCAAATTCTGGCTGAATATCAGAATGTCATCCAAGTAAACCACTACAAATGAGTTGGTGAATGGTCGCAAGATGTCATCCATCAACCTCATGAAGGTTGCGAGAGCATTCGTCAACCCGAAAGGCATGACCAGCCATTCGAAAAGGCCCTCCTTGGCTTTGAAGGCAGTGTTCCACACATCGGAGGGTTCGATTGGTACCTGGTGATACCCAGACTTCAAGTCGATGTTGCTAAAATATTTCGCCCCTTTGAGTTGGTCCAGAAGGTCAGTAATCTGTGTGATCAGGTACCTATTCCAGACAATGATGTTGTTCAACGCCCTATAGTCAATACAGAGTCTCCAAGTCCCATCCTTCTTCTATACCAACACGATCGGGTTCCCAGAGGGCGATGAACTCAACTGGATGTGAACTTTCTACAACAACTCCTGAATCTGCCTCTTGATTTCATCGTTCTCTAGAACATAGCGCTGATAGATCGGTCCATTAGGTAGCGGCGCACCTAGGGTCAGATCAATTGGGTGCTTGACGTGACAGCGCAAAGGCACCCCTACAGGTGAGGTGAAGATGTCCCCATACTCCTCCACAACCTTGTCCATTTGTTGTTGTTGTGCAGAGGATCCATGTCTAGAGTTCGTGGCCACAGTCTTCTTCTTGCCCTGGGGGCACATCAGGAAAACAAATTTCTTGGTTTTGGAAATGAGCTTACTACATAATTTTGCAGTAACCAAAGAGATAGCAGCAAGCGGTGGTACCTCTGGTATCCTGTATATCTTATTTCCCAAAGTAACAATAACAGCGCGAGACCTAGACTCATACACAGCATGTCGCTTCCACAAGTATGGTCGCCCTAATAATACATCACAAACATCAAGAGGAGAAATGTCACATAATACCTCATCCGTGAAGGGCTTGATGCTGTATGGAAGGTGGCACTGCTGGCTGACGTGAAGATCATGTCCTTGGTGAAGCCACCCAATGGTGTATGGTTGTGGGTGCATTATGGTCGTCAATCCCAACTGCTTCATAGTGTCTACTGAAATGAGGTTCTTTTGACTCCCATTGTCGACAATGAACTATAGCGGGGAACACTTTACCCACATCTGGGAGTGGAAGAGACGCTCCTCCTCCTCTGGATCTTTCGGTTCCTCCTTCTTGATCTTCATAGTGGCAACAGTGGCATTGGGCTCCACATAAATAATATTTTTCCCTTTGTTATTCCCCTTGTCAGGTTCTGATTCAGATTCAGAGCATGCATCTGATTCAGAAGCCCTCATCTCGGCCACCAACGATTGCTTGGCTTGACACTCACCTGTGTTGTGAGTGGAGCTCTTATGGAACTCACACCACTTTCCTGTGTCCTTTTTTTGGCTTCGCAGTGTTGTTCTTTGCTTGCGGCTTTGGAAATTTGTCTATGGCTGCCATGTCTTGGATTTGTCCTTTGTTCTGCGGTTTGGGGGCACCTTTCCCTTTCTTTTGATTCGCATATCCAAAGTCTCGCTTCTTCTATTTTAATTTATGCTCAATCTTGGCAGCATACCGGTATGTCGTACCAAGCGAGGAGATGTCGAGGAACTCCATTTCCTCCTGAATGTATATGTGCAGACAATTGTGATACTTTAGCACCAAATGATTCTCTAAATCTTTGATACCCAACTTTGTGCACAGGTTATGGAAAATATTCGTCAACTCATGCACATCTTGATCCCTTTGTTGCCGCAACGTGGTCCATTGTATGTACTTGTCCTCATAGCTCCCCATGGGATAGTATTGTTCCTTGATGGCATCTCAGAAAGAATTCAAAGTGGTTACGACTGAGAATAGAGAGGGTTCTATCTCTTCCCTTCTCTCACAGTAGGTTTTGCGCTAGTCCTTGACATGGGGGGTAGCTTTGAGGAGTGCAAAAATAATCTTCTCCCTGTCGGAAAAGTCACGAACTTAGAAATGTCATTCTAATAGATTCAACCATATATCTATGACATCTACATCTATTTGACCCTCAAATATGGTGATGTCAAATTACTTGTACCTTAAAGGGAGTCACGCCTCCAGAGTGGCTGTTGGATGCAGATGCGCCGCAGGTGGGCACTCATTGAAGGATTTGTGCAAAGTTATCCATCATCACGTTCCTTTGTTTTTCGAGGGCCTCCTCCAACAATATTTTGATAAGATCTCCTTCTCCCTCATCTTTCTTTTCATCCCCCATGGGCATTCGTCGGGGTTTGCGAGGCTGATCTTGCAAAGGTTCAACCAGATCAAGCCCTAACTCCTTATACCCCAACCTTGTTGGGGACATGCAAAGAGGGATCGAGAAAAAACATACCGCTCTGATACCACTGATTCGGATTTATGCAGGAACGCAATAGAATACACATATAACCATAAATACAAATATGCAATGGAAATAACACTTCATTTCATTAATATCAAAGAACTGAAATTTGCTTACAGATAGAATGGAAATAAACTAGCTAGGGCGCTGGTAGCTTATCTCTAAAAAGAGATGTGGATACTGCAAGCCTCTGAAATCTATGTTACAATGAGGCTCTAAGGCCTATATATTATTGAGAAACAATGTAAAACCCTAAACATCAAAAAACCTAACCCTGGGAGATGAAACGCCAAAATATGGGCCCCAACGGGGTAAATTGGTACATCAATTTCCCGGGGTTGTAATTTTGGCATACTATCTCCGTTTGACGCACATGATACATCGTTAGAAATATCTATCCGAGGACTACAAATGTTGACCACAAATGTAGATTTTGAAATGGAATATTATTCCCTGGAAAAGCGATGCCCAAAAAAATTCGCTTAGGGCCTCAAAACAGCTCCAGAAGTTCAGGACTCGAAAAAACTGCTAAAAATAGTAAGTTGTGTCAAAACTGAAAAACTAAAAGAGGAAATGGTGGGGCCCCAAGTGGAATAGGCGGGTGGACACCAATATCCACCTGGATCATTCCCCCCCCAGGAAGAAATGGTCCCCATTGCATTGAGTTCCTCCATGAGATGAGGAAACTTCTACTAAACTTGGTCCCTGGTGAACCACTTGCCTTGGTGTAGTAGTTGGCCAGCTTTGACAACCTAATACAGTTGGATCTTCTGTTGGAAAGTGTTCTTGATTTGCATTTCAATGATAAAATCTGTGGTGGCTTGTTCCATGCAGTTTGGGTTTAACTCTGTTGGTGTGAGTTGTCCTGCAATGTTAGAGGTGTCCAACATAGGTGGGAAGTAGGGACGAAGGCGGTCCACATTGAATACTAGGTGTAGACCAAGGAATGGTGGAATACCGAGCTCCAAGGCATTGTTCACTATAGCCTTGGTGATGGTGTACGACCCATATTGGAGCGGGCAAATTTTGCGGTGGGGTCCAGTGAGGCACTCCTTCTACAAATGTAGCCAGACTTTGTCACCCACCTCGAAGTTGTGTGGCACCTGATGTTTATCATGTCATTGCTTGTACTTAACATTGGCTTTGTCCAATATGTCATGAACCTATTTTCGGATGTTTTGAATGTGCTCGATGAATTTGTTCTCTTTGTGAGCTTCAGATTAGACATGAGCCGAATCGACTTGAGTAGCCGCAAATGGCATGGCTACGTCAATGGGACACAGTGGCTGGAATCCCAAGCCCACCTGAAAGGGGATGTGGACAGTTTCTCTGTGGAGAGCCAGGTAATAAATATGTTATACATAGGGGAGGCTCTCATCCCATGTGCGTGGATGCTGTGAAATGTACATACGCAGAATGTGTAAAATCATGTTGTTGACAACCTCTGTCTGGCCATTAGTTTGGGGATGGAAAGTTGTGGACATGGTGAGCTTAGTGTCCAGCATTGACCAGAGGCTGGACCAAAATGTTCTGAGGAAATTGTTGTCCCGATCTGAGATGATAGACTGTGGGATCCCGAATTGCACCCACACTTGTGCAAAGAAGAGTTTAGCAATGGCTTCTTGCAAGCTGCCATAATGGCTATCTTCGAGAATATGTAGACAACCACAAAAACACAGTCGTTTCCATGCTTAGTAGAAGGAAGACCTGACATGTAATCCATGGAGATGGATTCCCAAGGTCGACTAGGGGTAGGTAGCGAAGTATAGAGGCCTTGCTTCTTGATGGTCGGTTTGGCAATGGCGCAAGCAGTGTAGGATCTGATGTACATCCTGACATCCTGTCGAAGGTTCAGCCAATAGAAATACTTCTGCAGTACTGCCACTATTTTCTCTGTAGAAATTTATTAATACTAATGTATTACCGGATTCTCCTGATCTAAAAAGATTTATCTTCTTGCTAAATACAGAATCCTTCCACTGTTAAACTTGCGGAAATTTAAAACTCAATTGCAAACACATGTGAATAAATTCAATCACATATAACACAATTGTTTAACGGGAAAGATTAAAGCTAAAAACTCCAACTATCATATATTATGTTTATCAATGGAATCATGTAATAATCTCATACAAAGCTTAGTACATCAAGCTCTCAGTACAATCAACAATCATTACACACTGTCATGCAGAAATTTGCATATCTATGCACCAATTTCTTGCCTCCTGACAACCTGCCTCCACTGCGCAATCCCTGCTGAAGAAGACCCCAGAATGAATTCGAATTGGCCTTGCCTTTACTGAGCAATCCTCATTGGCAACTCCAATGTGTGTCAGATGCATTGAATGCATCACTATAGTCACAGCGGATAGTCCATCTCACCCTTTCACGTATCTCTCCACTGGAACTGACATGCACTGTAGTTAACTGTTGTTTTTGTTTAGTTGTTAGTGAGTTATTAGTTGTGAATTGATTTACTAATTAATTCACTTAACTCTCACTAATGTATCTTTCAGTTAGACTAGATACAACTAGCTCAACTGAGTTTAACTCACTTAACTGAGTTAAACTAAATAACAACTCCATAAACTCAACTTTGTCATAACTTTGCCACTTCAGTTCTAACTGAGTCCTCCATGCATGAGCCACCAATAAACCCTAGGAATTGCGTAATTCCTTCAGCCCACTGATTTTCCAAATCTGTTCACTGAAATAAAGTGCTCCAAGAGAATAAGTTGATGTTTATTGTCGGATTATTATTAAGAGCTAATAATAATCGACATGCATATATTTTTAGATTGACGATCTATAAATAAACTTCGCTCGATATTATAAAAATATAATTTCATCTATTTTCCACATTTGACCAACCATCTACAAATAACATCCTGCAACTTATAGAATATGCTCACCATGTCTAAAATTAGACATACACCTAAAAATATCTTGCGGGCCCCACTTAGTGAAGGTGCTTACTTTTCACTAAGCTCATCATCTTGTTGAATCTCAACACTCCCTCTCAACAAGATAGGGATTATCATTCACCCCGATCTTGCCTCTATGGTATTTGAATTTTCTCCTGCCAAGCTCCTTCGTCAGAATATCTGCATCTTGATCTTCCGTAGGAATGTACTGAAGCAACATGATCTTCCACTGCACACAATCTATGATATGATGATACTGGATATCAATATGTTTAGATCTATCATTAAACACAAGATTAATCGAGAGTTTAATGCAACTCTTATTATCACAATGTATCACTGTAGGATCTAAATGTGAACTGAACAAACCGACCAGGATCTTCCTCATCCAGATAGCCTCACATACAACTTGACTTGCTACCATATATTCTACTTCCGCTGAACTGAGTGCCACAGATCTTTGTTTCCTGCTGTACCAAGAAACTGTTGTAGATCTGATACTGAAAACCCCTCCTGATGTGCTCTTTCTTTTGTTGGGTTGCCTGCCCAATCTGCATCCGTGAAGCCATGCAACTTCACCTCATCCGTCTGTCTGTACCATAAGCCATACTCAGATGTGCCCCCGGGATACCTCAAGACATGCTTGCTTGCCTTCCAAAAGAGCTTGGTAGGCTTAACCATCGCTTGTGAAAGCTGGTTCACCGCATAGCATATGTCCGGTTATGTATTAACTAAATACATGAGAAAACCCACCAATTGTCGATAAATAGTGGCATCCACTACCTCTGCCGATGTAGCATCCTCTTTCCTCCATTTTCCTGGAAGAGGAGTATCCATGGGCTTGCAGTCCTCCATGTGAAACTTACCAAGTATCTCCCGAGCATACTTGCCTTGAGACACAAGCAGTTCACCTTCTCATTGCCATATTTCCAATCCAAGGAAATAATGAAGGAGGCCCAAATCCTTCATCTCCAACTCCTTTGCAAGATCTGCCTTGCATGAGTGTGTCAACTGCTCATCACTCATTAGTATTAAATCATCAACATAAAGAACAATGATTAAAAGCTTACCCTCCACCACAATTTGGTACAGGTTTGCATCCGCCTCACTCTTGGTGAAGCCAAGTCAAGTGAAATAGCTGTCGATCCGTGTGTACCAAGCACGTGGTGCTTGCTTCAGCCCATACAACGCTCTTTTGAGTCTACACACATGCGACTCGATGTTGAAGATCTCAAATCCTTCAGGCTGCTCAATGTACACCTCTTCCTCAATGATCCCATTAAGGAACAAAGTCTTCACATCCATCTGATGAATGTGCCAACCCATCTTCGCTAAGAGAGCAAGGATGGTCCTTATGGAAGAATACCGTGAGACAGGTGCAAGGTTTCTTCATAATCAATCCCCTCGATCTGTGAGAATCCTCAGGCAACAAATCTTGCCTTATACTTCTCGATGCTCCCATCATCAGCTTTCTTTACCTTGTAGATCCATTTCGAATCTACCACTGATTTACCCACCGACCTTGGAACAATATCCTAGGCACTGTTTCAAAAATGGAGTCATACTCCTCCACCATGGCATCTACCCATGTGGGCTCCTGCACTGCTTCTTTAAAAGAAGATGGCTCTGTCATGATACACTTGCTCATAAGAGCCATGTATCCAGTAAATCGGTCAAGTGAATGTCTCTGTCTGTGCTGTGATGTAGGCACTCCTACATTCTGTGTCGCATCAAGCTTCAGTCTCTCAACTTCTATGGTACGCTTTCTACCAGATTTGATGTTTGGTTCTGCATGAGTGGACTCCTCCACTCCATGAATCTCCTCCCGTGGCTGATCCACATCTAGAGGCTCATCTTTGGGAACAAGTAGCTCCTCCTCTGCATGCAAGTGTAGCTCCCTTTCAAGCGACAACTTCATGGCTTTCACCTCATTGAATTTTATATCCCGTCGCACCACAGTCATTTGACTGTTTAGAAAATACACACGATAATTATGGGGTGTTTATGTGTACCCCACAAATATCTCAACTTCTGCAGTCGGCTCCAACTTCTTCCTAGCGTCCTTTGTCACATGAATGTAAACAGATGAGCCAAAAATCTTCAAATGAGAAATATCAGGCTTCTTACTAGTAAAAGCTTCTTCAAGTGTACTCATGCCAAGTACTCTACGAGGACAATGATTTTGCACATAAACCGTTGTGTTGCATGCTTCCGCCCACAAGTGCATCGGTAGGCCATGGTCATGTAGCATAACTCGTGCAGCACCCACGATCGTTATGTTCTTCCTCTCCGCGACCCCATTCTGTTGTGGGTTATGAGGCGCTATGAGTTCTCTTCGAATTCCTTCTTTGCTACATAAGTGTTTGAATTCGTTCGAGATATGTTCTCCACCATTATCACTCTATAGAGCCTTAACTTGCTTCCCCGACTCCTTCTCCACCAATGCTTTAAACTCACAGAACTTTGAGATGTTGGGTGTGGAGCCTGATTATCTTGTTTACTTTGTATCACAGCATTGGACCCTTGTACCTTAAAAGGGGCGACAATGCCGCCCGTAATTAATCGCTGCCGTGGGGGGTCCAGGGGGGGCGGCAACGCTTTTCGGAGCCCCCCCCCTTGGCGGGGGTTTCGGGGGCAGCGCCCCCGAAGCTAAAAACAGATGTAAAATTTCCTTGTAAAAGTATAGTAATTTCTAGTCAATATGGGCCGTTCATTAGGCAAATGATCTGACAATAGAAGCTATGTTTAGATTAGGGTTTTTTTCCCCTAGAAGGCAACCCCTCGCTTTTATGAGGGCATTGTATTGCGGCTGTGTATTGTATGTATATTCTCGGAGCGAGAAACAGAGAGGGAGACTGTGAGAGAGAACAGAGGATATTATAGCGGATCTGCTGTAGGTTTTGTCTCTTCATTTTTGCTAGATAATAGAAAGGAAGGATTGACTATTCGGGGTGGACGTAGCCCAAACTGGGTGAACCACGTATATCTGTGTCTCTTAGGTTTTATGTGTTTTGTGTGCTTGTATTTTTCCGCATATTTTATGTGTTGCATTGCTCCATAATATTTAATTTTCTAACATGAGAATGTCATTTCTCTTCGCATGAAGATCCAACATTCATTTAATAGTCATCAACAAATATAACATAATACCTGTGTTTTGTTGTTGAAGCAACCGAGAAAGGTCCACACACATCTGTGTGAATTCTCTCCAAGATCACAGAAGCACAGTTCTCCTTCTCATGAAAGGTGGTCTTCACAAACTTACCCATAGTACATCCCTTGCACTGATCTGACTGCGCAAGAGTACCCTTGGGAAGTCCAATAGAAATCTGTTGCAAAACCTTCAAGGCGCCATGGTGAAGATGGCCCAATATTCTGTGCCATAATTCGCCCTCATCCCGGCTCACCACTTCTTTTGTTTTTCCCATCATTGCAGCGCAACCATCTACCTCCATCTTATAGAGATTCTTAACTTGAATCCCTATCCTCTTGGTTTGACCTGTTGTTTTATGTCGCAGGAAAGCTTTTCCCTTGCTGAAAACAACGTCATAACCTCTGTCTTCCAACATTGCGACCGAGACCAAGTTCTTCTTCAGACCTGAAACATGCATAACATCTTTCAACATAAATGGTTTACCTGAATCCCTCTCAAAGGTAATGGTTCCAATGATGGTCGCACTATATCTGCCATCGTCGTCCATCTCTATTTGGATTTGGAGATCCTTCTCCACCAAGTCACTAAATAACTCCTTGTCTCTCGTCATATGGAAAGACGCGGCACTATCAAGATACCACACCAATCCCATTGGGCTTGAAACCAAGCATGCGATCAAATAAAAATAAAGTTCAAATTGCGAGGCTAAGGCCTCTCTAGCTGCAGCCCTAACAACCTTCTTGTTCTTCTTTTTTCTGTGGGCAGTTAGTGGCGAGATGCCCATGTTCGTGACAATGAAAACACTTCACTTTGGACAAATCCAGCTTCTTGCCTTTAGCCTCGGATTTTGGATGGGATTTCTTCCCCTTTCCTTTCCTTGCTTTGGCAGCCAAAGCGTAATTCTCTTCATCGTCATTCTTCGATGAAGAGCCATCCCTGGTACTTTGCCTTATCTCTTCCTGCACAAGATCCGACCAAAGTCGCTCCCAACCCGGAAGTTTCTCCCATCCATTGACAAAGTCTTCGTAGCTATGCTAACTCTTCAGAAGCCCAAGGAGAGCCAAGCTCACCAAGTCATCATCATCAATTGTAATCCCCACACTTCTTAGTTCATCCCCACAATGGACAAACTTCGTGAGATATTTTGGAATATTTTCGCCCTTCTCCATTTTTATTTTTCTGAGCTTATCTTTTAGCGCCAACTTCCTCTGGTCGTTGTTGCTTTGGAAAATATTTTTCAAAGCCTTCCACATTGCAAATGGAGTGGATTTCCCGTGAAGGCTTGACACAATATGGTCCTTCACACCTTCCAACAAAATTCTTCTTGTCTTTGCTACCTTCTTTTTCCATGCGTCAAGTCCTGCAGCATCGCTAGAAGCAGGCTTAGGAACATCGCTATTGATGAACTCCTTCAACCCATTATCTTCAAGCTCCACCTCCATCCTATCCTTCCAGGCTATGTAATTCGAGCTACCCTCAAGGGCATACTCCAATCGCAACCCATTGAAAGACATTTCAATGAATACTCAACTGTCGCACCAAAAAATTTCTGCAGCAAATTCGAACTGTCCACCAGCACAAAACTCAGCACTTATTCACAATTGCAATCTCCAGTGATCAATGCTACTCCAATACCATGTAGAAATTTATTAATATTGATGTAGTACCAGATTCTCCTGGTCTAACAATATTTATCTTCTTGTTAAATACATAATCGTTCCACTATTAAACTTGCGGAAATTTAAAACTCAATTGCAAACACATGTGAATAAATTCAATCGCACATAACACAGTTGTTTAATGGGAAAGCTTGAAGCTAAAACCCCCAAATATCATATATTATGTATATCAATGGAATCATGTAATAATCTCATACAAAGCTTAGTTCATCAAGCTCTCAGTACAATCAACAATCATTACACACTGTCATGCAGAAATTTGCATATCTATGCACCAATTTTTTGCCTCTTGACAACCTGTCTCCACTACGGAATCCCTGCTGAAGAAGACCCCAGAATGAATTTGAATTGGCCTTGCCTTGACTGCGCAATCCTCATTGGCAACTCCAATGTGTGTCAGATGCATTAAATGCATCACTATAGTCACAATGGATAGTCCATCTCACCCTTTCACCTATCTCTCCACTGGGTCTCCACTAGAACTGACATGCATTGTAGTTAACTGTTGTTTCTGTTCAGTTGTTAGTGAGTTATTAGTTGTGAATTAATTTACTAATTAATTCACTTAACTCTCACTAGTGTATCTTTCAGTTAGACTAGATATAACTAGCTCAACTGAGTTTAACTCACTTAACTGAGTTAAACTAAATAACAACTCCATAAACTACTCTTCCAACTTTGTCATAACTTTGCCACTTCAGTTCTAACTGAGTCCTCCATGCACGAGCCACCAATAAACCCCAGGAGTTGCGTAATTCCTTCAGCCCACTGATTTTCCAAATATGTTCACTGAAATAAAGTGCTCCAAGAGAATAAGTTGATGTTTATTGTCGGATTATTATTAAGAGCCAATAATAATTGACATGCATATATTTTTAGATCGACGATCTATAAATAGACTTCGGCCAATATTCTAAAAATAGAATTTCATCTATTTTCCACATTTGACCAACCATCTACAAATAGCATCCTTCAACTTATAAAATATGCTCACCATGTCTAAAAATAGACATACACCTAAAAATAGCCCATTGGCCCCACTTAGTGAAGGTGCTTACTTTTCACTAAGCTCATCATCTTGTTGAATCTCAACATTCTCGACCTCGAAATGGCCAACGACTCGACTATAGTGTGCTTCCCATATCATCTTGGCACACTTTCTTAAATGAACACAAAGGTGTCCCAGGTGACATAACAGTGCATCTTGGAGGTGAAAATTTGGAACTTGCATAGCCCCCAAGAGTGCCTTGTATGTGTGACCGAATTCTGGATCGCTCTTGTAGAGAAGCATCCAATCAGAAGTATCGTGCCCACAAGAGTTGAGAATGGTGGTTAGCGCCACGATCGATGGTTGGCTGAGGCAGTATGCAACATTATTGGTGCTACCCTTCTTGTACTTGATGTTCAAATGAAAATGTTGCAGATATGTGGACCACTTCTAATGCCGATCGTTCTGCAAATTCCCTTGTGTCCGTATGAATTGTAGGGGTCGGTGGTCTGTGTGGATGATTGTTTCCTTCCCCAAAATGTAATGCTTCCATTGTCGAGAAGCCTGCACAATGGAATACATTTATTTGTCATAAGTGGGATACTTATGGATTGTGTTGGACAATGTCTCATTGTGATATGCCACTGGATGCCCTTGTTGAGTAAAAACTACCCTAATAGCATAGTCAGAGGCATCCGTCTTGATCTCAAATGGTTGTTGCAAGTCTTGTAATGTGAGCACTGGCGTAGAACAGAGGCGATGTTTTAATTCTATGAACGCCTTCTGTTGAGATTCTGACCAAAAGAATTTTGCTTTCGCTCCTCCCTTGGTGACTTGACTCAAGGGCCAAGTGATATGAGAGAATCCCAACATGAACCTGCAATAGAAATTAGCAAGACGCATAAAGCTGCGAAGCTTTGTTAGAGTGGTTGGGACTACGAAGCTCTGTTCTGATATCAAATCCTTGGAATAATCTACAAGGGTGACTCTTGCCTCCTCATTCATATTATCCAACAATCCTTTAGAAAATACAAAACCCTAATATTTTATTGTCAACCTTCTACGACCCCCTTCAACAGGGATCATATTACTTGCTCATATTCATCAATACGACACACACACACACACACACACACAAATATATGTGTGTGTGTGTGTGTGTGTTTATGTATAATATTTATGTAACATATCCCACCATGAACTTCCCTTCATTTTGAGGATGGAATTGGGGTAAACCTTAGATTCTTCAAGGTATAAGGCTAGGTCGTTAGCTCATGAATATATCATATATAGCTCTTCAACATTTAATTCACTAGGAGCAACATTATCACAAAATTGGATTTGAATATGAGTGGGGAGGATAACAACTTCCTCACAACCATTGTCCTCCTTGTGAAAATATTGTAAAAGAAGGGGAAATCAATATGGCACTAGTAAGCTATTACCTACATTTTTGGCTTTCTTTTTTAGGGTGGAGTTTGAACTTCCATAGATCTCATTTGTTTTGCTTGATCTTTGATAAATCAAATGTTAAAATGAATCTAAATTATTTTATAATTAAATTTAGATAATTAATTAAAATAACCCCTGAATAAATCTAATGTTTAGATGAAGATAGATGCCTTTTGTTTTTTAATGGAAATTATTATAAGATCTCTTCCTCTCTTCCATAAAATATTAGGATGGAGGGTGGCTCAATCACTTACTATAACATAGGATAATAACCCAAAGGGACTCTTCTGCCCTTGCATAAAATATTGGGATGGAGAGTGGCTCAATCACAACTATAATGAAGATTAATAACTCTACGAGACTCGACTATATTTGAATCTATGACCTATACCTTCTATCATACAAAATGTATCACATAAATTGTTTAATAAATAAACTTGTACAACTTTTTTTTGGTCGATCAAAAGAGCAAAATTATATTATCAGACGTGAAAACTAGAGTACAAAAATTGACTTCACGCCCCCTAGCTTCACGAAGACTAGAGATGAGAGCGAGGGGCGCCACAGAAATCATAAAATATAACCATACAACCATTATTTCTGATAGGCTTATCAACCTTACATAGCAAACAAGTGACAAAAAATACAGAGAAACTGAGAATTTCATGTCACGAAGGGTGGTGAGGAGGAAGTCTAGGAGGAACTACTGGGAAGCTTTCTCGCTCACGCATATGAAAGTCAATGTGCTCTACCTGAGCATCCAAGTTGCGTAGGCAGTCATTGAGGCATCATTGATTCCGACGAATGCTCTTGAGCTGCTCCAGAGTCTCATCGAGGTTGAATTGAATGTCGTTCATGTAGGCCACCAATTCGTTCATGTATTCATAATGGTGCTCTCTTATGACGTCCAGGTTGGCATGGACACCTCTCAACTATTCAACAATTGTTCCTGCATGGTTGTAGCCTCCACTCTTCCTGGAGAACATCCACGAGCATGAGAAACCTCGCTCGCCCGTTCTCCGTTGACCGCATCCTCTAAATCTGAACTCGAGTCACTGGCTTGGCGCCCAATAAGCCCGTGCTTCCCACCTCCACGGTGGGGACGACCATGCTGGCGAGGCATGGTTGGCAGCACCCAAGGACCGCTTATTTGGATGACAAAGGATAACCCAACCGCCCAGAGGGAATCGACCACCAACACATGACTGAGCAAACACGAGCATTGCCACAACCTCCACACTATTATTTCACCACTCTGTCTAAGCCATACCTCCCACCGAGCCTTTGCTACCAACACCCTTCCAAAAACCATGGTCGACCTTACCCCTCCAATAGTCCACAACCAGTACATGGGAGGGCCGACAACAATTTTCAACTCAAAAGCACATAATAGCACACCCAATACCACAATAGTCACAAACAGGTAACAACTAACCAGGGTCTTGTAGGCCACCCGACGACCGGTTTCGCCACCACCCTAGTGAATTTTTCCCAAGGGACGCAACATAAACTGGAACCACCACAAACCCTGACTACCCTTAGGAAAATTTGCTTCAAAATGACCCCCCACACGAGTGCATGTCCATAGACCAGGCCACCCACTCCAATGGACAAGTGATAATGTCACAATACTCACCACCATCAGAATCAACAATTCAGAGAAAAACCAGAACCAAAAACATCCGATTAGGTGGAGACCTCCGAGTACCCACCAGTCTAGAGCAACCCTTCTTTGTCGACACCCGGGGTTCCACCACACACTGCCGAACTTACAACACCAAAGAGAAGAGTTACCTCCATATGAACTAAGATCCCATATGAAAGCACAAAAGCCCTTATGAGAAACCACATAACCAATATTCAAGTGCTTTGTAGAATTCCAGCTATCCCATGGCCCTCACAAGCTTGCTTGGCCTTCAACGCTCTACTCTGCCACCCTGCACTTTGAGTTCATCGCCTAAGATACAAAAGCCGTTGCACTAACGCCTCTACACAATATAACGAACATAGGTGGGTCTGGAAAGTTCAGCCATTGGCCATCGGGTCACACCAATGTATACACCATTATTCACTCACCTATCGCGTGCCTCGTGGGGTGTACCTTGAGGTGATTTGGCCAGATGTTTGGTCACCCCCAACAGGGGTATATTCTATTCATTGTTTACATTTGTTCACTTTTGATCACTTTGATTACATTTCCCCCCAAGAAGGACTTGAACTCGAGGGAACAAACGTCCTCGCTCAATGACTGTCACTAATTAGGCTTAACTTATACAACTTTAAATCTAAACTCATTTATAATTAAAATTAAATAATTATTTAATCTTCATAATATTTAAAATATACTTTTTATTATTTTGAAATATAACAACTATATTATAAAATTGTTATAATTGAATGAACTCACCACATAGTAATAACTATATACCACATAGTAATAAATATATGCATAATCTAACTAATAAAGGAAGTGCAATGACTTTTTTTTAAAATTTATTTATTTATTATTTTTTCCCATTAATTTTAACATTAGAGTACCCAAAGGTTCTTCAAGGCTCTAAATCTACTTATACATATTAAAAGATATATTTTAAAAAACAAATCACAACTTAAAATTAAATAAATAAAATTTAGTAAAAAAAACCATTTTATTTATAAATTACGCTACAATTAGAAAAAGGAATATATATATAAATTTTTTTTTACCAAAAAATTAGTGAGGTTTAAATTCGAAGGACATAAAACATTTTCGGAAAATTTAAAGATAGAAATCACCACTGGATCATGTAGAAATAAAAAACATACAGATTACTATTACTAGAGTATCCAATGCGAAACATCGTCAAAAGTTTCCATTGGTGTTCAATATCTCCGTTATTTTAAAAAAATTATATAATTGTGAAATTTACAAAATAAAGTCTTAACACGGAGGCAGGGAGGCAGGGCGGAAGTTGCTTTTGATAAATCCAGAGGCGGCTGGAGGTGAGCGACGATGGCTACCAGGCTATTGATCCTTGTGGGCGCAGGTACTATTTTCAATCCCCATCCCCGTTCTCCTTGTTGGTGTATATTCAAATCCCATCATTTCAATTGCTTCTGCGCGGAATGCTCGCCAATCAACCATTTATGTTGGAGAATCCCGTTAAATCAAATTAAACTGAATTTGACTAGATTCCTTGTTCTTTTCTTCTACTTCCTGACTAACTTTCAAAATCTGTAGCTTCTGGTTTTCATAACTGATTCTATTTGAAAATATTTGATCAAATTAGGTCAGTTTCCAACTTGCTGGTATGACCGATCATAAGATTCTTAAATTAGCTGAGAAGGTAGTTTTAGAGCATGTATAAATTTACTGTAAATATTTGGCAAACATACTTCAATTCACTCTAACTTGTCAGGTGACCCGACTTTACATTAAATTGATTAGGATGGAATCTGTAGCTTCTGGTTATCATGATTGATTCCATTCGAAAATATTTGATCAAATTAGGTCAGTTTTCAACTGGCTGTTATGGCCAATCACAGGATTCTTCAAGTAGCTCATAAGGTACTTGAAGAGCATGCTTATGTTTACTGTGGAATATTTTGAAAACATGCTTCAATTTCCCTTAACGTGTGAGGTGACCCGACTTTACATTAAATTGATTTGGATGGAATAGTTAACTAAACAGTAGATCATTGGCACTTAAGCAAATGACAAATCAAAAGCATAGATTCTAGTTAACTTTATTTTACCTTGACAGAATTGATTTATAGAATTACATGTGATTCAGAGGGAAACTATATTTAAAGCAGTAGGAATTGTCACAAATTTGTATAAGCTAGTATTATCTTCTGGTGTGAATCCATCCTTACCACGAGGTCAATCATTTGCAGGAACTAGTATTAAACTGCAAATAACTCAAACAAGGCTTTTGGTGAACTTATCTGACACTGGAAATGGGGCCTTGGTAGATGGTTATTATTTCAATCACACCTATGACACTGTTATATATCTTTTGAGTTTCATTTTAGTTAGACCTAGTGGTTATCTTATTTAGACACTACACTTATCTAGGTTCACCTTTTTTTTTTTGCTTTCTTTATCTTACTTTCAGCATTACCTAGGAGCTGCTTTTGCACTATCACATAGTATTCACACCGGATGTATCCTTTAGTCCAATTGACCTACTTTTGTAGTCATTTGTCGGACATTATAAAATTATCTTATTAGTATCTTATCTGTGGCTATTTTGGGTTTCAGTGACCTGACCCTCTATTACAGTGGAGGAGATCAGGGGACATGGTTTTTTATTGCTTCCTTCAAGAAAGTTTAATCGAAACTGCTTGGGATTTATTTTTTTAAGGTTTGTGTGCACTCACATACTGTGCACACATACTTCAAGCTATGTATAAGCTATGTGCTTGACATGCTGCATAGTGAATACTACCTTCAAACCATCTATTCAAATTTTAACAGGTTGGATATGGCTTCGATTGATGCGCTATAGCAGTGAGCACACTTGGCCATATCTATTTAGAGCTGTATATTTACTTCTGCTACAATCATTCTTACTAGATATAATATTTGAAGGGTCAAGTCAATTTTTCAGGTCATGGCCCTAGCCATGCGAGATTCAGCATGTGAAACCTTCCTTGCAGGAATACAGCTTACAACCACCCTATCTTCTTGCGTATCGACCTTGTGACATAGCTTGGGTGTCAAACCAGGCTTACCAACCCACCAACACCCTCAGATTTTCTTGAAAATTTTGGTTATTTGATTTATTTTTGACCCTGGCATATTTAATGATGTATCCTTATGCATGACAATACTAGTGAGAATTCATTTAGGACGAGTTGTGATTCTGCAGTCTTTTTTTCAATTTATACTGGTTTGTTGTTGTTCATTCCAATAAAGTTCCTGAACAGCACCATTTCATTTGTCTAGAAGTTTTAAGATTTTGTAATGTCCATGGTGTCATGTTTTGCAGTTCCTACTTTATCAATTCTTGTTAGTTCCAACTACTGTGTCAACTATCTACTGTGATTCTCTTTTCATTATTTTCCTCTATTTTGGTTTTCTTTTTGTTTTTATAGGAAGATGTTTCATTGATAACAAAAATCTAGAACATCGTCAACCTTCATGTTCTATTCAAGGCTTGCCATTTTTCAATGAAAGATGGCTATGGTTTGCGATGATGGTCCTTTCTTTTGAGGTTCTATGGCACTTCCCATCTCCTCCCCCAGGCTCTTGAATCGTTTAGCAGAATGTATGCAGCATTGCAGCTTGCTCAGTTGTGGTTCCTTCCTGACGGGTTTCCCAGACAAGAGTCTGGTCTCTATGGACTCTGCTTCTCAAATGTCCCCTGCTGCTCTTGAGGGCTTGGTAAGCCCCTATTGTGCCCATTTTCAGTCTCAATTTCATGCTTCAACTTCTATTGGCTATATCCCCTCTGGTTTTGGAGGACTCCTATTGATTGTCTTTGTTGCTGTCCTAAAGGCTGCCTCTGTGTTGATTGCTGTGTCTTCTTCCTTTGCATTTGGAGCATTTCTTCCAGGTGTTTTTGCAGTTTTTTTGTTCATCTCCTTAAGGGGTTTGCTCCTCTGGCATGTTTCTGGCTTGCCTCTTCCTTTCTGTCTGGTTTAGAATCGGTTCCTAGGTATGTGCATCCTCAAAAGGGTTTGCAAAACCCTTCTGTCCCCACTTGGTCCTTCAAGTGGTTCTGTGGTGATGGTTGTAGACAAGGCAGCTGAGCTCTCCAAGTCTTACAATATCTCTCTTTTGCAGATCCCTCTCTTAAAATTAAGAGTGAAATCTGTTGCAGTTTGCCAAAAGATTACTGGGAGAGGGTATTTTATTTTAAGATTTAAGTAGTTTTGGCCCTCCAGTGATGGTTTCTTGAAATGCGACAAATATTGAATGAATTGGTCTCAGAATCTTGTCTAACTTTTGCATGAGAGGCATTATTTACATTTTATTCTATCCAATACAAACAGCCATGCTCCAAGGAGGTCTGTGGTTTTGGGGAATCTCAGTTCTCTGCACAAATGTGTGGCACACAAACTTCAATTCCGCCAGAGCACTTTGAAACTTCGTCACTCTTGGTTAGACTCACAAATATCCTAGTCTTCTTGTGAAATTATGAACTTTTGTGAAGAATTGGCAACCCTTTGGGTTGCCTTTTATCCGTTGTTACCCTCTCAGAATCTGGAGTTCTCTCAAGCACTGGACTTTTTTGTTGAAATTGAAACAATAAAGGTCATTACACAGAATTGGCCACAACCTTGGATGACTTTAGCGTGTGGATTTTTGGTGAAGAGTCTGTCCTGACATAGGAATATCCCTTCCTGTTCCTTTAATCAGAAATCAGACATGAAAAAAATGGAGGAAGAAGAAACAATTAGGCTGGTTAAATGACATGAAAAAGGGAGATTTTGATTTCATCTCATTCTTGAAGGCAGAATTGATTGATGTAGAGCCGACTGTGGATCAGCTGCAGGGTTGGGAAAACCTAGGAAAGAGACAAAAAGAGGATATTTCAAATACCACAAATCAGGTTGAAGAAAAATGTCAGAAATTACTCCAGAACAGATGAAATCACAAAATAGGATCCAGTATTAATAGAAAGGGCTCAAGCACTGAGGACTTGGAAGATGATGACAATATGAAAGTTTCAGAGCTCTTAGAGAAAATAAAAAGGAAAACAAAAAAGGAAAAGAAAAATGAAAAAGAAATAAAGTACTAGGTGAAGCAAGATTTCTTTATTCCTCGAAAGAAGTCTTCACGTAAAAACAAATCTAAAAGTATTATTGCTATATGACAAATACAGAAGCCTTGTGGTCCAAATGGGTATGTACGATGGCCACCACATTGTACTTATTACATTTATAAATGAACTACTTTCCGTTTGTGTTAAAAAAATACCAAAACAGCTAGAACATTATGTAGTGTGCTAGGGTAATCTTGCCCTAGATTTCCTTACACATTCAGGGTTTAATTTAAAATTTTCTCTTCAATTTGCAATGTAATAGTACCAGTACAGAATTTAGACTTAAATATCCACAGTGACAATTTGGCAAAGTATTTCAATTCATCCAAACAGATGTCACTACTCGCATTTACTGTTCAATAAAACCAATCCAGTCCAACACAAGATTTTAGTCCAAATTCTAGAAGTCAACAGGAGAGATTACAAGCCTGTCTATTCAGCAGTATTTAAAAAAACAGACTAATGTTGCTAATTGCCCTAGCTTGCCTGAGTTCTGAACCCTCTGTTCTATCCAATGGCAACGCTAAACTCCACGCAGCCCTCAGCACACCTCGAACTGGGATTCTGTTGCCTCAAGCCAAGATTTCGGGCCCCTGTAGTTCTGTTGCAAATTGCCTTTAGGAATTCACTGTTCTTCTCCAGCAAGTGCTTTTGATGGCTCCTTCAGCTACTATCCAGCATTCAAACTCTGTTACCAGCTTCAGCGAGGGTGGTTGGATGCTTCTGCCCACAGTAAGAGCCCTACATGAACTTCGGCCCTCTTAGAAAATATCAGACTCAGAGACACCGAAACCCTAGTTAGGATCTGCTACTTCAATAAGTAATTTTCTGCTACAGTAGGCCCATGCGAGAGCATGTAAATTGTTCAGGCTTCAAAAGGGTTTTTTAAGTAGGGATTGATACAAGAAGAAACCAAGAGAATGCGCCCTCTCCACTAGAAAAATACAATTACACTTAATAGTCATCCATAAGCAATTCCAACAAGGTTTAGAGAGACCACTTAAGAATTCATTTTCATCCATAAACCCTACCCATGAAAATCCATAGAAGTTTCAAGATCATCCATAATACTATCTCCACAAGGGGTAGGTCTTGTCATCTGTCCACAACTTTTTAGATAGTTAGAAGAAAAGTAGACAAGTAGTAATATACCTCCAGAAGTAGCAATGGTTTAGGAGTGAGAAGTGCTTCTCTATTTATATGAAATATCTAGCACCCTTTTCATTATACTAATTGTATTCTCTTAGCTTTTATCCTAAGAATATATATATATATATATATATATATATATATATATATATATTTACAAGCCCTTAGTACAAATACATAAACAATGAGGTGGTTATGCCACTTGTACAATAATATCCATGATGCATGAGTGAATGAGTCACATGACTCCAAAGATGCTCCCCAAATCAAGTAAACTCTCCTCAAGTGCCAAGTTGTCCTCCCCAACATGTGGAATAACCTCCCCAAAAGCTTCAGCAACTTCCTCCAAAAATGCTGCATGAGTGGTAAAAAATTCATGATAATCTTCTCGCGACAGATTTTTAAACCCCATAACTATGTCAATTTTTGCTTGAATTTCTGTTATGACCGCATTTCAAAAATCCTGTAGCCATCCTGCATCTATTGGTAGTGATTTGACGGAATTCTAGGCATTCTGTCAAAAGATAAATGCCCCTGTGTTGATGTTTGTAGCTCAAACAGGAACTTCCGTACAGGTTCTACTGTCGGACATGTGGAAGTCGTTCAGAGTCCTTACGTATCTTTGTAATTCACTTTAATTAAAGTGAATTATTAAAGTGAAGAGTCTTTTATTATTGAGTTGATTAATGCTTAATAAAATGTAAAGCATTTACATTGGTGATTTAGTTATAATCTCCACTGTTGATTGGGATTTAATCTCAACCGTCAATCTCATTGAGAGATAAGGGTTATGGAGACTTAGTCATCAATTCAACGTTATAAAAGGAAGACAAAGTGAAAGGAAAAGACACTGTGATACACAGAGAGTGTTAGAGTAACATTGTTGAGACAGAGAAGCAGTGATAAAGAATTTTCACTTAGAGTGCAAGTCCAAAGGAGGAAGGAGGAAATAGTGTTAGCAGCAAAAGAAGATTAACTTAGCTTCCAGAAATTGAAGGGGCTGTACATACTACATAGTGCAGAGGTAACTTCAGGCGGCCATACGACCCAACAAAAGAAAGGGGTGGACGTACAACTTCTGGGGCAGATTCTGAGCAATACCTGCAAGTTGTACAGGGGTCGTACAGGCCATACAAAAGGCAAACAGGCTGCCACGATACAGGTGGCAGGAGGACTAGGGCATATTTTTAGCGGAGTTTTGGCAGGGCCATATAGGCTGCACAATGCAACAGAACAACCAGGTTTTGCTGTAGTTTTCATGTTTTTGTCAGTGGCCTAGTTTTCCATTTTGGGAGTCCTTGTAAACTTGGAGTAATCTTAATGAAAAACTGATATTTGAAGGGAAGAAATTTATGTGTATTTTGGAAATTGGTTTCCTGTGCTGTTATTTTTTTTTACAGTTAAATTTCCAGCAAGTGTATTTTATTCCATGAGTGGAGAAATTCAATTTAAATTAAGTCCAGTAAGGAAATCATAAGTAATTTACCTAGGTGGCTGGAATAGAGATTTTAACATCCTGAAGCTGGTTGCCCTAAAAAATCATGTGAATGGGTGTGAAATGGCCTCAAAAGAAGTGATGCACATATCGCGATAATATCGGAATTATTGCGATATTATCGCCAAAACAACCTTTTGCCTATATTATCGCTGGAAATTATAACGATAATTTGCCCAGTTGAATTTATTGCGATAATTTTGAAATTATTGCGAAACGATGGGAAATTATCAACCTGTTACTAAAAAGCGTGATATAAGTTGCGGTTTGGGTTTCTCAAAGGTTATTTTCAGTTTTTCTTGTGCTAAGATTGAGCTCTGAGGTTGTGTGAGTCCTGTCACCATTTTTCATCAAGCAAACAAGGGAAAATCCATGGTTTTCTTTGCCATCAGCTGAGCATTTTTGGAGTGGAGATTTACCCTAGTATACTATATCCATATTTTCAGGTATGTAAAAAAACTTGCCTTCCTTTTCTTTGTTTTCCAAGATTAGTATATACTATAAATTTAGAGTCTGCCTCTTCTTAGCCTCTTTTGTATTTCCACATTTGTTTTGTGTGGTAGGTCCAAAACTTGAAAATTTATTGGAGTGGAGATTTACCCTAGTATACTATATCCATATTTTCAGGTATGTAAAAAAACTTGCCTTCCTTTTCTTTGTTTTCCAAGATTAGTATATACTATAAATTTAGAGTCTGCCTCTTCTTAGCCTCTTTTGTATTTCCACATTTGTTTTGTGTGGTAGGTCCAAAACTTGAAAATTTAATCAGAGTTCTACAAAATGGCAAAGCTAATGGATCAAATGTGGTAATATGGTGAGCCATGTGAGGGTGATAATAGAACAAAGTTGAGTTGCAAGCTCTGTGGAATGGAAATGTTTGACAGAATCACCTGCTTGAAATACCAACTTGCCAAAATCCTAGGGCATGATGTAGATATTTGCCCTATAGCTACCCCAGACATTGTGCTTATTGCAAAAAACTCAAATCTTGATATTACTAGAAAGAGAGTTTGGAGGGACTTGGGAGGAACTAAGGTATTTCATGGGAACTACAAGCTTCTCAAGGGCGAGGGAAACCTAATCCTTGGCCACATCTTCTTAGTGCAGTATTATGATTGGATTATCGTTGTAGTATCTAGATTCTAGATGCCTCGTGATGATCATCTCATGAGATGCATTTATTTTTGTTTTAATGTGATTTTGTATCAAGTTTTAACTATTATCTTGTCAGAACTTATGACTGAGGAGTCAAGACAATGATAAATATCATATTTTAGTATCTATTATCAATTATTGATGTACCACTTGACATCTTATACATTTTATGTTGTAGTTTTATTTTCATATTTGTGTGAGAATGTGTTTGTTTGATGTTGATGTTTGCTTTAAAAGAATAAGAATTTGAAAAAAAAGTCGGGACTCAGGACGAATATCATATTTCAGTATCTACTATCAATGATTGATGTACCACTTGACATCTTATACATTTTATATAGTAGTTTTATCTTCATATTTATGTGACAATGTGTTTCTTTGATGTTGATGTTGCTTTAGAAGTTTAAAAAATTGAAAAAAGTGAGTATTTTTATTTTTTTATTTTTCCAAGTTTCCTGATAATTTATGATAATTTCCCTGATATTGCCGATAATTAAAATTTTGGACCCGTGGTGATAAATTTCCGATAATGATAAATGTAACAATTGCTCAAAAGTAAAACGTTCCCTCCAAACAGTGCAATGTTTCATCCAACAAGTGCCATATCATCTCATAAAGGCACAACATCCCATCCAAAGGTGCCACGTTATCTCTAAGAAGGTGCTAGGATGTTTCAACAAGGGTTTAGTGTCATCATCATCATGCTCAACATCCTCTGAGGGACCCAAGGCTCATGTCCTCATCACATAGATGCAAGATATATCAAGTAGGGGCTCCAGGTGTCCAAGTGTGACCATCTGAAACATTTTCACAAGTCAATATAACATAGAAAATGAGTCATGTCTAATGTGAAAGCCATTAGGTAGATCAGATTAAGTATCATCTTCAAACTTCACACTAGCTTATGACTTTATGCAATTTTCCATGTTCTGGTACGGAAGTTTTGATATCTAGCGGATCTCTAGTATATGGCAGGTTTTTAGGTTTTTGAATAACTCTACCTACAGAATTTTGATTTTTAATGTGCACTGTTAACTGGTTTTTGATCTGTTAAAGGGATCCTTGTGTGAAAGGCTGTTTTTATAACAGTAACTATTTTATTATTATTATTTTTTAAAATTTTAAATTTCATATACAGGGGAGATTCATATCTATACCTATAAAATGTTCTATTTTTAGAGCTACTATGAATATCAGTTGCACTAATTTTGCCATTCATATACTTGTCTATTAACTTTATGTGCATAACTGCTTCTAAGTCACTTGACACAATGACACAGTGACACAAAGGACACAGAAATATGAGTGTCTGACACAAGTGACCCAAAAACAAGACATGGAGGACACGCTCTCTCTCTCTCTCTCTCTCTATATATATATATATATATATATATATATTAGTGAATTACACATACAAAATGAAATATAGACGGATTCAAGTTTTTTTTAGAATTTGGAAACTAAAACATCTACAATTTTACATGATGATGCAAATTCAGTCATACAACTAGTACTATATCAAAGATGATAAACTGACAAACACATGAGAATTAGAACCATAAACTGCAGTATTCTCATTAAGTCTTCAAAATCAAAATGTATTACGTAGAGACTGGGTCACTGCTACTAGAGGTGGGAATTCTGATGGCAAATACAAAATAGGTTAGATACTAGAAGCATAGATGATAGGCTCCATGATCTTAATGGTAAGATCTATTCTCTCCCACCAACCATCATTTAAAACTATATCCTTGATCTGTTTTTGAAGAAGCTTTATCTACCTTTCTCCTAAAAGACCATAACTCCACCCTTCCCTTTGACCTTTACCAGCGCCCTTGATGATTAAGCCATAATCTCTGTGAAATGAGGAAGGCAGTGGACCACTATAGGAAAAAACCTTGAAGATTGGTGGAAAAATCCACTTGCCCACCACTTGAAATTAACACTGCACAATAGCGCTGAGCTGCACTCCAAATTGCTTAAAAGCTCCAACCTGCTGAGTGAAATGACAAAAAAGAAGGCAAAATCAGATTTAATGCCACTCACATGGGGGACATGTGTCCTATTTTCAAGACACATTGAGGGCAGGTGTCTGACACATGTTTGACATGTGTCCTATGATGTATTCGTATCTGACATGCGAAATATGGGACACAACCCCTGTTTGGATGTGTCCTATTACTTAGAACTGTTGTATTCAAGTTCATCAGCATGATTGCTCTATACATGTCACCGTATAGTGTCAAGAGGATGATGAAAGCTTCAAATAAAACACTAGTGCACATAATTGTGCAAAACTTCTTTATGGTGAGTCTGGTGGCTGGCCTAGCGGGCAATATCCCATTGTCGTAAAGTTACTGAATTAAAAAAAGAGGTGATAGTTACCATCTCTTGATGCAATTTCTGCTTGATAGCACAGGTACATTCTTAGTTTTTGGTATCATCATAGTCACATTTGTCCTCAATGTTAGAGGAGTGATAAGAACTCTCACAAATCCCTGAGTTCAGTGAGTAGCTATCCCTTGACCATCCTCGATCTTCTATGAAGTCCAGTTTGATCTCCAGTCCGTCCCTTTCTCCACTGTTCACAGTAGGTGTCTGTAGGTGCTTACTCCCTTGTCACTCATAGACTGCTCTGCTATCTGTTGCTACTTCAGATAATTTATCTTTTCCTGCAGGCACTAAACTTCTGCATCTGAATTAATAGGAATTGTTCTAAAATTCTTCTCGTCCCCTTCAATTCTTTCTGGATAGATGCTTGAGGCATTGATCTTCTGCTTGGAGCCATGTTTCCATCTAGACGACTGAAGTTGCTCTGATTGCTTCACTGAGATGCAGCCCAGCTTAATTGCAAACATAATTCCATGTTTCTGGGCTCTCTGACTGTGGCTTGTTAATAGGCCATTTTGAGATGTACTTGTGATTTGAGCCTTGCCCAATATCAAATCTTTAGTTGCTAATGTGTCTGTGTAAATGTCCTTTCAATGGTGTGTGTGAAAGTGGTTAACGCACTGGAATCTTTGATTTTAGGCTTTTGTGATCCATATTGATTTTGAGATTGTCTTTCGGATTAGTCACATCATTAGTTGTTGGATGATGTTATTAATCCGAAATACAATCTCAAAAGCACTGGAATCTTTTGACCTTATAAGTCAAATAATCTTTGAAGGATGACATTTGAAAGGAACAATTTCTAATTGGTAATGATTACTAGTAATGCTGAATTTCCTATGCAAGTCAAGCGTTTGACCCCTGCTCGGAGTGCTAAGTCCAAATCTTTAAAAACAACATGACCTTAAGTGAATTATTGGTCTTGGAACCTAATCCCCAAGTAAAGGTGAACAAGAAATTTCCGTCCGTGTTCCATATGAGCTCCCTTGTCCCTTATCTCCCTGTTCCCTTTGGCCACCCTGTCCTATTGTGTAAGGTTGTTATTGATAAAATGTTGTTGAGTTTTAAAAGAAGTTTTGGAAGTGTTCTAGAGTTATGATGATTGTATTTATATTTGTAATTGCTATTTTTTAAAATTATTATTGTGCGCTGGAATTTCAAATACAACCTGCACTAGCTCATTCCAGGCATGTTGTTTCTTGTGTCTGCTTGGTATTTAGGTCTGACTGGATCTATTGTTTTAAAGGATGGCCGCTTATCTGATATCCTTTCAGATCTCCAGGTACTGAATGTTATTCCTTTATTGATTTCAGTGGTTACTGTAGCTTATTTGAGATCTTCTAATTGAAGCCAATTACAACAAGAACAGATTAGTGTTAAACATTGACTTGTCTTTGTGTGTTGTGCAAATGTTCAATTTGAACCCAATTTTGATCAACTTCAATAGCTAGCCATCTACTACACATTTGAATATTTTTCAATTTCTTCTTGAATATTTTTGTCTGACACAAATTCCTTCTCTGTGTATGTTGAATCGAATGGTTAATTGTATGGGTAAGCTTACAGCTTAGCTTTGAAGTTGTAGTTTTTTTTTTTTCTATATTAACCTGCAGGCTGTTTTTGTCATTTGATGGAATTAAGGTTAACAAGGCTCAGCATCCCACTGCTTTGCAGTCAAATCAAGCAAGATTCAAAATCATGACCATTTTTTTTTCTTCGTGGGAGAAAAATTGAAATGCATAGAATAATGCATATGGTAATCCATAAATTGATATAAGGTGTTACATCAAATGACCGCGGGCTTGCCAATGTGGCTTCCTCTTTCAATGTAGGCAAAGTTGATGAATTTTTTTATCTTGAATTAAATGCTTCACTTTCTATTGATATGTATGATTAAAGATCATATGTATTTTACACAAAAGGGGCACAAAAGCCACCATAGGCATACAATCAATAAATAATCCTATCAAAATATAAAAAATGAGGCCATGCAGGGCCATGGCGTATATATGCGATTAAGGCAGCACAAACTAGCTTGTCAAAGATTTTAAGATAAGAGAAGATAATTATATTAATATCTAACTAATGACCACAAAAGTAAGTTAATGGGACTGAAGAGTACAACCACTATGAATACAATGTGGGAGTGCAAGTGCAACTCCTAGGAAATGCCGAAAATAATGTAAATAAAGAAACCTACATAACATAAACATATGTATAAAACCGTGACAAAGGTATAGTGATACAAAAACACTAAGTGGGTTTGTCCAAGACTGGAAAGGTGGACAACTCAAGAATTTGTCAAGAGAGAAAGAACACAAACAATGAGGCCAATGATGTCAAGGTCTCCTAAGTCTGATGGCCAAGGGAGAGGGGGGCGAACAAGGCACTGGCCTGCTGTTGTAGTCCCCTGGAACCATTGGTGGTCTGGTTGTATGATCTGGGGGGGATGTATGAGCAAGGGATATTCCTAGCATCTGAGGTCAAAAGAGAGAAACTTAGGATGGATCTATGGTTGCTCCTTTGTGTCAGGGAGGTAGTCTGATAGGCGGGGAGGTGCTCTACTTTAAATTCCTCTGTGCTGATCTCTGTAATGCTCTGAGAACGTGTGGCCTAGTGTATGTACTGATACCTCCAAACTGGTCTCGATAATTCCAACACCAAGTGAGAAGGTTTTATCTCATAAGAGTTTAGATGTTGACTAAGACCATGGTAGTTTGGATCCGCTCTGAGTATAAGTTCAAATTTTTGTTTGTTGAAGTATGGGCACACAGAATTGGTCATTGTTTCATAAATATGGAATTGTGCAATGAATTGGTGCAGGCCATACATTAACGTGAGCAGCCCCTTGCACAGTTGATGGGGCATAGTGACGAGTTGTGTTGTAGATGTGCAAAAAGTCAGGTTGCATAGTGCACTGTTGTGTTTTGATTGCACATGATGAAAATGCGTGTTAAATTTGGACAACTAGGTCCAAACTTTGGGTTGTGCTACTCAGATGACGATCCCAATATTTTAATTGGATTCCTCTTTCGGAGAGGTGTAAGATTGATCTAAAGATCATTTCGATCGGATGAGCAGAACATGTACTTTGAATTTATTCCACTTATGTGCTAGGTCGGCCTGGAATATAATATAGACTTAAATGTCTTAAAGGACGTGTCACACACCCCCAAAGATGCCTATATAATGGAGAGACTTGGAGTTCATTATACACACAATGTGTGGAGGATTTTCTTCTCTCTTGATGGCGATGGAGCTGCGTTGTTGGTGCTGCGTCTTTGTGGAGTATTCTTTGTCTGGGTTGTCTTGGGGTTGTGTGACACATGTGGGTGGCTGACATTATGAAAGACTTTTCTGGTTGAAGCATCCTGCTGATCGCCGTAACGCCACCATTCTTTATCTCTGTTTTGGCTTTTCTTCCATCGATCTATTGGTATGTTCTATTTGCATCTTACTTTCATTGTGCCCTAGAAGGTCAAAGTATATTTGCATCTAAGCATAGAACATCTTGAGAATTTAACATGCTATCAGAGCTAGGAGAAGACAACGCCCAACTTGTCTAGGGTAGTGAGATATGTGTTATTCTAAGGACGATTGAGGGTGCAGTTAGCCTCGGAAGAAAAAAAAAATGTGTGGTAGGCCGCAGGCCATACCACAGCAAGTGACAGCATGCAGATTTAAACATGCAATTTTAAAAGTGCTGAATATGACATAGCGTATGTGGATTGCTCCCTTTCTGAAACACAGGGAGGATTCATTGATTGCTGACGGCTTTGTTTTTCGGCTCCCGTTTCTTCGAGATATTTCGGTCAAGGTGGGTATGGAATTGATGTCAGATATGGATTTGGAAGGGCAGACTGAGAGAGCTGGTATGGTTGTCAGTTTGATTGAGCTCCTGGTTCTGTTTTGTGTGGTGGAAGCACCTTCCGTCCAAGCGCAGATGTTTTCTGGGCTGGCCTTGATGGCACAAAGTTTCAACAGCCCTGTTGAAGCCGATGCTACTGTTGAATTGAAGATGGACGATTTTAACACCACGCTATGGGCTACGCCAACGTCCTGGGCAATTGTGGAGCACGATGACCGCTGTTTGAATCCCTCCTTGGCAAATCTTGAAGGGAATGTCCTCCCATTGATTGACGTTATCACAATTGAAGACAGCGGAGAAGCTCGGTAACGAACGATGGTGGAGTTGGGGCAACAAACTGTGCGTTTGGTCTAAATGCACGATTTTATTTATTTATTTATTATTATTATTATTTTTATTTGTTAAATTTATTTATTTATAATATATCTGAATGTCTGCAAATTCGTCAGCTTCTCTGACTGCGAGAGTTGGAGGATCTTCTATGCCGCTGCGACATAATGCTCGAAAGCGGCCCACTGCTGTCTATAGGCAAAGTGCCTTCGAAACGGATCGAAATGTCTGAAGATCTCCGGGTACTCAGGAAGAAAAATATTCACTGGGAGACTGACAAATTTGGCTGCTGAAGTCGACGAGAATTTGTCACATCAGTAAGATTATTCAATTATTTTGTAGAGGCATGCGGTCGAATGAAGCCACTGCGATTTAGCTGAAGGAAATTCAGAACAAGTAATTTCTCTCCTTTAAAAATGTGGAGGTCGAAGGCCGGATTGATTGTCTGCAAGGTTTTCTCAGCCATCGACATTTTTTTTATTGATCCACTGCAGAGGAGCGAGCAGGGTTCAAATCGCAGTGACTAGGCACTAAAACCAGGTAGTTTCCGTGATCCCCATACGTTTATATTCTTCTCCCACATCATCACCTCGAAGATTTTGAAGGCCCCATTATGAATGAGGCGGTTTCATATCCTGAAAACGAAGACCTATCATATAGTGAGAACGAAGACGTAAGCAGTTTTGGTGAAGCCCATGATGAAACTCCAGATATACAGGAGGATTCTGAAAATGTCGATTCCGAAAAGAAATCTGATATTTCGATCATTAGCTGTAGCAAATCAAGATGAGGTATGTTCATTGGTGATGAACAACAATGGTTGATGTGCCCTTATGATGTGCTAGATTTGCGTAAAAGAAAGGTGTGATATAAGGTATGGACTGATATGAAAAAGGGTCGATTCAGTGTTTGGAACAACTGTATGATTGGTTCCTAGATCTATGCAATTAAAGAGACAAATTGCAGAACTGAGATCTGAAGATTTGAAGCCCTAGATCAGTCAACCATTAACTGTAGTTGGGCAGATTTGGAAGCCCTAAGAAGTAGTTTTTTAGTGGATTTGGAAGGTTTTTTAAAGGGTTGATTGTGGAAGCCCTTGGTGCAATGTTATGAAGTGGTCAGATTGTTGACAAGATGGGCAAATCTGTAAGCCCTAGGGAGAGTGACAAGAGAAGTTGATTTGTCATAGAGTTAGGCCAATTTTGGTAGCCTTAGGAGCAGTCTTCTGAAATAACCAGAAGAATGACAAATGGGCAGATCTGGAAGATAAGAAGTAGTGCAGAATGCAATGCCAGATGTAGTAGATGAAGACCTCAAGTGCAGGATCATGAGAGAAGGAATCAAGATATGTTAGAAGGCAGATTGGGATCCCTAGTTCAGTGAGTTGCAATAAAGAAAATCTTAGAGGGCTGCTTGAGGAAGCTACAACAGATCTCCACAGAATAACAGGTAGTTGCTGTAAAGTAAGCATGAGTACTTCTAACACAAGCTGAGGCTTGTAGATATATTCTCCCTGTTTGACAGTGACATATGGCAGAATATGTATGACCATGAAGTTTGAAATCTTCAGTACTGTATGGCAGTATGACAATGATGAAGAAGATAGTGATGGGTATGATAAAATTATGGCAACATCGTAATCAGCGATATGACAATGATGACAGTTCATAGTGTATTTTTGTAGTCGCAAATTTGAGGAGCTAAGAAAGTAATCTGTGATTCTATGTCACTGTCATTATGAGAGGGACATAGATAGACACCTATGTTTACAAAATTCATAGTAACAGTAAGCTTGTGACTGTATCAGTCTCACATTGGAGCGTAATGATAAACTTGAAAGTGTGAATTGAGAAGTTTTCGCAGCCTTCAGTCACGTTGTTGGAGTCTTGAACCATGGTCAGCAAAGCTTGTGAAGTTTTGAACAAATATTGTATATGATACGTGCCAAGATGCATGACAGCTATATGACAATATATTGCTATGAGTCTTGGATGGCTTTGACTATGGGAGAATAAGGTTCAGGCCCCTGAGTACAAAACTCCTTTCCAAGTTGGTGTCTGGGATGCCTTCATTTAAAATAGATGTCTTCTCTCACAAGAGAAGCTGGCATTGAGAGGGAGAATACAACTGTATATGTTCCTGAGCTAATATCATTGCTGAAAGAAAGAAGACCCTCATGGCACAAAGATATATGGCTTAAAGGGGGAAATTCCGGAAGAAAAACAAGAAGCCATATAAATACCAGAGGTATCTAACTGGCATGAGTACAATATGAGCCAGAATCATTTGGGAAAGCTGTAAAGCATCAAGTCTGGAAGGATGTGATACACAAAGAGTACGAGTCCATCATGGAGGGTGATGTCTGGAATATGGTCCCTAGACCACAGGACAAAACTGTTGTCACCTCGATATAAGATCAAGCATGGATTTGATAGAAAATGTGTTGCCTGACATTTCTTTCTAGGAAGTCATTGATTATGTTTGCACCTGTAATTTACTATTACCCTTGCTGCTACGCAAGGACGGAATCTTCATTAGATGGATGTGAAGATCGCCTTCCTGCATGGTGCGATAAAGGAAGAGGTGTATGGAGAGCAACCTTTGGGATTCAAAGTCCATGATCGAGACACCCATTTCTGCAGGTTGGCTAGCCCCCTGGGCTTGGTACGAAAGGATAGATAGCTAGCCGATGAAGTTGGGCTTCACTCGTAGTAATGCTGATTCAAACCATTACTTCAAGGTTGATAAAGAGAAACCTCTCATTCTGGTGCTGTATGTGGACGACCTCTTCCTGACAGGTGCTGACCCTCTCATTCATCAGTGCAAGAGGGAGCTCGCTACTGAATTCAAAATGAAGGACCTAGGACTGGTGCACTACTTCCTAGGCCTGGAGGTCTCGCAGAGACATGGCGAGACTTTTCCTTTTTCAAGGAAAATACATTGTGAAGCTTCTGGAAAGATTTGATATGGTGGATTGTAAGTTCGTGTCGACACCGATGAAGCTCAACTTTAAGAAGTTGAGTGGCAGCGCTGCTGGGCTTGTGTTAGCAAATCCTACTGAATATCGTCAACTCGTAGGGGCCCTGATGTTCATAGTGAACACCCGTCCAGATGTATGTTGTGCAGTGAACACTTTGAGTCAACACATGGTTGATCATAACATTCACTGGGTTGGTGCCAAGAAACTCTTGAGATATCTCTGTGGCACGATAAACCATGGGCTAAGATACACTGCCGGGAGCATGACACTCCTTGGATATACTGATGCCGATTGGGCTGGCAGTGTGGTGGATCGCAAGAGCACATCTGGATGCTGCTTCACACGTAGATTTGCTTTGGGCAGGAAATGGAAGTCGGTAGCCTTGAGCACCGCTGAGGCCAAATACATTGCAGCATGTATGGCCCGTTGTGAAGTCACTTGGTTGCGAAAGCTTGTCACTGAGTTGTTCGAGCATGTGCTAAATACCATTGTTATCCTGTGTGATAACCAGAGGGGGATTCGTTTATCAGAGAATCCCGTGTTCCACGATTGATCCAAGCATGTTGATGGCTAGTACCACTTTATTCGGGATATGGTACAGCGAGGCGCCGTAAGGCTTGATCATACAGGAACTGATGAGCAGGTCGCGGATATTCTCACAATGCCCTTGGGGAATGTCATGTTCCTAACCTTCTGTGAGAATCTTGGAATCATGGAATGACCCTATTTGGAGGGTCCTGTTGGATGATGAGCTCTGGGAGCTCTAGGGGGGCTTTAGGGATAGCTTCTTGGAGCTATGAGCAACCACAGGGCTAGGCTTGTCAAACCTTGTTGGTGTGCTTCTACCCCACCGTGATGATATTGAGATGGTTTACCTCTCTCTAATCTATGCCCCGTATGCATCCTACCCATGGAGTTTCAGACTAATGGCAAGTACCTCTCATTTGGCCAATGAGGTGGGAAATGTGAATAGAGACCATAGCAAGACCGATGGACGCATCGGAGATTGTCGTACTCTCTATGTCTAGGATGGCACGTGTCCAACAACTTGATCTAGGATCAAGTTTAGTGAGGTTTCAGACCTCCAACTGACTTCGGCTTAGTGAAATTAACTTTGGGTTAGTATACGACTCTCTCGAGTCCAAGTGAGGTTTCAGACATCCAACTGACTTCGGGTCAGTGAAACTAACTTTGGGTTAGTGTATGACTCTCTTGAGTCCAAGTGAGGTTTCAGACCTCCAACTGACTTCGGGTCAGTGAAACCAACTTCGGGGTGGTATGATACTCTTCGTGAGTCCTATAGAGGTTTCGGACCTCTGGGCTGAAAATGTCAGCCGGGAATGATGTCTTGGTGACTGATCCACTTCTGTTCTGAAATAAAGAAGCCAACGAAGCAAGTTACGGCTGGATGACACACGATGTTTGGATTACACTAGTGGACGGAGTTCTCCCTAGTTGAGAGGGAGTGTTAAATTTGGACAACTAGGTCCAAACTCCAGGTTGTGCTACTCAGATGACGATCCCAATATTTTTATTGGATTCCTCTTTCGGAGAGCTGTAAGATTGATCTAAAGATCATCTCGATCGGATGAGCAGAACATGTACTTTGAATTTATTCCACTTATGTGCTAGGTCGGCCTGGAATATAATATAGACTTAAATGTCTTAAAGGATGTGTCACACACCCCCAAAGATGCCTATATAATGGAGAGACTTGGAGTTCATTATACACACAATGTGTGGAGGATTTTCTTCTCTCTTGATGGCGATGGAGCTGTGTTCTTGGTGCTGCGTCTTTGTGGAGTATTCTTTGTCTGGTTTGTCTTGGGGTTGTGTGACACATGTGGGTGGCTGGCCTTATGAAAGACTTTGCTGGTTGAAGCATCCTGCTGATCGCCGTAACGTCACCATTCTTTATCTCTGTTTTGGCTTGTCTCCATTGATCTATTGGTATGTTCTATCTGCATCTTACTTTCATTGTGCCCTAGAAGGTCATAGTATATTTGCATCTAAGCATAGAATATCTTGAGAATTTAACAAATACAGAGCATGTTAGTGGAATTGCAACTTAATATAAATTCATACATAATTTCAATAGTAAAAATAGATCGTCTTTTCATGACTCTGTCTCTTCCTCTTCCCTCATTTTTGTAAATTATTGCACTATATAGAAATATATCAACAAGTGAGAGACTGAACACTTTGTCTTTCTTAGCTAGGCTATTCATTTTGGTCATGGCATTATAAATGGGTTGCTTGGTTTCTGATTTTCGTCACTTTATGTTTGCATGTACATTCTGTCCTGTAAGTGAAATTTGATTTACTGCCTAAACTAGTGTGCCATGATCTGCTTCTTGTTAGTTTTGTAGCTCGGGAGGTACTTTCACATGGGTTGTGCCTAGCATGTGGAAGTGACCCTTCATATTCCCTCCCTAGTCATTTAACTTTGTAAAGTGATTTTATGAAGTACCTTCTGTATTTAATGATTAAAAGTGACTTCATAAAGTGATTTTATAAAGTTAGAAAATACTTTTTTTTTCTAAAAGTGGCTTCATAAAGTTTGAGAGACTTTAAGTGATTTTAGAAAGTGGTTTTTTCTAAAAGTGACTTAAGTCATCTCAATAAGAGATTAAGTCACAACCGTTGATCTTGAGATGGCAAGATTTAATCTTGGCCATTGAGATCAGGGGTGAGGGGTTTTAGTCATTAATGAGTTTATAGAAGGAGAGGGGGGATGTGAAGAGGCACACTTTTCAAGAGAGAGAGAGAGGAAAAGAGAGGTGAGGAGAAAAAGAGAAGGAACAACAAGGAAGGGCACAAATTCCAAGGCAATTAGTTGCAAGAGAAGGGCATGTTTGTCAAGGAAGCAGGGAAAGGGCATGCTTTTCTAGGAGATTTTCATCTATTAATGCAGGTCATACAACAGTAAACCTGGGCACTGAATTTCCGCTGAGAGGGCACAAATTTCAAGAGAAATATTGTTGTTTTGTACAAGACGGATTGGCACAAAAATTGAGACAGCAAGGGTGCTGTTTTCTAGATTGTTTTCTAGTGCATTTAGTGCAGTCCATACAACAGAAGCACAAAATTCTAGACAGCATGTGGCACAGTTTTCAAGAGAATTTTCGGCACAATTTTGAGATAAGTACAACTGGTTTTTGCTGGAAATTGATTGTTGTCAACTCAAAAATTTCCTCTTCTTTACTGGTTTTCCCTTTGGGGTTTTTCTAGGGGCTTTGCCCAAAAATCTTAAGTTTCAATTTTTGTGGGTTTTTACTATTATTTTCAGCATTTAAAGTTTAGACTTAGTCTTCAATGTTTCTGTTCATAAAAATCAGATTGCATGTGTTTGGGTTAAAATAAATTATTGCTGAAATTTTTGTTGGAGTTGGAAATTTGAGTGTTGATTAAGTGTTTGACGAAATTCCTACATGAGATAATCACATTGTAAGTGAAATTTCAACATGCTATCAGAGCGAGGTTGCTAAAGTACAGTGGACAGGTGTTGACACAGGGTTATTGCAGGGATTGCAAAATGGGATTGTGAAGGAAAAGTGACTGTTAGTTGGGGAAGATGGCTTCCGCCATCAAATATGAGGACAGGTTGGAAGGGGTCTTTAACTACTTGCATTGAAAAGTGAGAATGGAAGCTGTTATCAAGGAGAACAAGCTGTGGAACTTTGTTAGCACTGTTGTGCTTGTTACCCACCAAAAGTGGGTACCCCTAGGAGATTTTATCTCCTAATCATCTTCTTCCAACCGGTAGCTAGTAGCCCCCGATAGCCACCTTGTAGTCGATGTGATGTGCCATTTTATCTCTGCCACCTGCATCAGCCATATGTTTCCTTGCCCATTTGTCAAGAGCACATGTTAGAAAGTGGGAAATCCATTCCAAAAGGTATGTTATTCATTGTGCAATCGGGCGCTTATGCTTGTTTTTCATTTGGGCATTTGGCATTGATCATTGGGTTGACTTGGAAGAAGGAAGGGTTTTGATCGTGGTTTTGTTCCCTTACCTTAAATGGGGGGTTAATCTTCAATCCTAGGCTAGTGGGATCTCCCCTATTGGCCCATGGATTTTGGAAGGGCACTACTTGGGAAACCCCGATTTTGATAGCGTGGTCTCGTTTTCCTATTCCATATTTATCACTTCCCTCCATACATTACGAGCCCTATACTCTATTTTCCTTCTTTGAGTCCACATGACCATGGGTCCATTGGGTCATAGCACACCCCCTCACCTTGTCCACATATCTGGGTTGGGCCTGGAAACTTTGCCTAGGAGGTTGATGTAGCTAAAAGAAAAGTAAAAGCATATCATGGCCACATACAAGAAGCAAAAGAAAGAAAATCATAAAATGCAAAAGATGGCCATGACATTAACATTTGCATGTGGGAAAAAGCCAAGCATGAACTCTACCCCTTATCATTATGACCATCACTTAGTTCTTGGGGCCAAGGTTTCACTATTACATCATTAAAAGGAACCCTTGCATGTCCCAACCCTTGGTAGGCGATGGACTACCCCACCTTTAAGGGGGTAACCACTGCTACACATTATTCACATCATGCTCTCATTTCCTAGAGCTTTGAGTAGTAATACAAAGAAAAAAAATCAAGAAAAGGCAAAAGGCAATAACAATGGTGGAAAAATAAAGGGCAGGGTAACTCTTGCATCCGCGATTGCTCCTTCCTCACATCTGTATGCCCAAAATGTGGACTTCCTCATTATAGCTACCCCTTTGACCATGGCATTTGGCTCAGATACCCCTTTATCCCCATTCCATTCCATCATTATTCACATGCCACCTATTGATAGAAGAATGTACTAGGGACCTGTCTTTCCCCTTAAGGGTTGGGAACACCTAATATGATCGTTTATTAGCCACTCCTACCTAGGGAGGTAACACTATTACATGATCAAAGCCCCAAATTTGGAAGGGAAGCGCCGTATGAATTGTCAATTTTCCCTTGGCTAACAAGCTTGATTTACGTAGATGCACTAATGATTATTGTACTTGATGTTGAAGATGCAATATAGGACATTGTGTGATTGGCAGGTGGTTTTCATCATGGGCTAGGCAACTTAACTAGGGCACAAGTCTAGTAGAGGAGCTTTATGACACCTACAGGGGAAGTGTTGAGAGTCACGGGACTCCTACTACTTGCAGAGCATTATTTCATTCCATGGGCACCTACAACACCCCTAATCGTCCGCACTTTGCCCCACATTATTCATGAGGTGGTGCACTTGGACCAGCATGCCCTAGTCGGCTTAGCAGTGTACACATGGTTTGGTAGTTGATGCGAGGCCCAAATGAGGTTTGTCTCACCCTTGAGACATGGGAGGGCTAGCACCATCCTCAAGGCCCTCAACTTTAGAGTAGAACCAAGCTATTATATGACTAGGATACCTATGAGGCTCATTCTGTGCCCCAAACACAAAATTGGGGTCCACAAGATGATTTGCATGGAGATTTAGGGGTCAATCCCTAGATCATGATTTATGGAGCCCTCTACACTCACTTTGGTACTGGAGGAGCCCAATGCATGCCCTAGAAGAGCCTACGCATGCATGATGTCAACATTTCAACCTCTTTTGTGGGTTAATTGTTATGTTTTACATTGGCTACGAGGTTGGATTGTAACGTCACTTAGTATTAGCCCATTATTTTATGACTTCAGAGGCTTTAGGCTAAAAATTAGAGATCATTGAACATGTATAAATTAGAGGGAGATCATTTCATCTTTCATCATCGTCACTTGGAGAATTCAAACCTCATAAGAGAATTGATACTTGTTTCCTTCTTGGCTCTTGGAGTATTCTTGGATGCATTTCGATGTTTGGAAGCTATTTTGTATTATTTTTAGATATATTTCTTTGGTGAATGGATGAATATACTACATGTTATCTTGTAAGTGCCTATTGTTGAAGAATTTTGTCTTGAAATTGTCTAATATATGGAATTGCTGCTTATAGATTATGCTTATTTGTACCCTAAATTGTTGAAAATTAATTTTGGAAAGGCATTCTAGTTGAGAATTGCATATGTTACTCATTGTATAACATGTAATGAATGTTCCTAGTGGAGGAATCCTTATAATTCTCCATCAAATTCCATTTTCCTTAGAAGTGGATAAATGATAGAAGTTGATACCTAGGGCATCAATTTTTAGCCTCCTTAGAAACAATTTAGTTTATCTTGAGCCTCCTTGACTCCATATGCCCAAAGGACAAGGCACTAATCCAAGTCCTTGGTTATCATTCTCACTTTTCATCCATAAATTTTCCTCTTGAAATTTCATCCCTCTCAAGGCTAGGACGTCTAACTAGGGCTTAGAACAAAATCCTTTGGGAGAGGTTTTGTTGGGACTTGAGAGCCTAAGCATCAAGTGGTGGGCATCCACTTAAGTTTCCTCCATAAAATCTCTTGCCTTAGGTGTGCCCTAAGAGGGAAACCCTAGTTTCTCGTCCTCAACCGTAGGGATTTCTTGAAGGTTCTATGAGCTTAGTACTTGTTGAAGTATATCATAAGAAGCCTTTTCTCTCAACTGCCTTGACCTCGGGAATTCCTATGCCTAAACAAAATTTAACAAACCCTAGGTTTTGTGCATTCTCTTCCTAGGTATGTTATAGAAAGCATATTACTTCTTAATGAAGCTTTATACCTGAAATTTGAGTTTTTTTTTAAGAGATTTTGGCCTATCACCTTATACCCTAACCTTAGAATACCTTTCATAGGTAATCCTATCCTACTAGGACTCCTCCCATTGGTGAAAGTCCGTAAAGTGCAGGGGGTTTTGGGCCTTGGCTGAGTTGACATTGGGCCTCTACCCCATTATTAGCACTTAGTCTAGCCTCTTGCCTTGTAGGGTTTCCCTCTCTAGGGCCTACTAGATTTTATGGTAACAGTGCCAATATCCACAGTAGATCCTATTGCTCTAGATGTTCATGAGGTGAAGGAAGTGGGGGCACATAGGATTATCTTTGATGGTGTGAGAGACCACCTCATTCCACATTTGGTTGAGAAACAAACAATGAAGGAAATGTGGGATGCACTTAAAAAAATTGTATGAGGAAAAGAACTAGAATAGGAAAATGGCCCTTAAAGACAAGCTCCATAATACTAGGATCGTCAAAGGAAAGAGTGTGGCCTCCTATCTCACTAAGTTTCTCAGGTGAAAGATAAGTTGGCAACAATTAGAGAGGTCATTTCAAACTTAGAGTTGGTGCATATAGCTTTGAAGGGCTTCACCAAAGAGTGGGATCTTTTCGTGAAGTGTGTGGTGGGTAGAGAGCATCTTCCAAATTGGAGCAAGTTGTGGGATGACTTTACTCAAGAAGAGATTTGAGAGTGTTCTATGACTAGAGATTAGATGAAGACTAATGGTGGTGACGAAGAGAATGTGGCCCTTGTAGCAAAGGGTAAATGCAAGGGAAAAGGAATTGGGGGATCTTATTCTGAAAAGGACATGAACTAAGTCATGTGCTTTGCATGTCATAAGTTTAATCACTATGCAGGCCAATTTCCAAACAAGAAAGGTAAGAAAGAGAATGAGGAACAGGTAGTTGGTTCAATTGAGGTTACTGACTTTGCAGAGAGGTTTGAGAAGGATTTTTCCTTGGTATCTCATTTTTGGAGGAGTAGTATCGCTGAGTGCGAGAACACTGGAGTTTGGGTTGTGGACAGTAGGGCATCGGGCCACATTATAGGGACTAAAGCTATGTTCTTGAGTATGACAGGTATCGACTCAGACATGCGTGTTGACAATGGGGTGCACACTGCACATGCAGTGAGGGATTATATGTGAGATTCCAGTTGGAGTTAGGATTATATTTGGAGGGTGACCATGTGCTTTGGGCATTAGAGTTGCGAGCAAATCTCCTCTCCGTGGAAAATTTGGAGGATGAAGGATATGTTATTTTATTTTGTAATGGATAGGTGGTGATTTATCCAATGGGAAAGAGTGTGGATGCAAAATGAGTTATTGGAATCCGTGTGGGCAAGATGTACAAGCTGGCAGGTCATCCTCTGGATGGATCTCATGTTCAGTGATAGTGCCAGATGCAGTTGGAGGAGAGGATTCTTCTAGCTCAGTCAGAAGACTGTCATGGTTCGAGATGACAAAGGAGGATGCTCAGGGTGGGGGAGAGGAGTCTCCTTAGGAGCATGGGTTACTGGCACATGTCTTTAGGTTAGGAACATGTAGCAGGACAGGTTGCTGAGATAGAGGGAGATTTTGCTTTAGTGGGAGTTGCTACAGTAAATAGTGTGATGGACTTGTAGTCAAATCTAGGTGGTAGAGGTGCTATAAGTACCTCCCTTGCTAAAAGGGAGTGTTAGTTTTGTAGCTCAGGAGGTACTTCCACATGGGTTGTGCCTAGCATGTGGAAGTGACCCTTCATATTCCCTCCCTAGTCATTTAATTTTGAAAAGTGATTTTATAAAGTACCTTTTGTATTTAATGACGAAAAGTGACTTAAATGATTTTATAAAGGTAGAAAGTTTTTTTTTTCTAGAAGTGAATTTATAAAGTTTGAGTGACTTAAGTTTATTTAGAAAGTGGTTTTTTCTAAAAGCGACTTAAGTCATCTCAATAAGAGATTAAGTCACAACCGTTGAACTTGAGATGGAAAGATTTAATCTTAGCCATTTTGATTAGGGGTGAGAGGTTTTAGTCATTAATGAGTTTGTAAAAGGAGAAGGGGGAAGTGAAGAGGCAAACTTTTCAAGAAAGAAGGAGAGGAAAAGAGGGTTGAGGAGAAAAAGGGGAGCAGCAAGGAAAAGCACAAATTCCAAGGTAGCTAGCAGCAAGAGAAGGGCTGTTTCTCAAGGCAGCGTGCAGTAGGGAAAGGACATGCTTTTTTAGGAGATTTTCAGCTGTTAATGGAGGCTGCAACAGTAAATCTGGGCACAAAATTTATGCTGAGAGGGCATGAATTTCTTGGAGAAATAGTGCTGTTTTGTATGGGAAAAACTAGCAGAAAAATCGCGACAGCTAGTTCCCTGTTTTCTGGTGCATTTAGTGCAGTCCACATGGCAGAAGCACAAATTCTAGACAGCGTGTGGCATGGTTTTCGAGAGAATCTTGGGCACAATTTTTGAGATAAGTATAGGGTTTTTGCTGGAAATTAATTGTTGTAAACTCAGAAATTTCCCTGTGAGCATTTAATAAAAATTAAAAAATTCTCTTCTCTACTGGTTTTCCCTTCGGGGTTTTTCCCAAGGCTTTGCACACGAATTTCAAGTGTCAATTTTTGTGGGTTTTTAGTATTTACTGTTATCTTCAGCATTTAAAGTTCAGATTTAGTCTTCAGTGTTTCTGCTCATAAAAATCAGATTGCATGTGTTTGGGTTAAAAATTAAAATACATTAGTGTTGAAGTTTTTATTGGAGTTGGAAATTTGAGTTTGACTAAGTGTTTGACGAAGTTCCTACATGAGATAATCTCGTTGTAGGTGAAAGTTCAACATTTGTGTGGTTGTTTCATTTCCTAAGTTTAAGAGCTGCACCATAACATCAAGATATCGTATGACATGATAGGTTCTCTGTAATGTTTTGGTTGTGCATTCAGTAAGTGCACTCCCAGTTTGGATCAAAATCTGCTCTCTTGGCCTTTTTGTTCTTCTAAGAGGCATCTGTCTCTCTCAGTTTTTGCTTTTGCAGGCACTTGTTTGCCAAGCATCCTTCATGAGAGCAGACCCTACAATTGGAAGTGGTATTTTATACTCCAACGTTGCTCCCAAGAGCAGTGCATCAGATTCAAGTGGGTTGATGCTGATGGCGGTTTGCTCAGTTCTAAATTCATGCACAATCTTGTGTAAGAGAGATTGATTTGTTCTATTACGATCTTCAATGTCAATTAAGAACCCTAAGAGTTTCTTTCCTATGAAAAGACTGATTTATGCCAAAGTTATAGGGCTAAGCCAAGGAGCTTGATCCAAACTGGAGCAAAAGAAGGCGATTCTTTAAAGTGTGTTGAACCCTAGGGTATATAGTTTCATAAATAAACCAACTTGTCCCTTCATTAGTGGATCTCCTTTAAATATTGTTTTCTGTCACCAAGTTGTATTCTCTATGGCTAACCCATTTTGAGTCTTCCATTTGAGCTTGATATATTTGGCAATTGCATATGCTGATGGCCAAATGCCTTGAATTAACAGGATCAGTGCTGTCCTCAACAACGTTCTCGATATGACTTTCAGGAGGGTCTAGTTATAATACAATCACGGGGCTTTTGTTGATTTGAGAACCCTGTTGCTATTGGATGTTGGAGGTAGCGTTCTACCACCCTTTTCTTTGGAAAGGGTTCTAAGGAATCACTTTGAGAAGCCGGCTGGTTACTTGCTAACCATTGAGAATTCATGACAACTTCTGAATCACTCAAGCTCAAAAGCTTGATGAATGAAAATGTTATGCTAGCACAAAATGGCAACAAAAACCAAGTACAGATAGCTGCAAGCAAAATGGATGAAACCATGAGAAACGAAAGGCTAGACCTCCAACTGATTGATCCCGACTCTCTCTGTTTTAGCTCTCTCCTAGGTCAGCTAAGGGCGGTGGTCCCTAAAGGAAAACTAAGTTAAAGATTTGAGTTTCTAGGAGAATATTAGAGTGAAACTGGATTACTTTTAAAGAATCATGAACATTTATGAGCAACTTTGAATTAATAATGACAAACCATTTAACCAGTGCCTTTACAAATAACGTGCTCAAAAGTAAAAGTAATGCTCAAAGAGATGAGAACACAATAATCCTGAAATGGAAACAAAAGATTGATTGTTAGCACAAGGTATCAGAAATGCTCTCAAGATAAACGAATTTATGAATCAAAGCACATGGAGCTATCTTGTTCACAAGGAAACAATTAGTGATCTAAATATAAACCAAATGTTAAAAAGACTTGAAAGTTAAACCAACATGCATTTAGCCTTGCAACATGAAATAAGAGTACTTGAAAGGAAATGAGATTCATCAACCATCCATGAACATGATGAACATTAAACATGAAATGGAGCTTTCTAAAGTATATAATGTTCAAGTACAAGAAAATTAAGCTAAACTTGTTGCAAAAGAGATTACAATACTTGCTTGAAAGGAAATGCTTTTTGAAAAAGGGAAATGATATTTCATGTGAGACTTTGAACCATCAAGAAAGCAAAATTCAAGAATTTGCAAGTAAGCTAAATGTGATGAAAATGCTCTTGGTTTATTTTTATTAATTAGTTTTAAAGCAAGGTTACAATTCAACTCTTTAATCCTCAGACCTCACCCTCGCGCAAAGATATGGATCCCACAGTGAGGAGTCAGTAGAGGAGTAGACAGTCCCTAAAAACGTCTATTCAATCAACTTATGTTGGAGGTAAAATTTTGGTGATTTGCTTGGGGCATGTAAGTAAATTAATCAAACAATGAAAATTAACTTTCACACTTGAGATGTATTTGCATGTTATGAAGTAGAATGCTACTTTATGGAGAAAATTTGTGCAAATACTTAATTGCATGTAAGATGTAATTAAAGGTGAAGCATAAGTGGTTTTGGAACAAAATTCATGACAAATTTAGTAGTGCATGCATGCAAAAGTTTAAACTTGCTGTGAAAGTAAAAAGACTAGGAGTAATATATGCAGAAAGAAAGACCATAGGATGAGTTTGTGCCTCTGGAGAAGAAGTCATTTGTGAGACACTGAGCAGAATATGTAGGCAAACGCCTACTTTAAAATGAAGCTTGCTGCTACCAACTGGAATCAACTCAGTGTTAAAACCTGCATACACCAACAAAGAACCTAGATAGAAGAACCACAAAGCCTGTGACAGTAGGAATTCAGAGGTGCCGAGGATCATGTCACTACTATTGTCTGTTGGATCCAATGCATTCTCCATAGTTTTCAGTGACAACTCTAACCCTGGCATCACCCCCTTCTTGTTCTCATATGTCTCCACTTGTTAGTTTTACTAGTCTACACATTGAATCTAAAGTTTACAGGTTTCCGTTTATTACGAGGTGGTGGATTTGATGCATTTCAAGTGGTTTGAAATGTTTCAACATAATTAAGGGTTGCCTTAGTTTGAAAACAATGCCAAATAGAAAATTGAAATTAATAGACACTTATTCTGATTGATTTTTCATTATTTAAAGTATTTTCCTGTCATTTTGTTTTTCCCAGTTATAAACGTATCAGTTTTGTGGGCTATTACTTTCTTCTTTTTATCCTTATTGCATTAAAATTCCGCTGAAGTGACCAAACTAAAATACAATATGAAATTTTCATGAAAATGAGTTTCATCTTTTTGTTGTTTCAGGGACTACTGATAAAACAGGCAGGTGCAGGAGAATCATCCAATAGTGGTTCGGATAACTCTGCTGCTATTGCTTCTCAGGTACTTGGAGATTGAGCTATAGAACGTATCAGACATCTCATAAATTTGAAGAATATTTGTAATTCAGCAGTTAGCATTTGGACTTAGCTTGTAAAGATCCTTTCTTAGATCCTGAATGCCACATCTAGCATTCTGCTGGTTGTTTTTGTACTGTCATAGTTGCTGCTATGAATTTTATAGCATGACATATGTATTATCCAATCCCAGTCAAAGTGAAACCTAACTCTGACTTGTTAGATCAATATATATGGTTGTGCCAGAAATTGGATTATCTGTTTTTCTAATTTTGCATCTGCTGATTCTGCACAAGAGCAGAAGTACAGTGCTGTTTTTATGCAAGTGAAAACTGGATTGGTTCAAGTGGTTTGGTGCATTGCATCCAATGTTTCAAAACTTGGACATGGACTTTGACTCGGCCACCTATCAACTTGGGTTTCGGCTTGGGCTCAATGACTTGATTTTCAAAAATTACATAAAATAACTAAATTTAATTGAAAAAAATGTTTTTTAGATTAGGCTGCCAACAAATTAAGATTCTTTAAAACAGTTATGCTGCCAAGAAGTTAGAACTTCTAATCCTTTGACTGAATGTAACAATCGCATTAACTGAATCATTTACTGGAAATGCAATTAGACCCTTATTTAGTTTGACCAGCAAGACTGTCTTGCTTTATATTTTGTTTATATAACCTTGGACAGCTTCAAAAACCATGAATGTGCCCAGTTAACAAGAAGATGACAATAAAGCGGGGTGAAGAACAACATTTGCCTGCAAACACCATCAACTTGTTAGTTTTCTTGAACCCAGGTCAGAATTTATGTTCAATAAGATATACACTCAACAGAAACAAAATTACTTTCATATTTGAATTTTATAACACAAACTACTACTCTAGGTTCCTATCTTAGCATGCACAGCAGAAGTAAATCAATCATAAAACCAAACACATAAATTGTTTGACACAGTTTTACCCCAGAAACCCCACTGTGGGGAAAACCAGCAAACTTTGGGCATTTATTCAGCTCCAAAAAATCTTGATTACAGCAAGAGTATTCACTCAGAAAATTACATCAGCAATTTCTCAGTCTTTATGTTGTTACAGTCTGGCCTATGCGGCCTGTATGTACTATGACCCAACAACACGGCCTGTGCGGCCTAGCAGATTTTGGCCTTTATGTTCCAAGTTCCAACAAACTATGGCCTGTATGCCCTGGTGTTCACACCTTGCCTACTCCCCTGAAGTTGACCTGTTGCTGCCCTGTTCGCTAATACTCTCTTGCTGTCAGTTTTTCCTCTTGATATTCAGCTGAATGCCCAGTCTCTAGTGCCAATTGAACTGCCTCTCCAACAAGCTATTTTCCCTTTATAATTTCGTACCTAATCTCCACACTTGAGATCCATGGTCAGGATATAATTTTCATTGACCTTTTTAACTTTACAAAAATTGGCCAATATAGAGAAGTTAAATTTATGAATTATACCTAAGGTCCAAACTTAGGAAATGTTTAAATAATTGCTGTAAGAGAATTTCTAGCGAATTTCTGCTGTCATGGCACTTGCCAATGCAGAATCACCTTCCAAGCTACATTTTCAACATTCTCTCTTAGTGAGGAAAGTGTTCTGCACCAAACCCACATTGTCTCTGAAGAATACAAATTTTCCCTTCGTCAAAGCCTTGGTCAGGATGTTTGCTACTTGTACACTCGTTGGTACATATTGTAGCTGTACTGCCCTCTTCTGCACACAATCTTGAACGAAGTGTTACCTATTCTAAATGTGTTTCGACTTGTCATGAAACAGCGGATTCTCCAAGAGCTTGATACAACTTTGATTGTCATAGTGAATCATAGTTGACTTGAATTACTAATCAAATAGCCCCACGAGAAGCTTCTGAAGCCATATTGCCTCACAAGCTGCCAAGCTGGAAGCCATGTACTCAGCCCTGGCAGAACTCAAAGCGATTGAGGTTTGCTTCCTGCTGAGCCAAAAAATTGCTTCTGATCCCAAGTTGAAAAAACATCCAAAAGTGCTTTTCCTGTCAGCTATGCTGCCTGCCCAATCAACATTGGTGCACCCCTCTAACTTCACTCCATCCACCTGAGTATATCTCAAACCATACTCAACTGTGCTTCGAAGGTATCAGAACAAATGCTTTGTAGCCACCCAATTAACTCGTTTTGGCTCAACCATGAACTCACTGAACCCAACGAGGAAAACACTCTGCTTGATTGAGAGTTTTATTGATAGAAAATGAGCAACAGATCTCATACAATACAACTTTGTTTCACTGGAAACCATTATGGTTTTCTCTGCTTGTCCTAAAAGCTTGAAACACCTGCAAGACCCCCGATCTGCTTCCCTCAATGTATGCACATAGGCTGCTCCTATTTAACTAGGAAATACCTCCTAATTGGTAGCGCAATTCCCAAGGGGAAAAATAGCCTCTACGAATTTGAGCAAAATCTCCTCTTGCACACTCTTCCTCTCACAAGCTCACACACACACAAACTTGTGCTCTCTATTGCCTTGTCTCACCAACTCATGCTCACAAAAAACAATGAATAATTTTGTGTCTTCATCCTCCCTATATGCTTTTCGAATAGGCTAAATCTAGCAAGTTTTATTTTTGGAACTCAAACTAGTGATTAATGAGTTAACTAACTCGTGCAACTCGTCCTGCCTCAATTTAGAACTTGAGACTCACTCGTTTGTCTTTTCCCAAAAATACTTGCACTTGAAGACAACAACTAAGCCTTCCACTCCTGCATATCAATCAAACTGCTTCATGAACTGTCCTAACTTCTAGGAACTCACCCTAATTTTTAGGAATTCGTGCTAAAATTTTATAAACTCGTGCATGCTAAGGAAAATTGCTTTTTGGTCTCTTTGACTAAGGCACAAGTCAAAGAAGGATCTTTCTCGCTACTATTTTCAACAAAAAGCCTGGTGAAATCTTTGTTGGGCAAGGAAAGTACATCACCAAGTTCCTTCAGAAATTTGGCATGATGGACTGCAAGTCCATGGACACTCCCATGGTGACAAATTGGAAGAAGATACGAGACTGTGATTCTGATCGGGTTTATCCCTTTATGTATTGCAAATTGATTGGCTCATTGAACTATTTGGTGAACACCCTACCTAATATCTGTTATGTTGTGAACACATTGAGCCAATTCTTGGTTGAGGTCCAACATGTGCATTGGGTTGCAGCGAAATATATATAGAGATATATGTGTGGCACCATTGATTATGGTTTGAGATATGTTTCTAATGGAAAATGGCAATTGTGCATTGATGTTAATTGGGCTAGATGCACTAATTACAGAAAGAGCCCTTCTGCTTTCTGTTTCAGCTTGGGCGCTGCTATGATTTTATGGTCAAGTAAGAAGAAAACTTCTATTACTCGTAGTACGGTTGAAGCTGAGTATATAGCTGCATGTTCAGCCTATTGTGAAGTTGTGTGGCTTCGTAAGTTGTTTGCTAGTTTGTTTGATCATGTGTTGGAATCAACAATTGTATATTGTGATAATCAAAGTTGTGTAAAGCTTCCTGAGAACCCATTTTTTCATTACAAGTCGAAGCACATTGAGATCAAGTATCATTACATCTGGAATATTGTCCAGAGAGGAGATGTGAGACTCAAATATGTACCTATTGATAAGCAAGTTGTTATTTTGACAAAACCATTGTCCCAGATGAATTTTTCTTATTTCAGAGAACAACTTGGAGTTGTAGAGAATGAGCATTGATTGTATAGCATCATGTGACTGACAATCTTCCTTGGGCTTAGTTGAGAGACCAAGGTTTATGGTCGGGAAGATTTTCTTGGTTACTCCCTTGGGTCATTGAGATTGACTGAGAAACCAATATGGTTGGGGAGTTTGGTTTTGAGACTTGGAGTGATCCCTCAAGTCATTGAGTTTGACTGGGAGACGAGTGGGTTTGGTCGGGGATACTGATTTTGAGTTCTCTTCCTTAAGTCATTGTGTTTGACTGAGAGACCAAGTGGACTTGGTTGGGAAGATTGATTTTGTCTATTCTCTTAGGTCATTATGCTTGATTGAGAAACCGTTTTATATGGTTGGAGAGGTTGGCCTCATTGATTGATCCCATTGATTAGCTGAGTGTTGACCTTGATGCCATTGGGTTTTGGCTTATCGAATGAGTTTGATGCTATGCATCTTTCCTTATGGTGAGACTTGTACATCTGATCTCTCCCTTGGGTTATTATTGAGAGACCAATGGATTGTTCGGGGAGATTGATCTTGAAAGAGGGAGAAAGAATGAAAAGTATCTCCCTAGCTAAGAGGGAGTGTTGAAAATTGGCAACTTTGGTCAGTACTTTCATTGGCAAATCAAAAGGAGAAATTATGAATTTTCATGTTGACCAAGTCGGCCTCATTTGCACAAGTTGACCCCACCACAAGGAGGGGTTTGACCCTATGATCAAAACCCAACTCCTAGCACACATATATATTGGGCATTTGTTGACCTCATTTGGCATCATCAACATCTCTTCCATTCGATCTGAAACAAGAAGATTTGTTCACATGTGCGAGGAGAAGAAGATTTATTTTTGTATTAACTGAAGTTGGACCTCTATTTGACCACCGTTGTCTTGGAATTTCTTGTTGTTGTTTACCAAGCTTTTGACCAGACTTGGAGGCCATATATTCATTGGTTCGTTGATTGTTCGCTAGTTGGTTGTTGACCGAAGTTTTGACTCTTTTTTGGGTCGTTGACCGAAGGTTTGACCAAAGGTCAAACTCAAAGCTTTGATCGAAATTCTAAGGAGATTACAAGATCGAATTTCAACCCTTTGACCAGCTGCCTCAGGCCAAAATTCGGCCCTTTGTTGCAGACTTTGACTTGGACCCACATTTACTATTTCTCTCTTTTGATCGGTTTGACTTTATTGAGGTTAGAGATTGGAATTGACTAGAATATTCTGATGTACATTTTGATGAATTGAACTCTCTCTCATAATGAAAAATTTATGGGTTTCCCCCCTTGTGGGATTTTGCCTTTGTCAGTGACCAAAATTTTGGTGTATCTTGTTTCATTGTTTACTGTGATCTCTATTGCTCTATTGAATAAGTTAATGGTTGAAATTTTTCATGTATAAATGCTTAATGATTGGAATGCTCTAAATTGTATCATTGGAAGTAATTATTAGTTTAAAGAATTGTACTAGTCTTGATTGCACTAGAAAATCAACAGAGGCACTCTTGACCATTTCAGACAATATTCTCCTCAATTGGGTACCATTATAATAGAACTATGGAGGACAACCAAGACAAGGATGTGTTGTTAAACAATATTATTGTTCTTTTCTCTCCTTGGCCTCATTGCTGCACACACTAGCAGACCTTGTAAATAGGCAAAAGCTAGAGGGAACAACAATACCTAGGGAAAAAACCCACTGTCACCATAGCCTATGTCCCATTCTCTTCTCAGATTTTCACCAACAGGAGGAGTCCCAATATCCCTCACTTGTGATTGATGTATCTAAGATAGGTTTGAAGTGAGGCAGGGTGGCTCATTCAATGGAAAGGTTCAATAAATGTGTGAGCTTTGGGATAAGCTAGTAAGATTTTCCAAGAAAAACCCTTTGAAAGGAGGACTACATGAGACCTAGAGTTGAGATATTTGATGATATAAGATTCATCCAAGGTTAGGGTAGACAAGAGAAAAGGCTATGAATGATACACTTCAACATGTACTAAAGCTCAAGCCTTAAGGAAGTCCCCAAGTTGAAGCATTAGCACCTAGGATTCCCTCTTGATGCAATGGCTAGGGCATCAAATTTTGTGGAGAATCCACCGTGAGAATTACCTCAAATATGGAGAAGAGCTAGAGGAAACACCAACGCAGAAGGTTGTCCAAACGGTTTAGCAAAAGCTCCTCTCTAATGCAAATCGCATCAAGCACTGGGGAGGCCTCCTTATCCTTAAAGGGACGAGGAAAAGAAGTGAGAAAGATGTGAAAAGAAAAATAATCTTTGGGTTCAATGTTGAAATTTGGTTACCGGAGGACAGGTGGTTCCCTAAGACTTTGATCTTTGGCCTAGGGAAGAGTGTCCAAAAGAATTTAATTTTTCTCCTAAAGTGACTTTACAATTTTATAAAGTCAAATTTAATTTAAAAGTGACTTTAAGTGATAAAGTTACTAAAGTTTAATTTTAAAGTGACTTTAATAAAGTCAATGTAAAATTAGAAAGGAAAAGTGACTTTGGAAATAAATGACTAAGTGGGTCTTTATTAAAGTGGGGTGAATTAAAAAATAGAAAGTGAGATTTAAATGAGCATTTAATCTCAGCTCTAGATCTCAATCTATTTCAACAATTGGATTTAGGGATTCCCCAAAAGTTAGGTTAAAAGAGGAAAAGGAGGGAAAAGGTCATTCATTTTTTCATGAGCAGATTGAGAGAGGAGGAGGAGTGCTGGAGTTTTTTTATTTTTATTTTTTATTTTTTTTATTTTTTTTTGTAAGTTCTCTGAAGAGAGCTTGAGAAGGTGAAGGAGAGGCAAACTCAGCAAATCCGTACAGCAACAAGGAGGGCATGGTTTTCGAGGCAGCAAGAGGCTGCACGAATATCGAGGCAGCAAGGCCGTACAATAGCACGAAAACCGAGATAGTAGTCGTACAACAGTCTGTACAACTGTTTTGTGGCATGTTTTTCGAGGAGAAAGGTAGCATGATTTTTGAGGAAAAGTACAGCAACAAAGGGCTCGATTTCCAAGGTTGCTGGGCACGTTTTTCAAGGCAGCTGGCACAGTTTAGGAGGCAGTTTGCTGTAATAAATTTCTGTTTTGAGTATTATGCTGTTATGGTACGTTTTCCAAGGCGGAGGCAAGCACGGAAAACCAGATAAGTCTGTAATTAATTTGCTGGAATTTTTCTTGTATATTTCACCTCTCTGTAAAAGCATTTTCCAGAAATAAGAAGGAGCTCTCAAACTGGTTTTCCCCAAGAGTTGTAGGGGGTTTTTCCAGGGTCACCTTGACAAAAAATCTGTGTTATAATGTGTTGAATGGTTGTTTGTATCTGCTGATATTTATTTCTGCATTTTCCAGCATTCTGTAAATTTTCCAGAATTTGTGTTTTCAGCAAAATTTATTTTCCAGTTTGTTGAATGTAAGGATATGGGAAAGGGCATTTAACTATTTGGAGAAATAAGGTGAAATTGAAAACCGGGGTGGGAAAGTCAAGAAATTTCTACATGGTATTAGAGCTTGAGTGCTGGAAGTGCAGTTTGGGACAGTAAGAAGAAAAATAGTCTGCTGATTTTTCACTCAGAAAATTGCAGCAAGCTGATTTTTCACACACAGAATTTTTTATCTTTACTACAACAGTGCTATTTTTCAGTTTTTAGGATAGCAGGATGTCATTGGGATTGAGGGTGGAGGATAGGTTGGATGGGCATACCAATTATAGCATTTGGAAGGAGAGAATGCAGAGTATCTTTGAGGAGGCAGAAGTCTGGGATATCATGGTTCATACTCAGCAGCAGCCTGTTAATGTGCCTACTGATGTTGTTCAGTTGGCAGCATATAATAGAAAGAACAACAAGGGTAAGAGACTGATTCTAGACGGAATCAAAGACCATTGCATTCCTCATGTGAGAGGAAAGAGAAATGCTCATGAGATGTGGACAACATTGTCCAATCTCTACCAAAGTACGAATGAGAATCGGAAAATGGTCCTGAAGGAGAAGCTGAAAACCATTAAGATGGGTAAGACTGATAGTGCAGCTAGATATCTCACAAAGATTACTAATGTGAGAGATGAGTTGGCAGCAATTGGAGAGGTCATTCCACCCACTGAGTTGGTGCGGATAGCAGTGAATGGCCTCCCTAGTTCATGGATGAACTTTGCTGATGGGGTTTGTGCACGTGAGACCCTTCCCACATGGGAGAGGTTTTGGGATGATTGCATTCAGACAGAGATCAGGAAAGGTCAGCTTGGGGCAGCCAAGCCAGTTGAGCAGGATGAGGATGTAGCACTGTTGGCAGGAGGCAAGAAAGGCAAAGGAAAGAAGCAAGCTTCCACAAGCAATGGTGGGGGCAAAGGTAAAGGTAAAGGTAAACAGGGTAACACACAGAAGGACTATTCCAAGGTGAAGTGTTGGAATTGTCAGAAGATGGGACACTATGCAGTTGTGTGTCCGGAGAAGAAGAAGAAGAAGGGGAAGAACCACAGCATGGTAGCATCAACAGAGGTTGAGGACTTTGCAGATCGCTTTGACCAGGAGTTTGGGTTCATTGCGTGTGAGTCCTCTAGTGCAGGATTACCTGCCACAGAGGTTCAGAGGGAGCATGCATTTCCCTCGACTAGCGGAGCATCTTTGGGTATCTGGTATGTGGACAGTGGGGCTTCACGTCATATGACAAGAGTCCGTGAGTACTTCTCAGAGCTTTCAAAGAGTGGCACTGATATAGAGGTAGTACTCGGTGATGACAAAGTTGTTAGAGTAGTCGGTGTGGGAACACTGACATTTCAGAGGGAGTCTAAACCTCCCTTGAAGGTGTCAGATGTTCTTTATGTGCCAGGGATGAGGAAGAACCTCATATTCGTCTCAGCTTTGGAGGATAGAGGATATGAGATACTGTTCAGGGGAGGACAGGTGCTGATGTATCCCAGGGGCACTCCAGCTGATTCAGCTAGAGTGATAGGTGTACGCCATGCAAAGGTGTACAAGTTTGCATTTCAGCCCCTTTTGGCATTTAGCAGTAGTACCGACAGCAGAGCTAGCAGTTCTGAGCTGTGTGAGATTTGGCACTGCAGGATGGGGCATATGTATCATGGAGCCTTGAGGACTTTGCGGGAGATCACTACAGGTGTGCCAGATTTCAGTACTGATCACTTTGATACTTGCAGAGGATGTGCGATGGGAAAGTTTGCCAAATCCCCTTTTCCTAGCAGTGACAGCAGAGCGACTGGGATACTTGATTTGATTCATTCCGATGTGAGCGGTCGGATGTCTCATGTTTCCTTGAGTGGATATGAGTACTATGTTTTATTCATTGATGATCACTCCAGGAGGACCTGGATTTGTTTCTTGAAGACCAAGAGTGAGGTCTTCAAGCGGTTTCAGGAGTTTAGAGCTCTTGTGGAGACACAGATAGGTCAGAAGATCAAGTCCCTGAGGTCGGATAATGGGGGAGAGTACACCCTTGGAGAGTTTTTTGACTATTGTGCGGAGGCAGGCATTAGGAGGGAGTTCAATGTTCCTTACAACCCCCAGCAGAACGGGGTTGCGGAGAGGAAGAACAGATCCATCGGAGGGGCTGCTAAAGCCATGTTACATGATCAGGGGTTGCCATTGTTTTTGTGGGCAGAGGCCTGCAACACAGCTGTTTATTTGTAGAACATGAGTCCGCATCGTGCCTTGGGGCACATGACTCCGGAGGAGGCTTTTTCTGGGAAGAAGCCTGATATTGGTCATCTTCGTATCTTTGGGTGCATTGGCATTCCTACATACCCCAAGGAGAAGAGGACTGAACTAGAGCCCACCGCAGAAGGGTATCTTTATGGGTTACAAGTGAGACCTCAAAGGCCTTTCATTTATATTCCCACGTAGGAGAGTTGTTGTCAAAGTGGACAGAAGGAGGAGGAGAAATTTTAGGAGGTCACGGAGTTAGAGTATCTCGGACTGCCTGCGACCTCACCAAATACGCTGAGTCAACAGTGGATCCAAGGAGGGATCAGGAGGATCCAGAGGTACATCTATGACGATGTCAGGTCCGTCAGTGAGCAGTGGCTCACAGAGTCAGAGGGGTGGTGCTTCGGGCAGCATGCAGAGCAGTCCACAGAGCAGTTCACTAGGGAGTCCACTAATGGACAGTTCACACGGTACCTCAGCTTCTACAGGTTCAGGTGCAGGCAGGAGGACAGCAGAGAGACAGTCAGGAGTTCAGGCTCCTGATGATGATGATGAGGAGGAGTTTCATTCTCCAATGGGAGAAGTATGCTCATTAGCAGGTGCCTGCCAAGTCGCTTCAGGACACTTTGGAGAGAGGCCATCTACATTGGCCTAAGAGGCCGGCCAGAGAGAGAGCAGACCAGTGGAGAGGTTTTGTATCTATATGGAAATGGTTTCCAACATCGTTGACTCTGAGCCTTCTATCTATGAGGAGGCAGCTAGCCAGTAGGTCTAGAGAGAGGCCATGCAGGAGAAGTATTCTTCTATCATGAAGAATGATGTTTGGGAGGTGGTGGTGAGGCCTGAGGGCAAATCCGTGGTTACTTCCAGATGGCTTTACAAGGTAAAGCATGCTGCAGATGGCAGCATTGAGAAATTCAAGGCAAGGTTTGTGGCTAGAGGGTTCTCCCGTAGAGAGGGAGTGATGATATATCTGCAACATGGCTCGATATACTTCGATTTGCTCCATCATATCGATAGTGGCAGAGATGGGTTGGAAGATCCACCAGATGGATGTAAAGACCACATTTCTCAATGGCTTCATACAAGAGGAGGTGTACATTGAGCAACCACATGGCTTTGAGGTGCATGGGAAGGAGTCCCATGTGTGCTGACTGAAGAAGACCCTTTATGGCCTGAAGCAAGCTCCCAGTGCTTGGTACTCCAGGATAGATACATACTTGCAGGAGATGGGTTTCACAAAGAGTGAGGCAGATCCGAACTTTTACTATATTGTGATAAGTGAGGAGCCTCTCATTCTGGTGCTTTATGTGGATGACTTGGTCATTACGGGTGTAGAGAGACTCATAGAGCACTACAAGAGAGATCTTGCGGCAATGTTTGAGATAAAGGACATCGGCTTGATGCATTACTTTTTGGGCTTGGAGGTGTGTCAGGAGGAGGGGCATTTCTTCCTGGGGCATGGGAAGTATATTGTGAACATCCTTGGCAGATTCCACATGGAGGATTGTAGACCCAGGTCGACACCGATGATCACCAACTAGAAGAAGCTTCATGCTTCGAATTCCGAGTTGGTGTGACCCTACATTGTGCCAGTAGAAAATTTTATTGGTTCTCTGATGTATTCGGGTCACACTAAAAATTTTATATTTGTTTTCACAATTCAACACGATGAGTCAGTTTATGTGTGAGCCTAGGAAGGTTCACTGGGTGGCTGCAAAACACATTTTGCGGTACTTGCAGGGGACAGTGGATTATGGTCTGGACTACAGGCAGGGGGATGGAGTGAGATTGGCACGTTACATTGATTCTGATTGGGCAGGTTGTGCTTCTGATAGGAAGAGCACTTCAGGGTGTTGTTTTGGGTTGGGTTCGGTAGTGGTGTCATGGTTCAGCCGAGAGTAGCAGTCAGTAGCATTGAGTTCAGCAGAAGCAGAGTATATGGCAGCTAGTCTAGCTAGTTGTGAGGCCATCTGGCTTCGCAAGATGTTGTTTGGCTTATTTGGTCAACCGTTGAGACCTTCAGTGATTTACTGTGATAATCAGAGTTGCATTAAACTCACGAAGAATCCATTATTTCATGACAGGTCAAAGCATATCGGGATCAAATATCATTTCATCAGAGACTATGTTCAGAAGGGAGCTGTGAAGCTTGAGTATATTCCCACTGATGAGCAGGTTGCAGATATTCTTACCAAAGTCTTACCACTGGGCAAGCATGTCTACTTTAGAAACAAGATGGGTGTGGTGAGGAACACCTTCCTCGGTAAGAGGGAGTGTTGAAATTTGGTTACTGGAGGACAATTGGTTCGCTAAGGCTTTGATCTTTGGCCTAGAGAAAAGTGTCCAAAAGAATTTAATTTTTCTCCTAAAGTGACTTTATAAGTTATAAAGTGAAATCTAATTTAAAAGTGACTTTAAGTGATAAAAGATTAAAGTTCGACTTAAAGGACTTTAATAAAGTCAATGTAAAATTAGAAAGGAAAAGTGACTTTGGAAATAAATGACTAAGTGAGTCTTTGTTAGTTTGGGGTGGGGTGAATTAAAAACAGAAAGTGAGATTTAAATGAGCATTTAATCTCAGCCCTAGATCTCAATCTATTTCATCCATTGGATTTAGGGATTCCCCAAAAGTCACTTAGGGTTAGGTTAAAGGAGGGAAAGGAGGAAAAGGTCATTCATTCTTTCATGAGCAGATTGAGAGAGGAGGAGAAGGAGAGTTGGAGACTTTTTATGAAGAGAGCTTGAGAAGGTGAAGGAGAGGAAAATACAGCAAATTCGTACAGCAGCGAGGAGGGAACGGTTTTCGAGGCAGTAAAAGGTTGCACGAATATCGAGGCAGCAAGGCCGTACAGTAGCACAAAAACTGAGACAATAGTTTGTACAGCTGTTTTGTGGCACATTTTTCGAGGAGAAAGGTAGCACGGTTTTTGAGGAAAAGTACAGCAACAAAGGGCTCGATTTCCAAGGTTGATGGGCACACTTTTCGAGGCAGCCAACACACTTTTCGAGAAAGGAAGTTTGTCGTAATAAATTTCTGTTTTGAGTATTTTGCTGTTCTGGCACGTTTTCCAAGGCAGAGGCAAGCACAGAAAACCAGATAAGTCTATAATTAATTTGCTGGATTTTTTCCTGTATATTTCACCTCTCTATAAAAGCATTTTCCAGAAATAAGAAGGAGCTTTCAAACTGGTTTTCCCCAAGAGTTTTAGGGGGTTTTTCAGGGTCATGTTGACCAAAAATCACTGTGTTATCATGTGTTGAATGGTCAAGCCAGATTCTGCCGATATTTATTTTCGTATTTTCCAAAGATTTCAAATTTTCCACTGAAGCAAAGAAAATTTATTTTCCAGTTTGTTGAATGTAAGGATATGGGAAAGGGCATTTAACTATTTGGAGAAATAAGATGAAACTGAAAACCGAGGTGGGAAAGTCAAGAAATTTCTACATTCAAATGATCACCAAGGATTTTAGGATCAGTGCCTAGAAAACAATGAGAGATGCTTAGGAGTACATGAGTACTCCAAGATATTCAATTAGATAGAGTAGGGCACCACGGTGATATTCAGGCTATATGGTGTTGATGAGTGAGTTGATTGAGGTCGAGGCTTCCAGCTTCCAGGAAGCATCCGAGCATTAGTGTGGAAGGATGCTATGGGCGATGAGTATTCTTCCATCATGAAGAACAATGTTTGGGAGGTTGTGCCACGACTACAGGTCAGATTTGTGGTTGGCTCTAGGTGGCTAAGGGGTTTTCACAGAAGGAAGGGATTAACTACGATGGGACCTTCACCCTAGTAGCCAGATACTCATCCATCAGGGCAATGATTTCTATTGCAGCACAAATGGCTTGGAGGATTCACAAGGTGGACTTAAAGATAACTTTCCTCAATGGTGTGGTTGAGGAAGACATTTAAATTGAGCGTCCAAAGGGATTTGAGCTGCATGGGATGGGCTCCCATGCATGCAGATTGAAATGAGTGTTGTATGTGCTGAAGAAAGCTCTTAGGGCACGGTATGCTAAGATTGACAGTTACTTGTAGGGCATGGGATTCACCAAGAGCGAGGCAAACCCTAAGTTGTATTACATTCAGGTGCTTTAAGTAGACGACCTGTTTTCACCTTCAACAACTTTGAAGTACAAATATGGATCAACATTGCTCTTTTTGAAACCAAGGCTCAACAAATAGCTATCAATAGGACAATACCATGCATAAGGGGCTTGCTTGATCCCATACAAGGTTTTCTTCAATTTACAAACATGTGTATCTCTTATATGAATCTCAAAGCCTTGAGGATGCTCAATATAAACTTCTTCTTTAGTGACTCCATTTAGAAAAGCAGTCTTGACATCCATTTCATGTAATTTCCAACCTGTAATATAAGCAAGAGCAATAATATTTTAGGTCCCTATATTACTAGTGTAGCCCCCTTATTGTTATTGTTGTACCCCTGTAGCCCCCTTATTATTATTATTGTGCCCCATAAACCCCACTATTGTTATTGTTGTGCCCTTACATTATTATTGTTAGGTCGGTTAGGATTATATTGTGACCCCATGGACTCCTATATATAGAAAGGAGGTTTTGTCATTTGAATCATTCAAGAATTGTTCATTTATGTAATGTAAAGGAGGTTGCCCCCTCGAAGTGGCTTATTTTTAAGTCGTTGATCTCTCTTTTCTTCTACTTTTGGAACTAGTTTCATAACATTTGGTATCAGAGCTTTGGATTCTAGGGTTTTGCTGCTCCAAACAGGTCATCATGGCATTTTCGTTATAACTTTTTTTCTAGAAGGTTCAGAAGCTGAAATTTTTATCACGTGAAGCCGAAATCTTGAGGAATGACTTGTAAAAATTTCAGATCTTGGTTCGCAATATTTTCGGAGATATGATATGTGGAAGTTAGGGTTTTGGCAGACTCCCGAATTTCATCTAAAAGAGGTGACCTTGGAAAAATCGTCATAACTCTCTCTCTGAGCATCGGATTGGAATTCTGTAAAAAGTGGCCGAAAGTGCACGGATTGTAGTTTCCTGTATATCAATTTCAGAGCCGAAGGAGGAAACAGGGACACGTGGCACGCCATACAAATTTGCTCTATTGAAGCAATCTGTAATTAGGTCATTGTCGGAGATTGGGCATAACTTTGTCTTGAAGAGTCCAAATTAGGTCAGACCTGTGGCATTCGAAAGAAGATTTAGAGGGCTACTGTAGGACCGAATTTCAGATATTGAAGATCCGCAATCACAGAGATAATTCAGTTTCAATATCGAGCTCCTCAAAAGCAAGAAAAATGTGTGTATTTTTTTTTCAAATTGCATAAGTCTTGTTTGAAAAATCAGTTTGAAGTGATTCCAAGGGCATATTGAAACATAGATATCAGTATTGGGTTCTAAAATGCCCCCTAAAAAGAATTCAACATCCATTAAGCCTTCAAAAGGCTCTACTATGACTCACGAAGAGGAAGAAGTGCAACATGACATATCAAAATTATACGAGCAAGTACACCAAATTTCTCTCTCGCAAAGAGCAACAAAAAATGAAATGGAAGTTTTGAAGAAAGGCTTGGAAGCTAAGATGATGGTTTGAAGAAAGACGTGGAAGCTAAGATGGATGGTTTGAAGAATGACATGGAAGCTAAGATCGATGAAAAAATGAAAGACAACATGGAACACATGAAGAATGACCTAAAAGCAAACATGGAAGGTTTGAAGGAAGGTTTGACAAAGTTGATACAAGAAATGATTCCTAATGGCGAAAAGATAGTAGAGGAAACTCATGATGGAAACAAAATAAATGTTAATCGTGATTTCATAAACTCTAATGCTGGATTTAAGACCCACCATATTCCAAAGATCGATATGAGGAAGTTCGATGGCAAGGATCCTGTAACATGGATACTACAGATGGAGCAATATTTTGATCTCAATAATTTGCAAAACACACAAAAGGTACGCATTGCAACTTTATATTTAGAACAAAATACATTTGTATGGTATCGATGGCTTTGCTCTCGTAAAAAAATTGTCACTTGGTCAATTTTTATGGAGGAAATGATAGCACATTATGAGGATACAGAGTGCAACACCTTCTTTAGCCAATTGATAAATCTCAAACAAAAGGGTTCAGTGGTGGAGCACATTGAGGACTTCCAAAAAATGAATATAAGGGTAGCTGATATTGCAGAGGAACGCAGGATTGATGTCTTCATAGGGACTTTAAAGAATAACATCCAACATGAGGTTTGCCTTTGGGAATTTGATTCATTGGAGAAGAAGTTTAGGTTGGTAAGAAAAATTGAATGTAAAATTATGGCGACATGGAAGCCTACCACTCACATCTATAAAGATGGAAGTATTGCTACTCCTAGACTTCCACAACCTACAAGGTTGACATCACAACAATTGGAAGAAAAAAGAGCAAAAGGGCTTTGCTACAGTTGTGATAGAAAATACATTAAAGGTCATAAGTGTGCTGAAAATAAATTATTTTACATAGATTGTGAGGAGGAGGAAGAAAATGAACAAGAAACTTCAAAAGAAGAGGATATACACCAGGAACCAACCCTAGAGAAAGAAGAAATGAGTCTGACCATATCCTGAAATGCATTGGCAGGAATTACCACTCCTCAAACTCTCAAGATAGAAGGACACATCAAGAAGAAAAAGGTGACAGTGTTGATTGATTCGGGTAGTACCCATACTTTTATTCATAGTAAGGTAGCCAAGGAATTGAATTGCTTCCTATACCCAGCACCAAAGTGTCAAGTGATGGTTGCAAATGGAGGAACTATAAATTTCTCTGGAAAATGCCATAATATCAAGCTAACCATGGGGGAACATGTATTGAATAGTCCAATGCTTTCCATTCCAATGGGAGGTGTTGATGTTGTACTAGGAGTACAATGGTTACAATCTTTGGGGACGGTAGCTTTTAATTTCAATAACTTTTCTTGAATTTTTTTTCGGAAGGAAAGGAAGTTGAATTACGGGGTATCGCAGGGAAGCCAGGAAAGATAATAAGCTCTAATGTCATGACAAAGCTTCTGAAGAAAGAACAACTAGGCATAATTGCACAATTATGCTCACTAGAAGTTCCAACATCAAAATCATCTATTACTCCAGATCTCCAAAAAGTCTTGGACAATCATTCCAAGGTGTTTGAAACTCCCAAAGGACTCCCACCTATTCGTGATCATTGATCATGCTATTCATTTGATTCCAGGAAGTGTTCCTCTAAACATCAGGCCTTATAGATATCCTTATGTCCAAAAGAGTGAAATTGAACGTATGATTGCAGAAATGTTAGAGGATGGTATAATTCAACCTAGTCAAATTTCTTTCTCTGCTCTAGTAGTATTGGTGCACAAGAAGGATGGATCATGGTGCATGTGTCCAGATTATAGGGAGCTCAATAAGCTCACTATTAAAGATAAATTTACCATTCCCGTTATTGACGAATTATTGGATGAATTACATGGAGCAATTTATTTTACTAAGTTGGATGTTCGTTTAGGATATCATCAAATTAGAATGAAGACTGAAGATATTCCGAAAACAACATTTCGAACTCATGAGGTTCATTATGAATTTTTGGTCATGTCTTTTGGCCTTACCAATGCACTTTCTACATTTCAAGGGTTGACGAGTTCCATTTTCAAACCCACCCTTAGAAAATTTGTGTTAGTATTTTTTGATGATATACTAATCTACAATAGGTCTTGGAAGGATCATGTTAAACATGTTGACAGGGTGCTCAAACTATTGGAGGAGAAACAATTATATGCGAAAACCTCCAAATGTTTCTTTGGAGTACAAGAGTTGGAATATTTGGGTCATATTGTATCTCACGAAGGTGTTAAGGTAGACCCCCTAACAAAATTAAAGCCATCAAGGAATGGAAGGTCTCCATAACCATAAAGCAATTGCGAGGATTTCTCGGGTTAACAGGGTATTATCGCAAGTTTGTTAAGAATTATGGGAGAATAGTAGAACCTCTAACAACATTATTGAAGAAAGATACATTTTCATGGACTCTTGAAGCAACTAAGGCCTTTGAACATCTTAAAGAGGCAATGTGCCTAGCACCGGTCTTAGCTACGTCAGACTTCACAAAAACTTTTATTGTGGAATGTGATGCCTCAGGAAATGGAGTTGGTGATGTTTTAATTCAAGAAGGAAGACCCATTGCTTTTGAAAGTTGTCCAATCAAAGGAAAGTATTTACAGAAAGCTATTTATGAGAAGGAAATGTTGGCAATAATACATGCACTAAAGAAATGGCGACCTTACCTAATGGGAATAGACTTCAAGGTAAAAACTGATCATGATAGTCTTAAATACTTTTCGGAACATAGACTATCTTCAGAAGAGCAACAAAAATGGGTCACAAAGATGTGTGGCTATGACTTTGAAATCATCTACAAAAAGGGAAAGCTAAATGTTGATGCAGATGCACTCTCAAGAAAGGATGAAGAAGTGGAAGCATTGCTTTGTGCCATTTCTATTATCCAACCAGATTGGATAACCAAAGCAATGGATGAATGGAAGAATGACGAAGAAGTGTGGACACTCATTCAAAAGTTGTAGCAAGATCCTAGTACATTTGATACATTTAGTTGGAAAAATGATTCCTTATGGTACAAAGATCGCTTATATCTTTGTAGGAATTCCCAACTAAAACAAAATATTCTTTTGGAATTGCACACATCTCCCTTAAGACACTCGGGATTTTTGAAAACTTACCACAGGGTGAAGAAAGAATTTTTTTGGGATGGCCTTAGATTTGATATTCAAAATTTTGTGGCAGAATGTTTGGTTTGCCAACAAAATAAAGTTGAGACAATTAAGACTCCGTGTCTTCTACAACCTTTATCCATTCTAGGTCAATGATGAGAGGAGGTTTCAATGGATTTTATCACAGGTTTACCTAACTCTGAAGGAAAGAGTGTCATCATGGTGGTAGTTGATAAACTTACCAAGTATGCACACTTTTGTGCATTATCTCATGCATTTAAAGCAAGTACAGTTCCTATTGCATTTATGGAAACAATTCAAAAGCTACATCGAAACCCAAAGATTATTGTAAGCGACAGAGATACCATTTTTACTGGAAATTTCTGGATGGAATTATTTTCATGTTTGGGTACTCAACTAGCTCATAGCTCATCTTATCATCCTCAATCCGATGGGCAAACTGAGATAGTAAACAAATGTTTGGAAGGATATCTTCGTTGTTTTGTATCTGATAAACAAACACAATGGGTCAAGTGATTACCTCTGTCTGAATGGTGGTATAACACTTCCTTCCATACTGCAGCAAAAATGACCCCATTTATGGCACTTTATGGATATCATTTACCGTCCATCACATCATATTTAAGAGGAAATTCTAAGGTTCAAGCAGTGGAAGATCACATCGAGCATCAACAACAAGTTCTCCAACTCTTAAAGGATATCCTAAATTTGGCACAAAATTGAATGAAACAACAGGCAAATCAACATCGCAGCGAGAGAAGATTTGATGTAGGAGACTGGGTATTCTTACGGATACAACCATACAAGCAAATGTCCCTCAAGCAAGCTATAAGAAGGACAATAAATTATCGCCAAAGTACTATGGTCCTTACAAGGCGTTGTAAAAGATTGGTACTATGGCATACAAATTGGAGCTTCCTGCTTCGTCTCGAGTGCACCCAGTTTCCATGTTTCATGCGTAAAGAAGGTTATAGGTGACAAACTTCTAGTTCAAACAATATTGCCAGAACTTGATGAGGAAGGAAAAATCATATTGGAACCTGAAGCAGTCATGGAAACAAGAACTCAACAGCTACGAAATTGATCAATTTCAGAGTATCTCATCAAGTGGAAGAATTTACCCACTGAAGATTCGACATGGGAGGATGATAATTTTATATAGAAGCATCCAGAGCTACTCAAGCATTGAGGACAACACTTTTTTGAAGGAGAGAGGCATGTTAGGTCCCTATATAACTAGTGTAGCCCCTTATTGTTGGTAATGTAACCCCCTTATTGTTACTGTTGTACCCATGTAGCCCCCATATTGTTATTATTGTGCTCCATAAACCCCACTATTGTTATTGTTGTGCCCTTACATTATTATTGTTAGGTCGGCTAAGATTATATTGTGACCCCATGGACTCCTATATATAGAAAGAAGGTTTTGTCATTTCAATCATCCAAGAATTGTTGATTTATGTAATGTAAAGGAGGTTGCCCCCTCGAAGTGGCTTATTTCTAAGGCGTTGATCTATCTTTTCTTCTATTTTTGGAGCTGGTTTCATAACATAATAGATCTAATAGAAGAATACTTGGTAATGTGAGCAAATGTGTCTTCATAATCTTCTCCCTCTTTCGGGGAGAATCCACAAGGCCACAAATTTTGCCTTGTACCTCTTAATGCTTCCATCAGCTACATGCTTTATTTTGTAGCTCCATTTGAAAGACACAACAGATTTTCCTTCAAGTCTTGGTACAATTTCCCATACATCATTCTTCAATATGGACTGGTACTCTTCAATCATAGCATCTTTCCAAACTTGATGTTCAGTTTCCTCTTCATAAATGGAGGGCTCAGACTCAATGATCTTACTCATCAGTGCTACATAACTTGAATACTTCTTTGGTCTCTTGCTTTCTCTGAAGGTGCCACGAGGTGCTGCATGTCCTTCAACTTCTTTCAACATTCTTTCAAGCCAAGATGGTCTCTTTCTAGTCTCAGGTACAGTGACTCTTCGTGAATCAACAAATTCATGTGGATCATCAAACTCTTCTTGAGGATATTTTTCCATAGGTTTAGGTTCATTGGATTTCGATTCTGTAAAATTTCAATCTCCACTCCGGTTATCAGTTTTCCCTTATCACTCCATGCATTTAATGTTAAATCCAAGCATGATAAAAACATTAAAATCTGGAAATGACATTTATTTCTGAAAACACAAATTTAGAGATTTTACTACTGCTGGAAAATGCTGAAATAAATGCACAGTAAAAATATAACAACCACTCATAGAAAATGACACAATGATTTTTGGTCAATGTGACCCTGGAAAAACCCCCTACAACTCTTGGGGAAAACCAATTTGAGAGCTCTTTTTTATTTCTGAAAATATTTTATAGAGAAATTGAAATACACAGAAAAATTTCTAGCATTTACAAAAACCAACTTATCTCGATTTCCGTACATAAACTTTGCCTAAAAAATCGTGCCAACAACAAAACAGAAAACATCAGAAAATTTACAACATTAAATGCTGTACGATCTGCCTTGGTTTTCATGTCCAAAAAATCATTGTAAGGTCGTACGGGCTGTATAATAGTCCTCGAAAAATGTGCCCAACTGCCTCGAAAGTTGTGCCCAAACATGCCTCGAAATTCATGCCTTCAGTTGCTGTCCCTCTTCCTCGATTTTTGTGTCGTACTCCTTGGAAAACGTGCCAAAACGCTGCTATATGGATTTCTGTGAATGCCTCCTTGCTGCTCTCCTTCACTTCCTCCCCGCTCAAAATTTTTCTCCTTGCTCTCTCTTGCCTTTCCTCTCAAATGCTCTTGAAAGAATGAACGATTTTTTCTTCTTCTTTTCTCTTTTTACCCTAAATGACTTTTGGGCAACCCTAAGATCTAATGGCTCAGATTCATTTAGATCAAGGGATGAGAATAAATTTGCATTTAATTCTCACTTTCTATTTTTTAACTCACCCACTTAAAGAAAGACCCACTTAGCCTTTTATTTCCATAGTCACTTTTTCCCTTTCTAATTCTTCATTGACTTTAATAAAGTCACTTTAAAATTAGAATGTAACTTTATCACTTATAAAGTCACTTTAGGAGAAGAAGTACAATAAAGTGGACACTTTTTTCTAGGCAAAAGATCAAAGCCTTAGGGAACCACTTGTCCTCTGGTACCCAAATTTTAATAGATTCCACATTCTTAGGAGCTACCTGCATCTCTTCATCAAAGTCCAAGTGTGATCCCTTGGACTTCCAAAAGCAATATCCTCATAAAAAATGACATCCCTGCAAGTTTTAATAGATCGTTTCCCTTCTACATAGACTATGAAAGCCTTTGAATTTTCACTGTAGCCAACAAAAGTTCCCTTCTTCCTAGAAGGCTCCAACTTCAAACTTTTCTCCTTGGGCATATGAACATAAACATGGCAACCAAAAATTCTCAAATGTTCAAGAGGAGAAGTTTTGGCCCTGGCTTGACAACCTACATCTTGTGTTCTTATATGTTGTTGATCTTCTTGTTTTGGTAGTTGTTTGATGAAAAGAACAATATAATAAGGAAAAAAGAATCTAATAATCAAAGAAAGTAAAAATAAATCACAAGCAGTTATCAAGTCTAAGAGAAATCACCTAACTACTAGCCCTATTGATTTCTCAACATGTTATCAGAGCGAAGGTTGGCTAAGGGCATGGTGAAGATCACTATATCCTTGAAGAAGCAATGTTCTATGGTGGAAAATCATCTCAAGCAAGACATCAAAGCATTTGGAATCTCCTATTATCTATCAAGAATCACATTACCAAGACTTCTACAAAATACAAAGGGTTATTCTTAGCACTTATAGGTACATTTGAAGATGAAAATATAAGGGTAATTGACAGTGGAGCATCCAGACATATGACAAGTGAGCACAAACAACTAAAGACCTTATCAAGAGGAAAATCTTCCTACTCTGTTGAACTTGGTGATAAGAAAAGCTATCTTGTAAGAGGAATTGGATCAACCTCGCTGGAGTTGGAGAATGGAGGAAACATTCATCTCAACAACATTCTATTCATAACATGTTTGCAAAAGAATATACTTTCTATTTCATGTCTAGAAGATAAGGGAGATAGAGTTGCTTTTATAGATGGAAAGGTTATGGTATGGGATAAAGGTTTTAGCATCGACAATGCAAAAATCATTGGGACTCGTGAAGGAAGACTCTACAGATTACTGACACCTCTCTTTCAAGCTTTGGTTCACATTGAAGTAGTCAGTTCCAGGAAGAGCCCAAGGATAGCAGCCAAGCATATATTGAGATATCTGCGAGGAACAGTGCACTACTGCCTGAAGTATGATAGAAAGAATGATGTCCACTTGGGCAGTGAGACAGATGGGAGAAGCACTATTGGAGGATGTTTTAGTTTGGGATCCTCTAAAATATCGTGGATGAGTAGAAAGCAAGAGTCAATTGCATTGAGTAGTGCTGAGGTTGAATGCATTGCAACATGTGAAGTAAGCAGAGAAGTTATCTAGTTGAGGAAGTTATTGTCCAACTTGTTTGAAGTACAGATAGACCCTATGATTATGCATTGTGATAACACCAACTGTATAAGGTTGTCAGAAGATCTAGTGTTCCTTGAAAAGACAAAGTACATAAATAACAAGTATCATTACATACGGAAGCTGGTGCAAGATGGAGTGTTGCAGCTACAGTATATCTCCACCGATGAGCAGGTAGCTGACATCTTGACAAAATCTCTTCCTAATAAGAAGCTTGTGTATTTGAGAGACAAGCTTGGATTGGTTGTTATATCCTCCCTAGTTGAGAGGGAGAGATAGACACATCATTCTTGTCTTCACTTCATAAAGAAAGAATGGAGGATTGGGTAAGCATCTGGTTTCTGATACTCTTTGAGGATGAGGTAAGGCATGCAATAGGTAAGAGTAGTCAAAGAGGAAATTGCTTGAGTATGTGTTATTCCAAGACAGGGATTGTCCTAAAAGGACATACCCTTTGAACACCCGGGTGGGGTATGTGCCTTGAGAGACAATGATGATGGCGTCTATCAGTCATTGGTCTCGCCAACATTGTGCTATGATCTTGTGGAGAGATAGAGCTGTTAGTCAAGGCCTTGCTATGTGACAATGTTGGTTGGTATGATGCAAAGAGATAAGAAGAAATGATAGCTTATGATATGGCTTACCCATGGTTGCTTGGGAGCAGGAGCGGGAGCGCCATTTTCAAAAGCTCCCGGACCGGAGCGTTTCGGGGAGTGTTTTTTTTTAAATGTATATATATTTTTTATATTTTGATGCATATATGTCAACAAAAGCATGTAGAATGATGAATTAGACATAAAACACATAAAAAAAACATAGATTGAATCATATAACATCAATCAACTAGAAGTTATAATCTTCATCAAACACACCCACAAGTTGGAAACATACAACATATTGACTCTTGTGTCTCGCGAATCATCAATCTGAAGCTTTCAAAATTCAATATATAACATTTATCATCATTGATATATAACATTTATCATCATTGATTTCAAATTTCAATGTATAACATTTATCATCATTGATATATATCATAATTCATTAATCATCATTGATTCATTGATTTCAAAATTCAATATATAACATTTATCATCATTGATTCATTGATTTCAAATTTCAATATATAACATTTATCATCATTGATTCATTGATTTCAAAATTCAATGATATATAACATTTATCATCATTGATTCATTGATCACCATACAACTTTCATGAAGCATCATATTCATAATTCATAATGACTTATAAACTTATAAATGCCAACTTCAAAGTCTCACAAATTCAAACTTCAAACTTAAATTGTCATTAAATATGAAAGAGTCAAGTTTCAACTGTTCAACAGTTATAAAAGATAAAAACTACTAGAAAATAGAAAAGACTAGTAAACAACAAATCTATTTTATCTATTGACTGGCCCCTTGCCACGCCCACGAGAAATGTCTAATTTGTGAGAACCACGAGGCAATGGTGGTCTTTTAGTACTCTCAAGAGTACCATGTCCACGACCATGACTATAAGGCGGAGGGCAACGTGAGGATGTAGGTGGAGGCTGAATCTGCAAAGGAACAATAGTTGGATATCGAGCACTGGCACTGGCACCCGCACTGCTACTGGATGGTGGGACTGGCCTTGTGTGTGGTGGTGGCATGGTTGCTGATGCTTCATCATCATCCCTCAAAAGTTCTGCTTCCAATTCTTCCATATGTATAGTGCCGTCCTCTAGATTATCATCCTCTGGGTTGTTGTCCCAGACTTCATATGATTGATCCTCATATGCCTGATCACAGTAATGACTCAACAACCTCAAGTTGTAATGCACATAAACCAAGCTTTCAGCTCGGTTTTCATTCAACTTGTTTCTTCTCACATTATGTATGAAGCTGTAGGTGCTCCAACACCTCTCTGCAGAAGAAGTATTCACAACTTGTGAGAGAACTTTTTTAGCCAACTTTGGCAAAAGTCCCATGCCGCCATATGCTTCCCACCATGTGAGAGCATCAAATCTGTCTCTGTCTTCCATTGCATGGAAAGAACCAAAGTTACCAGTGCAACTGAAGTATCTGCCTAATTCAAGGCACAATCTAGCACACTCCTCACTGTTGGGGACAACTTGTCTAATGCCTTCATGTACCTCTGGATCAGTGTGAGGTTTGATCCTAACCCCACCTCCAGGTGCAGGTTGGCCCAACCAAGATGGAGAGTAGTATTTTGGCATAAGGATATATGCCAAGGCATGTAGTGGAACATTGAGTTTATTCCATCGTGCACACACACAGTCGTGAATCATTGCATACAAGTTGGGATCATTATCCTTAACAACATCTTTTATTTTGCCCAACATGCTATCCATCTGCTCATAAACCTCCCCAATCACTGGTTTATCTGTATCTGAAAAACGAATCATGTGATAAATGGGCTTGGTGAAATTCAAAATTTCCCTCACACGTGCCCAAAACAAAGGGTCAAGGGCGGTCTCCTCCACATGTTCAAAACCTTGCTTGTCAACTATTGTCGTTGCCCTGTCCTTTAATACCTGCCAGTGTGGGCTTGATACCATTGCAGCCAATGACTCTCTTACCTTCAAAAGGCGCTTGAAGTTGAGGTAATAGCTAGCAAATCTAGTCTTTGCTATCTTCAACAACTCCAATTTGGAGTGAGTACGGAAAAGCCCATGGGTATTGCTATGATTTGTAATAAATCTTATCATTTTTTTACCTCTCTTGTACAAATCACCAAGCCATTTGAATTGAGGTTGTTTGTTTTTAATGATATCATGCATCAAAAGGTTCATTTTGTGAACCAAACACCCAGACCAAAATATGTTGGGGTATTTATCCTCAATAATTGCTCCTGCTGCCTTACAGTTAGCAGCATTATCAGTGATGACTTGGATGACATTGTATGGCCCAGTATTTTCAATTATTTCAAGTAATGGTTCTGCAATGTTAATGCTGGTCTTGAATTTGTCTGAATAATCATATGCTGAAAGGAATATTGCACCACTAACTGACACAACCAGAACACTTATCAATAGCTTTCCTTTTACATTGGTCCATCTATCAGATACAATGGACACCCCATGCTCATTCCAAGAATTTGTCATTCTAGCCAAAGAATTATGTATTTTAGCTCTTTCATGATCAAGTCCCACGGTTCTGGCCTTGTCATACCCAAGGCTCTTGTATCCTTTGGGGGCATCATTAATGGCAGAAACCATTTCATGCCAATAAGGTGAGTGAAGAACATTGAATGGCACCCCACATGCATATAGAAACCTGAAATTTTTTGAATCCACATCATTCCTACACCCTTCGTCAAGGAAATCGGATATGGTTCTACGCCTTAAGGAGATGTTTGGTCCAGGTGTGCCTCCATATCCACTGCCATGGGTGGAAGTTGATGGACTTCTTTGTCCATGATGTGATGGACCTGATGGTGTATAAGAATCAATGAAACCCCTAGACCTTTTAGATCTCTGTAGGGCAGCCTCCTCTTCCTTTCTATATTTCTCTATCTCTGTTGTTGGCACACTTACACAAATTTTGATTACTAGATTTTTGTCTCCATCCCCTAGCATTTTCCCACAAAGGTGCCTTCTGGCACCGGTGTATGAACCTGTGTATTCTTTATTGCAATGGGGGCAAAGAAATTTAGTGGTTCCAGCACCTTTCCCTCCTTCCTGCCTCTGAACATATTTCCACAAGGGTGTTTGACTTTGGTCTTGTCTAGTTGGGGTATCTGTGGCCTCATGTTCTCCACTCTCCCCTTCCTCCTCAACATACTCCTCCTCTTCAGGATTTTCATCAAATCCACTATAACCCTCTTCTTCATCCTCCTCTTCTCTAATGGGCCTCTTTCTTCTACTCTCCAACACCATTATTACAAAGAAAGGAACCAACATGAAGAAAATCCCTAGCCATATAGCCATGATGTTTCAAGTTTCTAGCTAGCAAAAAAAATGGAGGAATGCCAAATGGGAATAGGAAATGTGTTAAATTTGGACAACTAGGTCCAAACTCCATGTTGTGATGCTCAGATTAAGAGGCTAATATTTTTGTTGGATTCCTCTTTCGGAGAGGTGTAAAATCCATATAAAATATATCTTAATCCGATGAGCAAAACATTTATTTTGAATTTATTATTTATAATAAATTATATGTGCAGGTCAGCCTTAAGGTTTTACACCCCCAGCAGATGTGTCACACACCCCAATGATGGATATAAATACAGGCAAAGTTGGAGAGCATTTCACAACAACTCAACACACATCTTCTTCTCTCATCTGATTTAGTACGAGCTCATTGGAGGACAAGTTCAGCCCACACGTGTGAAGAAGAAGGAGGACGAATCTGTACGACTGAGCTGAAGGACGAATTTCTGCAGCTAGGGTTTTGCTGGAAGTTTGACCAGCATTGACTTTGGTCAACGCATGGTCCGAAAGGGCTGAAACTTATTGGAAAGTTCGATTTTGAGAGGCCGTACACTTTGGCACAGAAATTGAGGTCAAAGGGTTGACCAAACTGTTGCTGCGTTGACTTTTAGCTTGCTGCCCTGCGTTGACTTTTCTGGACAGCATTGACTTTTTTGGAGTTGACTTGGGTTGACTCGGTTGCTGATTGGAGGACTGTTGTGACACATTCTGGGTTGGCCGACCAAGGAGACTTTGCTGGTTGAAGCATCCTGTTGACCGCCGTAACGCACCATCACATTTTTATGTTTCTGGTTTGTCTTCTATAAGATCCACTTATATGTTCTATCAGCATTTTACTTAACTATTTGTGTGATTGCTGTAAGAAAAGTAAAGTTGCTTCAAGCATAGAACATCTACAAAAATTTACATGGTATCGGAGCCGAGGTGAAGACAAGCCCTATCTTTAGCAATCACCATCGGAGGAAATGGGTTCCACAAGTTTTGAATTCAAGGAGAATGACAAGCTGACTGGAAGGGATGACTTCCATGCCTGGAAGATGATATTAGATTTCAAATTGGAAGACCATGATCTCTTGGATCATGTACTGGGTAAGATTCAAGAACCTCCATCCAATGCCACCGCTGCTGCTAAAAACAAGTATAAGAAGGGGGAGATCAAAGCAAAGCTGATGATCAGGGAATCCATACATAAGAGTCCGGTTGCCTATATATCTAAGCTAGGCACATCCAAGGAGATGTATGACAAATTGATCCTGATGTTCAAAGTAAACAATGTGAACCAAGTGCTATTCCTCAAGAATAAATTGAAGAATATGAAGAAGGGCCGGGATGAGTCTGTTCAAACTTACTTTCTGAAATTGACCGAAACAAGGAACAATCTGCTGGCTATTGGGGAAACAATAGCTAATCGTGAGATGGTTCTCACTGCACTTGGAGGACTCCCATATGAATGGCAAGTATTCACCACTACTATTCTCAATAATAATACCATTCCTAACTTTGACGAGCTTCTGTCTAGATGTATGCAAGAAGAAACAAGAATGAAGGAATTCGATAATGACAGAAATGCTGCTTATGGTGCTCATTCTCGAAAGAAGAACTATGGTGGTCCAAAGGACAAAGGAAGAACAAGGACTCAAGAAAAGAAGGGTAAGTGTTTCACTTATCATAGGCCTGGTCACTATGCTAGAGAATGTCCCTTCAAGAAGGATTCTCCCGATAGTGATGAGAACAACAACAACCGGAGGAATGAGAATCGAAGAAACGACAGATCTAAAGGAAAGAGGAAGGCTCCCTCTGGTGGAAACAATCAACCTTCGAAAAGGTCTAGAAACTCTAGGTATGAGGAGTCTAATGCTGTTGATAAAATAAATGAGTATATTCTTGTATCTGCTCTCTCTGCTACATCTCCGCCCGACACTATGGATGTCTGGTTGATAGATAGTGGTGCCTCAAGACACATCACTGGTTTCAAGGAAGCACTCTCTGACATGGTTGAGAGGGATACCAATCTAGAAATTATCCTTGGAGATAATGCCACGTATCCCGTGAAAGGGACAGGGACTGTGACCCTCCACTTGTCTCAAGGACAAGTCCTACGTTTGCAAGATGTACTCTATGTACCCAAATTGAAGAAGAACCTTGTGTCTGTATCAGCCATGGAAGACAAAGGGTTCAATGTAACATTCTCTGATGGAAAGGTGCTCATGTGGAAGAAGAGCTTCAAGGAAGCTATCTCGATTGGTTTTAGAGTTGGCACACTCTACCAGGTTGGAGGGAGTCCGCTGGGAGCTATGACTTGTGATACTATTCGACAAACCGAACTATGGCACCGAAGATTTGGACACCTTCATTACAAGGCCCTTCCCGAAGCAAGGAAGGTGGTGACAGGGATGCCTGACTTTGGAAATAATCATCAAGGTGTATGTAAGGGCTGTGCTGAAGGAAAACATACAAGGGGACCTTTCCCCTCAAGTGTCACAAAGACATCTGATATATTGCAACTGGTCCATTCTGATCTATCTGGTATGTTGCCCGTGACATCCCTGGGAGGATGTTCTTACTACATGACATTTACTGATGACTTCTCTCGCAAAACCTGGATATACTTCTTGAAGAAGAAGGATGAGGCTTTCATGTGGTTCCGTACCTTCAAAGCCTTGGTGGAAAATATGACCAGAAAGAAGATCAAGATTTTGAGGACGACAATGGCACTGAATATGAGTCAAATGAGTTCAAAGACTTTTGCAGAGAAGCTGGCATTAAGAGGGAGACTACTACTGCATATACTCCTGAGCAGAATGGTGTTGCTGAACGCAAGAATAGGACTATTGTGAAAGCTGCCCGTGCCATGCTATGTGACCAGGGTCTACCGAAGTTTCTGTGGGGAGAAGCTGCAAATACTGCTGTGTATATTCAAAACCGATGCCCTCATTCCGCTCTGGACTCCAAAACTCCCAAAGAGGTTTTCACTGGTAAGAAACCTGATGTCTCACATTTTAGAATTTTTGGATGTCCCGTTTACTTTCATGTGCCGAAAGAAAAGAGAAGTAAGCTGGATGCTTCTGGGAAGAAAGGAATGTTTGTGGGCTACAGTGAGACTTCTAAGGCCTATAGAGTCTATGTACCCGGTCAAAGGGAAGTAGAGATATGCCATGATGTCACTTTTGACGAAGATGCTTCCCTGAAGAAAGTAGTAGATCTTCCAAGATCTGAAGAAAATCATGAAGAAAGGCCCGGAAATCAAGAAGAACCGCAGGATGAGACAATGCCTGATATTGAAGGACCAATGGACCCTATTGATCCATCTCCTTCACTGGGAAAGAGACCATCATGGCTCAAGGACACCCTCGAAGATGCTGAGGGTCATGCTGCCCCAAGAGGGACATTCCGAGAAAGCAAGAAGCCGTGTAGATACCAAGGGTATCTAGCTGCCATGAGTACTATTGTACAATTTGAACCTGGATCTTTTGAGGAAGCCGTAAAGCATCAAGTTTGGAAGGATGCTATGCACAAAGAATATGAGTCCATAATGAAGAATGATGTCTGGGATGTGGTCCCGAGGCCGAAGGACAAATCAGTTGTCACCGCAAAATGGCTCGACAAGATCAAACATGGATCTGATGGGAGTGCTGAAAAGTTCAAGGCAAGATTTGTTGCCCGTGGCTTCTCTCAAAAGGAAGGAATAGACTATGATGACATTTTTGCACCTATGGCACGATATACCACCATTCGATCAATCATAGCCCTTGCTGCTACGCAAGGATGGAGTCTTCATCAGATGGATGTCAAGACCGCTTTTCTGCATGGTGCAATAAAGGAAGAGGTGTATGTAGAACAACCTCTGGGATTTGAAGTTCAGGATCGAGACACTCATGTTTGCAGGTTGAAGAAAGCCCTCTATGGGTTAAAGCAAGCACCCAGAGCTTGGTACGAGAGGATGGATAGTTACTTGATGAAGCTGGGCTTCACTCGAAGTAATGCTGATCCGAACCTTTACTTCAAGGTTGTGCAAGAGAAGCCTCTCATTCTAGTGTCGTATGTGGACGACCTCTTCCTGACAGGTGCTGACCCTCTCATTCATCAATGTAAGAGGGAGCTCGCTGCTGAGTTCGAGATGAAGGACCTAGGATTGATGCACTACTTCCTAGGCCTGGAGGTCGATGCAGACTGGAGAGATTTTCCTTTCTCAAGGAAAATACATTGTGAAACTTCTAGAGAGATTTGGTATGGTGGACTGCAAGTCCGTGTCAACACCAATGGAACTCAACTTCAAGAAGTTGAGTGGCAGCGTTGCTGGGCCTATCTTGGCCAATCCTACTGAGTACCGTCAACTCATAGGAGCTTTGATGTTCTTAGTGAACACCCGATCGGATATATGTTTTGCAGTGAACACTTTGAGTCAACAGATGGTTGAGCCTCATCATTTTCACTGGGTTGGTGCCAAGAATCTTCTGAGATATCTTCGGGGCACGATAAACCATGGGCTGAGATACACTGTCGGGAGTGTGACACTCTGTGGATATACTGATGTCGATTGGGCTGGCAGTGTGGTGGATCGTAAGAGCACATCGGGATGCTGCTTCAATCTTGGTTCTGCTTCGATCTCATGGATGAGTAGGAAGCAGAAGTCGGTGGCTTTGAGCACCGCTGAGGCCGAATACATTGCAGCAAGTATGGCCTGTTGTGAAGCAGTTTGGTTGCGAAAGCTCTTTAGTGAGCTATTTGGACATGTGCTAGATACCACCGTGATACTCTGTGATAACCAGAGTGGGATTCGCTTGACCGAGAATCCCGTGTTCCACAACCGATCCAAGCATATTGATATCAGGTACCATTTCATCCGGGATATGGTACAGCGAGGCGCCGTAAGGCTCGATCATATAGGAACTGATGAGCAGGTCGCGGATATTCTCACTAAGCCCCTGGGGAAGGTCAAGTTCCTAACCTTCCGTGAGAGTCTTGGTATTGTGGAACGACCCTATGATGTGGGTCCTGTTGGACGATGAGCTCTGGGAGCTCTGGGGGGCTTTGGGGATAGCTTCTCGGAGCTATAAGCACTCATAATGCTTCTGCCCCACCCTTGTGATTATTGAGCCGGTTCGCCTCTCATTTATCTGTGCCCCGTATGCATCCTACCCATTGAGTTCAGGGCTCATGGGAAGTACCTCTCATTTGGCCAATGAGGTGGGAAAAGCTAGAGACTATTAGCAAAGACCGATGGACGCATCAGAGATTGCCGTACTCTCTATCTAGGATGGCACGGTCCAACCACTTGATCTGGGATCAAGTTTAGTGAGGTCTGGGACCTCTGCCTGACTTCGGGTCAGATGAACCAACTTTGGGTTGGTTGGATACTCTTTATGAGTTTGATAGAGGTTTCGAACCTTTGGACTGATTATGTCAGTCGGGGGATGATGTCTTTGTGACTGACCCACTTTTGTTCTGAAATAAAGAGGCCAGCAAAGCAAGTTACGGCGGGATGACGCACGATGTTTGATTGCACCGATGGATGGAGTTCTCCCTAGTTGAGAGGGAGTGTTAAATTTGGACAACTAGGTCCAAACTCCATGTTGTGATGCTCAGATTAAGTGGCTAATATTTTTGTTGGATTCCTCTTTCAGAGAGGTGTAAAATCCATATAAAATATATCTTAATCCGATGAGCAGAACATTTATTTTGAATTTATTATTTATAATAAATTATATGTGCAGGTCGGCCTTAAGGTTTCACACCCTCAGCAGATGTGTCACACACCCCAATGATGGATATAAATACAGGCAAAGTTGGAGAGCATTTCACAACAACTCAACACACATCTTCTTCTCTCATCTGATTTAGTACAAGTCATTGGAGGACAAGTTCAGCCCACACGTGTGGAGAAGAAGGACGAAATCTGTACGGCTGAAGGGAAGGACGAATTTCTGCAGCTAGGGTTTTGCTGGAAGTTTGACCAGCGTTGACTTTGGTCAACGCATGGTCCGAAAGGGCTGAAACTTGTTGGAAAGTTCGATTTTGAGAGGCCGTACACTTTGGCACAGAAATCGAGGTCAAAGGGTTGACCAAACTGTTGCTGCGTTGACTTTTAGCTTGCTGCCATGCGTTGACTTTTCTGGACAACGTTGACTTTTCTGGAGTTGACTTGGGTTGACTTGGTAGCTGATTGGAGGATTGTTGTGACACATTTTGGGTTGGCTGATCAAGGAGACTTTGCTGGTTGAAGCATCCTGCTGACCGCTGTAACGCACCATCACATTTTTCTGTTTTTGGTTTGTCTTCTATAAGATCCACTTATATGTTCTATCAGCATTTTACTTAACTACTTGTGTGATTGCTGTAAGAAAAGTAAAGTTGCTTCAAGCATAGAACATCTACAAAAATTTACAAAATGCAACATAAGAAAAAAACAATTCAATTTTTCACTTTTCAACACACTAGAATGCAACATTAAGAAAAAAAATCAAGTTTTCATTTTTGAACAACTTAAAAACAATTCCTAGAAAATAAAAAACTAGATTAGAAGACCCACCTCTTTCTTGCAATCCTCCTCTTGCAAAATTGCTCTCTTGCAGCTTGCTCCTTGCTCTCTCCTTGGCACTTCTGCTCTCCAAACTCTCAAGCTCTCATTCTCTCCAAATCGCTCTTCAAATCTCAAGCTCTTGCTCCTCTTGCTCTCACTCTCAAACTAAAACAATAAAAACTAAATGAGGAGGGTGGGCTTTTATTTACCCAACCCCCTCCTCTCCCTCCCAAAAAAAAATTGAAATTTGAGTGAATGCTCCCCGACTGCTTCCCGCATTAAAAAGACGCTCCCGAGAAGCGCTCAGGGAGCGTTCGCTCCCGAGCACTCCCTGAAACGCTTCCGAAAAGACATGGAGCTTTTTTTCAGGCTCGGAAGCGCACTCCCGAAAATGCTTACGCTCCTGAAAATGCTCCCCTTAGGAAGCGTTTTCGGGAGCGCACTCCCGAGCGCTCCCAAAGAGCTCCCGAACGGAGCGCTTTTTGGGAGCGGGATCGCGGGGGGAGGGGGAGAAGCTTCCCCGCAACCTTGGGCTTACCAATCTGACTCTTCTTATGAGATCTCTTCAGTTGAGATTGTCCATGTCCCATTAGGAATACCGCCCTAGTTAAGAGGGAATGTTGAAATGTGTAACTAGGTTCGGTCTTCATAAATATGAAATGTACTATTGATTCTTGTATATTGTAAAAAGAAAGAAAAAATATTATTGTTATTTTTTGAAGCATGGGTTTAATGCTCAAGGTCTTTTTATTTAGAGGTTAAGCACCCGTTGAGTGCTTCTAGGGTTTGGCCTAGTGTCAAGAAGTCAATAGAGTCATTGTCATATGAAGAAGACCCCATTGGGCACATTGTAACATGTCAAAAAAATTATTTTTGTATTTAAAAGTTTCAAAATAACCTCCAAGACCAAGTCGGCCTCATAAGGGCATGTCGTCCTCCTTGGAAGCCTATATATAGGAGTGCATTTGATCTCCTATGGACACACTTCACCCACTCACTAATACAAGCGAAGAAGGAGCAAGAGGACAAGTGAAGGAAGGAAGATGAAAGAGAAGTCAAGTTTTTGGGTTGTTTGTATATCTATCTCCCTCACACGTGCGAAGTCAAGGCTAGGGTTTTGTAGCTTCAAGGTCGAATTTCTCAAGTTGAAAGAAGAAGGACAAAATTGCCGGAAGAAGGGTCTAATAGGTCACCTACTAGCCCTAGAAGAAGATGCAAGTCAAGCAAAGTTGCTAGGAGTCCTTGGAAGAACAAATTTCGCTCACACGTGTGGAAGCAATAGCTGTTGCAGGAGCTCGACAATTTCAGACCTGTAGTAGAGGCCGAAATTTTGTAGCCGGGGGTCGAAGTTGTGCAACTGGAAGATATTTGACTGGGTTTGACTTGGACAAGAGGAGCACATCATCAAAAAGGTTTGACTTGGTCTTGGAAGGGAGGTCTTGGAATTTGTCATTTGAAGAATCTATAAGAGGATAAGAGATTTGTGGGTTTTCCTCTCAAGAGGAGAGGTTTTGGCCCTGGTTTGACAGCCTACATTTTGTGTTCTTGTATGTTGTTGATCTTGTTTTCGTAGCTGTTTGATGAAAAGAACAATATACTAAGGAAAGAAGAATCTAATAATCAACGAAAGTAAAAATACATCACAAGCAGTTATCAAGTCTAAGAGAAATTTCTCAACATGAGGCAGCTGGTCAAAGGACCAAAATTGGTTCCTGTAATTTCTTCAGAATTTTGGTCAAAGCTCTGAGTTTGACCTGTGGTCAAACATTCGGCCAATGGCCCAAAAACAGAGTGAAAACTTTGGTCAACAACCAATCAGCGAACAGTCAACAAACCAAGGAATATTCGGCTTCCAAGTCTGGTCAAAAGCTTGGTCAAATGGCAGAAAGAAATCTCAAGTCAACGCTGGTCAAACAGAGGTCAACGCAGAAACAAATCTTCTTCTTCTCCTCACACATGTGAGCAGATCTTGTTTCAGATCAAATGGATGAGATGTTGATGATGCCAAATGAATTCAATGAATGCCCAATATATATGTGTGATAGGGGGTTTTGACCATAGGGTCATGTGGTGGAGCTGACTCGTGCAAATGAGGCCAACTTGGTCAACATGAAAATTCGTAATATCTCCTTTTGTTTTGCAAATGAAAATACCGACTGAAGCTACTAATTTTCAATAGCCTGTACCATTCTTCCATGATCTACCATTCGTCTGTGCATATTTCAAGTCTTCTTTGACATCCATAAGCTAGGCTCAACCAAGCTAGTATTTGAGGTTATCTAGAAAGGTCCATGTCAAGGAAGATAGGTATGGCAATTCTGAATTAAATTTATTGATGCTTGTCTTTTGGACTTTAGAATCTAATGATCCCTTTCATCTGTCTATGTTTTGTAGCACATTTGCTGCCTTCCTTGATGTTGGGGTGACTATGTTGAACTCCACCCTCACAAAAATTTTCATTTATTTTGTGAATACTCGGACTATAATAGATCAAAAGAGAACCACCTTCAATTTCTATAGATTGTCCTGCCTGCAAATGCTATTGACTTTGTAAAGGTTTCCAACCTCAATTGATCTTCAAAAAGAAATATATATCCTAGCTATATAAGTAAATATTTTGTATTTGCATGTATCCCGGTCCATTGTTCCACCTTTTTACACTTATGGCGATGTTTATAACATAAGCATAATGTGCATTTGAATACAAAATGCAGTTTGTCATGTTAGTGTACGTATTGGAAAAAGGCTTTTATTGTATTTTCTATGCAGGTGCGTCGTCTGGCACAGGAAGTAAGAGAGCTGGCACAATCGAGATCAATAACAGTTCTTAATGGGAACTCCAGTCAAAGTGGTATGGTCTTCAGGGATTTTCTGTCTAATTTATAAAGCGTTAATGTGTACTCTTAAAGAAAGGAGACCTGGGTTTTGTTTTGAGTTTCTCGACATTTTGGTTCAACAGTTAGGATCATCTGCAGGAGATTCTATCGTTCTATACTGTGAAAGAAAGCATAGATTTTTTCTCCCATTTTTGTTGTATTTACCATTTAAGCCCAAACTCTAATTTTGCAATTTACATTGAACTGAGTTTATATAGAGCTGCTGTAACCCTTCAAAATCATGACGAATATAATATTTTGTGAAGGAAGTCTGTCTGATAATGAATGCATGTGACATTCTCATAAATTGGTTAACATTTGTATAAGAGAGATAATCGGCATAAATATTATATTTTAGTTGTTGCTTCGAGTCATAATCAATATTTTAAATTTATAGTTTCTCTAATTTGTATAAATGCTGATTATGCACATCTTTTAATATCCAGGTAACCTATCAAGTCTAGTAGTGCCAGTTGCTGCAGTGGGGGCCATGGGCTACTGCTATATGTGGTGGAAAGTATGTACTCCTTGACAATATAATGTCCAAAGGAGCTTTGAATTGGATTTTTTTGATCAGCCTATGTCATGTTAAGGGCCACCTTGTTGCAGTTGTTTCAGTGCATGCTTATTTACAATCTATAGCCTATCATAGAACCTACCATTGAATGTAATATATTTAGAAAGTTATTCTCGTAGAGTAATCCTATACTTCAAATACAAGTATGATGACTGTGCAGAATGCTTTACTTTGGTTAAAATAGAGGTTCAAATTATCATTAGGGAACTGATTTTGATATCTTTTAGGACAATCAAATTATCAATTATAGTTTGTGTGGGGCTTCTGACATGCAGTGTGGGTATGCAATCACACTCTGATATATTCGTGGATTATTATTTATTTGTCAGATGTTACTATTGTGAAAAATTCTCCTTTATTGAGTTCTATATGTTACAAGTCACACTACAATATTAGCTTAGAGATTAGTGTACCTGCTCACAGGAGAAGAGGACATAAAAGGGAAATATATTAATTGAACTCTATGACTGTTTTATTTTCTTATAATTTGTCTAAATGGCAGGGATGGTCGTTCTCAGATTGGATGTATGTAACCAAGCGTAACATCGCAAATGTTACTGCAAGCTTTAACAAACAGTTGGATCAAGTTTCGTCAGCTCTTGCCGTAGGTGTTTGATAATTATGATTGTTTGAGTGTTATGTTTCTTGTGCTGCTGTACCCTTTGATTGTAAAAATGATCATTTTCTTTAAACTTTCAAGGTTTAGAATTTTAGTGTTGTATTTAATACACTTAATTGGATATGTAGGCGGCAAAAAGGCACTTGACCCAGAGGCTTGAAAATGTGGATGCAAAGTTAGATGAGCAAAAGGAAATATCAAAATTAATCAAGAATGAGGTGTGTATAACACGTGGATTTACTTTTAGAGTATTGCATGATTTTAGTTCTTTGATCTTCTGATACACGTAAGTTGTCTTGTTGTAAGAATTTCAAGAGCATTCATTAACCTTGGTTTTAATTTTGACGCAGGTATTTGAAGTGCGTGGAGACCTTACACAGATTGGTTTTGACATAGATTCAATTCAAAAAATGGTTTCTGGCTTGGTGAGTTATCCAGCTTATGCACGATTGTTTACTGAGTTAGCATTAAGAACATCACTTACTGGCCCATAATTTTCTGTAACATTTCTTATTGATGTATTGTTCAAAACAGGAAGGGAAGATTGTTACATTAGAAGATAAACAGGTAAAATTTGCGATTTTTCTCAAAATATATTTTATTGTACTCAAGTAGCCTGAATAACATATGAATATTTGAATATTTCCAAAGCGATATCAGATCATATAACATGATTTTGATATATAGGAACATCTGTTTTTCTGTGAACTGGCTTCATGGCCTAAATGAGTTTATTCATATATCCTGCAATCATGTTGCTTCTGTCTGTCAGTCCATAGGTTGAAAACAGCACTTGTCTTTATAGAAGAGAGGGGAAACCAATTCTGTATATGCATGCAATCATATAAATGTAATATTCTCTTCCATTATTGAAACTGATTGCTTTTTACTGAAAATACATGTAGGATTTTGCAAATGCTGGTGTATGGCATCTTTGCCAATTTGTGGGAGGAATGAAAGATGGATCCATGCCACAATTTATACAGGTCAGTTCTAGTTTGATGGTTTTAAGTTACACTATTAATTTCAGTACAAGTGAACAATAACAAAAATGGCCATTTATTGCCTTCATTACTCTCAGGATTTCTTCAGCCTGTGAGATTCATATCTTGATTGAGATAAGTGTTATGAATAAAATAATATAAATAATGTAACCAATAAATGATGATTAGTTAATTAGTAATTAGGTTGAAGAGCCATGTCTAAATGGGACATGACCTTCCGTGAAGAGGCACCTGCCTAGGTATATAAGCGGGCCTCATTTGTAACATTTATTCATTCATTCCTCATACATTTTAATATATAATATTTGTATCCTCAATGGATATTTTTATATTCCAAGTCTTCTGGAGTATTTAACAAAAGTACGAACTTTGTTTACTTCATTTGGTATCAGAGTAGTTCAATCTTCTGGCCGCTCACCGCTGCACAGAGCCATGTTCTCCGATCCAGGTCCTTGACCGTCAAATTCGTCAACGTTGTTGCCGTTGAATCATTTCGCTATCAGTCTTGGAGTTTCTCCATATCGCCAATTAGGCCCTTGGCCATAAAATAAAAATTATAAAAACATAAAAAGATTTAAAAAAAAGAAAGAAATAGAAATTACCAAAAAAAATAAAAGGGTCATAAAAAAATATGCATAACAAGGGAATATAAATTAAAAAGATAAAAATACAAAAAAAGGAAAAAGAAAACATAAATCTCCCCCCCAAAAAAAATCATCTGACAACCTGCCTAGTCGCAGCACGCAGTCGTAGCCTACACCTTGACCGTGCCACGCCTGCACACTGCTATGACCCCGCCACGCTTGCACATTTCTTGATTCTGCTTGCACATTTCGTTGCCTTCCGCCCCGCTGCAAGCTATTGTCCTGCCGCCGACATTGCCTCCCTACAACCACCACAACCGCTCAACCCATTGTGACAAACACAACACCGTCCTACCCGTTACCGCTGCCATTTCCTCCGTCTTCCCAGGGCCTGTGCTGAATCGTAGACGACCCACCACAACACATAGCTAGGTAGCATTGCCTTCGAAGAGGAAGCAACTGCCTCACCGCCGTTGACGGACCTGTAAACTCCGCCAAGATCTGTCGTCAACCATCGTCCACACCGCATCCATTACGTAGGGAAATAAATATTGCGGAAACTGAGAAGACATCTATTACGCTAAACAGTTGCCGTGTTGTCCTATTTCATGCTTATCCGCTCCTTTTGCCCCTACCATACACGGCCACCATTGTCAATTGCCGCCAATGTGTTATTGGGAAGGGAAAGCGAATCAATTTAATACTATCGAAACATTTCCTCATTCCATAGTCGTTCCATAAAATCTGACTGTTGTTGTCGCCAACGTTAAACGCAATTTTTATTTTCAACCTTGATTATAGGTAAATGAATTATAGGCGAACGTATTAGGTGTAAAGGATATCACATAAAAGTCATAAAACAAAACAATTAATATATGCCAAAGAAAATCGAGCCCTTTTTTCCATTCTATTAAGTGTTAAATAAAAATAAAAGGTAAATCAAAAAGTTAAGAGCATATATATATATATATATATATATAAGAACCATAAAAAGGTACCACGAAGTTTATAAAAAGTGCCATTTGAAGCAAGGGAATTATTAAGTGAGTATACAAAGAGTTAAAATATATATATATATTTTTTTTAAAGTCAAGGATTATTGAGACAAAAAATAAAAATAAAAAATAATAATAATAATAATAATAATAATAAAAAATAAATAAATAAAAAATTCATTGATATTATTTATAGAAGAAAAAAAAAGTGGGAGAGTCATATAAAAAAAAAAGATGATTTCCACAAAGAATCGTGGTTTCTTTGCAATATGTCATTTTTGTTCACGAGGATATCTTAATTGTCAAGAGTCATTTAGAAATCAAAACGTAGTCTGCATAAAATGTTACAAAGTTTTTACTTTAGTTGAATGTCTAAGTGATACAGAAAAACAAACATTAGCAAGACAGATGAAAGAATTAATGGCAACAGCTGGGAAACAACATATATATTTTAATAAGGAAATGAAGAAGACAAAATCCAAATCACAAGATAAACATCCCTCATCACCCCTACAAAACGATGTAATCCCATGTACCGAGAAACTGCAGTTGAAAGATCAAAAGAAAGACATAATAGTCGAACTTTGGCAAAACAAGAAAGTGTTACAACAAGAATATGAAGATCTTGCAGATATACATTACAAACAAGTAATGGAAAAGGATGAAGAAATTTCTCGCCTCAAGGACCACATTGAAAAACTAATTGGACAAGTCAAGAAGACTAAGGTTGCAAAGAAGGAACTCAAGAAACACTTATTAGAACAAGAAGAGGAAAATTTACATCTAAAGAACCTTAATAAAAATTTATTAGAACAAATCAAAAGTTGAAAAGATGAAAAGAAGAATACTAAGGATAAAGTCAACAATTCAGAAAACGAAGAACTTTTACGTCTAAGGAATCATAATCAAAACCTTCTTACTCAAGTAAAGAAGCTCAAAAGTGACAAGAAGCTACTTAATGTCAAGTTAGAAAAACTTACCTTGGAAGAAGTATCGAATTCTTTAGTCCATGTTGAAGAAAAAAATCCAAACTCTGATCTAGTCAATATCCCAACTGAAGAAGAGGACAAACTAGATCAGGGAAATATGTACTTAGAAGTTGCATTTCCAACAACAAAAGATTCAAGTGAAGATCCAGAAATTAACCATTCAACGTCCTTGGCTATAGGAAATCAGGTACTTCAAATAAATCAAAGAGACGACATAAACAAGATAAAGGAAAATCAAATCAATATAATTCCTTTTCGACATCCAAATCACGGGAGTATACAACTTGATCAAGCTACGTATTCAAAACAGAATGAACAAACTGATGTTCCGAAGAATACTAATGTCGGTGCAATCCTCTCATGTGATAACAATTCATCACAAGTTTTCAGTCATCGCAAGATTCCACAGAATATTGATCTAGGATGGTCTGATCCATTCTCAGTGCGACAATTTTGTTTATCACTTAGAGGATCATATCAACTTGTATCAACAAGGATGACTACCCCTAGAAGAGAAGACATTCGTAGCAGAAAAAGAGAGCAAGCCTTTTTTATCAACAAGCTTTGAGGACAAAGCTTTTTGAGGAGGAAGACAATGTTATGAATAAAATAATATAAATAATGTAACCAATAAATAATGATTAGTTAATTAATAATTAGGTTGAAGAGGCATGTCTAAATGGGACATGACCTTCCGTGAAGAGGCACCTACCTAGGTATAGAAGTGGGCCTCATTTGTAACATTCATTCATACATTCCTCATACCTTTTAATATATAATATTTGTATCTTCGATGGATATTTTCATATTCCAAGTCTTCATATTTTCATATTCCAAGTACGAACTTTGTTCACTTCAATAAGTTGGTCCTTAGTTTGCTAGAGGCTGCTTGAATTCCAATATATGTCGGCCTTTACACTGGAACTAATTTTCTTTCTCGTGGCGGTTTGTTCTAAAATTTGTCTTGAGAAACATTTTGAGCAAGTTTAACCTTTTGTTTTGTGTTGGGAGATGTCATTTTGCTCATACAATGTATCCATTCTAGTAATTTCACATGAATGATATTTCACTAAAAGAAAATATTCTTGTAAGGCTCTCGCCCTTTTTTACAACGCAACATCCTCTGCATGCGTCCATTCTATTTCGGCAAGAGGATTGTTTTGGCTTTAGACACTAGTTTGGTAGTTGTTTGATATATTTGTTGAATGTAAGGATACAGATTCTCACACACTTACGCTCGGATATACTTGATGTTTCACCAAGCTTTCAGGATGGGGGAACATGGAAAGGAAGAAATGCATCTGGGAGTGTTTAGGGATACCCTCTAAATTTTAGGAAATGACATAGAGGATGCCGAGGATTCTGATAAAGGGACCTCAATTAAAATATAAAAATATAACATTAAATATATGAAAAATAATAACAAACATGAACAATTAAAGCATGGAATAAATATTCACATTGGCATACAAGATGTAACAATCACAATTCATCAAATGCCATATAATGAAATTCAGGGTGAGTGCCCTAGTCTCCTCTTTTCTATGGTGGCAGGGAGTAGGAGACACATAAGCTCTCCCCACAAGGATGAAGCATTTTACGTTTAGGGGAAGGGCTTTGCCGCAGGGGGATGCTGCAGAATCTTCCAAGTGAGTTTCCCATCTCGGATGTTTGTGAAGTGAGAAGGGTGTGCTACCTACCTGAGGAAGCACGTATTGAATTGAATATACTATACATAGTGTAGTTTCTGATATGGAATTGTATTGAATTGAATATTTATTCAAATGCACATCATTATGAAGGTCGATTGGACAAAATAGTTTCAATTTGAGGTGACCAACCTATGCAAAACTATATTGAAGTAATTTAAAGATAGATGCCTAGGTTAGTTTTATTGATGTTCAGGTTCCAACAAATGACCAAGACAAACGTCAACTAGACTATATAATACAATCATCAACATATTTTGGGAGTGTTTAGAACAAAACCAACTTGAATAGGCCAAAGCGGTCAGTTGGACCAGTTTTGTACACCTTTTTTAGGAAGAATTGCTGATATAGATCGGAAATGGCCATATCCGTATGGAATCGGTGTTTTTGCCTGAACCAACAACTTTTGTACATTGTTAAAGCACAATGTGTGCCTCGCTAAAACCCCCCCAAAAATTAACAATAACAATAAAAAATAAAAAACTAAATCCCTAAAACTAAACCTAATCCCCTCCTCATCTCATCCTCACACATTTCTCTCTCCTCATCTGATTGGTTCGATCACCTTGGAGGCTCTTCTCTTCACACATGGGAAATTTCAACAAGCAACAATTTCTGTTTTCGGCCTAGGGTTTCTGTAGCAGCGTTGACTTTGGTCAACGCAAGGTCAAATTGACCTGAAACTCTCCCAAACTTTCGATTTTCTGAATCCGCATTTTTTGGCACATTTCCTGAGGCTAGACGTTGACTTTGACCTGGCTGCGTTGACCTAGCTGCTGTTGCTATTTGCGTTGACTATTGACTAACAACATTGAATTTTGTTGACTTTTGTGGTTGACTGATCTGGCTGTCCTAGAGGGTTGTGTGACACTTCTGGTTGGCTGACCGTATTGAGACTTTGTTGGTTGAAGCATCTCGTTGACCGCCGTAACGCACCAACACATATTTTTCTGGCTTGTCTTCTGTCGATCTACTGGTATGTTCTATCAACATTTTACTTTCTTTATGTGGTTGCTGTTTGATATTGGGGATAAAAAGTAAAGATGCATCAAGCATAGAACATCTACAAAAATTTACATGGTATCAGAGCTGAGGTGAAGAGCCCTAGTTTGTAGCAATCACCGAAGAAGAGGATGGGTTCCTCAAACTACAATGGCTTTAAGGCTGATGACAAATTAACTGGGAAGGATGACTTCCATGCCTGGAAGATGACATTGGATCTTAATTTGGAAGACCAAGATGTCATGGACTATGTATTGGGTAAAATCCAAGAGCCTCCATCCACTGCAACTGCTGCTGCCAAAACAAAGTACAAGAAGGGGGAAATCAAAGCAAAGCTGATGATCAGGGACTCAATTCATAAGAGTCTGGTTGCCTACATCTCTGAGCTGGGCACATTCAAGGAGATGTATGATAAGTTGGTCCACATGTTCAAGGCCAACAATGCGAATCAAGTCCTATTCTTCAAGAACCAATTGAAGAATCTGAAGAAAGGCATTGATGAGTCTGTTCAATCATATTTTGTGAAACTGTCCGAAATCAAGAATAATCTTTTGGCTATTGGGGAGACAATAGATGATCAAGAGACGGTTCTCACCGCACTTGGAGGTCTCTCATCCGAATGGCATGTATTCAACACTACCATTCTCAATAACAATGTGATACCTGATTTTGACGAAGTATTATCGAGATGCGTACAAGAAGAGACAAGGATGAAGGAATATGAAAATGAAGGAAATGCTGCCTTTGCTGCTCATTCTAAGAAGAAGAACTTTGGTGGTCCAAGGAACAAAGGAAGAGCAGGGGCCCAAGGAAAGAAAGGCAAATGTTACACTTGCCACAAGTCTGGACACTATGCTAGAGAATGCCCTTTCAAGAAGGATTCTCCCGATGATGATGACAACAACAACAACCGGAGGAATGGAAATCAAAGGTACAACAGGTTCAAAGGGAAGAGGAAGGCTCTCTCCGGTGGAAATGGGCAACCTTTCAAAAGGTCAAGAAATTCCAGATATGAGGAATCAAATGTTGTTGATAAAAGAAATGAATTCATTCTTTTATCTGCCCTCTCTGCTGCATCTCCACCTGACACTATAGATGTCTGGTTGATAGATAGTGGTGCCTCAAGGCACATCACTGGGTTCAAGGAAGCACTCTCTGATATGGTTGACAAGGATACTAATCTGGAAAATATCCTTAGAGATAATGCCACATATCCCGTGAAAGGGACAAGGACTGTGACCCTCCACCTGTCTCAAGGTCAAGTCCTTCGCTTGTAGGATGTACTCTATGTACATTATTTGAAGAAGAGCCTTGTGTCTATATCGGCCATGGAAGACAAAGGTTTCAATGTGGCATTCATTGATGGGAAGGTGCGCATGTGGAAGAAGAGTTTCAAGGAAGCTATCACGATTGGGTTTAGAGTTGATACACTCTACCAAGTTGGAGGAAGTCCACTGGGAGCGATGACGTGTGATACTATCTGGCAAACTAAACTATGGCATCGGAGGTTTGGACACCTTCATTACAAAGCCCTTCCCGAAGAAAGGAAGGTGGTGACGGGGATCCCTGAGTTTAAAAATGATCATGAAGGTGTATGTCAGGGCTGTGCTGAACGAAAGCATACAAGGGGATCTTTCCCCTCAAGTGTGACAAAGACATCTGATGTCTTGCAATTGATACGTTTTGATCTGTCTGGTATGCTGCCCATGACATCCTTGGGAGGATGTTCTTATTATATGACGTTCATAGATGACTTCTCTTGCAAAACCTAGATATACTTCTTGAAAAAGAAGGATGAGGCTTTCATGTGGTTCCGTACCTTCAAAGCCTTGGTGGAAAATCTGACAGGGAAGAAGATCAAGATATTGAGGACCGATAACGACACTGAATATGAGACGAACGAGTTCAAGAACTTTTGCAGAAAAGCTGGCATCAAGAGGGAGACCACAACTGTCTACACTCTTGAGTAGAATGGCGTTGCTGAAAGAAAGAACAGGACCATTGTGGAAGCTGCCCGTGCCATGCTATGTGACCAAGGTCTTCCGAAGTTTCTGTGGGGAGAAGCTGCGAACACTGCTGTGTACATACAAAACCGATGCCCGCATTCCGCTTTGGACTCCAAAACTCTCGAAGAGGTTTTCTCTGGTAAGAAACCTGACATCTCACATTTTAGAGTTTTTGGATGTCCTGTTTATTTTCATGTGCTGAAGGAGAAGAGGAGCAAGTTGGATGCTTCTGGGAAGAAGGGAATGTTTGTGGGCTACAACAAAACTTCAAAGGCCTATAGAGTCTATGTGCTTGGTCAAAGGGAAGTGGAGATATGCCACGATGTTACCTTTGACGAAGATGCTTCCTTGAGGAAAGTAGTAAATCTTCTGAGATCTGAGGAAGATCATGAAACAAGGCCTGGAAATCAAGAACAACCGAAGGATGAGACGATGCCTGATGTTGAAGGACCGATGGACCCTATTGATCCACCTCCTTGAATGAGGAAAAGACCATCATGGCTCAGGGACACTCTCGAGGATGTAGAGAATCATATGGCCCCAAGGGGGACATTCTGTGAAAGCAAGACGCCGAATAAATACCAAGGGTATCTAGCAACCATGAGTACTATTATACAATCTGAGCTTGGATCTTTTGAGGAAGCCATAAAGCATCAAGTCTGAAAGGATGCTATGCACGAAGAATATGAGTCCATTATGAAGAATGATGTCTGGGATGTGGTTCCAAGACCAGAGGACAAAGCAGTTGTCACCTCGAAATGACTCTATAAGATCAAGCATGGATCTGATGGGAGTGCTGAAAAGTTCAAGGCAAGATTCGTTGCCCGTGGCTTCTCTCAAAAGGAAGGCATAGACTATGATGATATATTTGCACCTGTGGCTCGATATACCACAATCCGATCTATCATAGCCCTTGCTGCTACGCAAGGATGGAATCTTCATCAAATGGATGTGAAGACTGCATTTCTGCATGGTGCGATAAAGGAAGAGGTGTATGTGGAGCAACCTCTGGGCTTCGAAGTCCAGGATCGGGACACCTATGTCTGCAGGTTGAAGAAAGCCCTCTATGGGTTGAAGCAAGCACCCAAAGCTTGGTACAAGAGGATAGATAACTACCTGATGAAGCTAGGCTTCACTGGTAGTAATGCTGATCCAAACCTTTACTTCAAGGTTGATAGAGATAAGCCTCTCATTCTGGTGCTTTATGTGGACAACCTCTTCCTAACAGGTGCTGACCCTCTCATTCATCAGTGCAAGAGGGAGTTCGCTGCTGAGTTTGAGATGAAGTACCTAGGACTGATGCACTATTTCCAAGGCTTGGAGGTCTGGCAGAGACCTGGCGAGATTTTCCTTTCTCAAGGAAAATATATTGTGAAGCTTTTGGTAAGATTTGGAATGGTGGACTGTAAGTCCGTGTCGACACTGATGGAGCTCAACCTTAAGAAGTTGAGTGGCAGCGCTGCTGGGCATATGCTAGCAAATCCTACTGAGTATCGTCAACTTGTAGGGGCCTTGATGTTCTTAGTGAACACCCGTCCGGACGTATGTTTTGCAGTGAACACTTTGAGTCAACATATGGTTGAGCTTCATCACTTTCACTGGGTTGGTGCCAAGAATCTGTTGAGATATCTTCGGGGCACGATAAACCATGGGCTGAGATACACTGTCGGGAGCGTGACACTCCATGGATATACTGATGCCGATTGGGCTGGCAGTTTGGTGGATCGTAAGAGCACATCGGGATGCTGCGCACACTTGGTTCTACTTCGATATCATGAATGAGCAGGAAGCAGAAGTCGGTGGCTTTGAGCACCGCGGAGGCCGAATACATTGCAGCGAGTATGGCCTGTTGTGAAGCAGTCTGGTTGCGAAAGCTCTTCAGTGAGTTGTTCGGGCATGTGCTAGATACCACCGTGATACTCTCTGATAACCAAAGTGGGATTCGGTTGTTCGAGAATCCCGTGTTCCATGATCGATCCAAGCATATTGATATCAGGTACCACTTTATCCGGGATATGGTACAACGAGGCGCCATAAGGCTCGATCATATAGGAACTGATGAGCAGGTCGCATATATTCTCACAAAGCCCCTGGGGAAGGTCAAGTTCCTAACCTTTGGTGAGAATCTTGATATCGTGGAACGACCCTATTTTGAGGGTTCTATTGGACGATGAGCGCTGGGAGCTCTGGGGGGCTTTGGGGATAGCTTCTCTGAGCTATAAGCACACACGGGGCTAGGCTTGCTGAACCTTGTGGTGCTTCTGCCCCACCGTTATGATGTTTGAGTTGGTTCACCTCTCATGATTTGTGCCCCATATGCATCCTACCCATTGAGTTCAGGGCTCATGGGAAGTACCTCTCATGTGGCCAATGAGATGGGAAAAGCTAGAGACTAGTAGCAGAAACAGATGGGCGCACTAGAGATTGTCGTACTCTCTATCTAGGATGGCACGTGTCCAACCACTTGATCTAGGATCAAGTCTAGTGAGGTTTCAGACCTCCTACTTGTTAGGATATTCCGACACATAGGAAATAGTTAAGAATAACTTAGTCTAGTGTAGAGTTAGGTAAAGGGTGTTTCTTTACCATGTACATTTGTAACTTATAATCCGACAGTCACGATTTGTAGTGATCCGACGGTTATCTCTCACCTCGGTATTAACGGCACTTGATCCGTGGCTTAACACCCAATTGGTCCATGATCTCTATTTAAAGAGCATGGAGGGTCATTTGTCCGGTAACCATTTATGAGAGAAACATATGTATTTTTTCTTTTATATTAATAAATTCCCTGAAGTGGCCGCGTTGGCTCAGGGCGTGGACTGTTTCCCTCTTTGAGGGTTTTAACCACGTGATTATACTGGTGTATTGATTTGTGATCTGTTTGTGAGCGGTGACCTTTGGTTCTTGATCTACGGAACTTACCCTGTAAATTCCTACATGGTATCGGAGCTATTTTGAGGGCCGCGTCCGTTGTTGATCAAAATCCGAAGCCGGTTTGACTGCATGCGAATGCCGTTTTGTAGATCTACTATTTCTGAACATTTTTGGGCTTGGAGAACTGCTCGGTTGTGTCCGGAGCATCTGTTACAGTGAGGAACGCCTTTCGTTTCATGTGAAAAGGTTTTCGGCTACCCAAGTTATGTCAGTTTAGATCAGGAAGTATAAAGTGTCTATTTTACAGTTATATTTGTTAATAGTTCTACTTATTTCGGTTTTTTTCTTGTATTAAAGTTTTATTTATTTGCCGGATCTATACCCTCTTCTCTGTGTATGCTCTTTGCTGTGCGCCCCATGCGATCTCGGCAAATCAGAAATAGGAAAAAGAGATTTTTTTTGCTACGTATGCTCTTTCCCCGCGTCTTTGTGCGATCTTGGGAAATCAGAAATAGTGAAAAAAGTGATAGTTGCCGGTAAGGCTAACCGAGAATATAACATTCTGCCGTAAGGCTTTGCATTTCGTTTCTTTTGCTCGTTTTTTGTGTAGGAAAAGGCACGCACATCTCTCATAATAATAATAATAATAATAATAATCCCCCCTTCCTCCTTTCTAAAATAACATAATCCTTTTACTATCTCACTTGGTGAGGGGTTAGTTTATGAGAATAGAGGTCTTGGGTTCAAGTCTCCTTCTCAAGCTTTTTTTGTAAAAAGCTTTTGTTCAAAGGGGTGAATTTTTTTTTTAAAGAGCTGCACTTCATCCCGTTCCCGAAACTATTCGGCATCTACAACTCAGTTTTTTTCAAAAGGCATAACTTCTTCATCCGGAAGCCGTTTTTCGAGCCGTTTTTTTTGAAACGGCCTAATTTTTCGAGATCTTTCCATTGGAGTAGTTAGTTTCAACTTTTCTCAGCTTCGTTTAAAAAAAAAATGGAAAGTGCATGCCCGATTATTCTTAACGGCACCAATTATTTCCAATGGCTACCTCACATGGTAGATATACTTAGAAGTAAAGGGCTTTATAGAATAGCCACAGGGCTAGAAACTAAACCTTCTGATGATGATAAAATTGCTAAATGGGAAAATAAACAAGATCAAGCACGAGGGTTGATAGGAATGTCCATTGCTCAAGATCTTCGATTTCATATCCTTGACATTGACACCCCTCATGAAGCCCTAGACAAGCTAAATACTGTCTTTGGCATTCAAAATCAAATCAGGGCCCATCAGCTTGAAAATGATTTGCTTACTTTGGACCCCAATAATTTCTCCTCTATTGAAGATTTTTTGTCCAAATTCAAGACCCTCAGAGTTCTTTTAGAAGGTTGTAAGGTCAAAAAGGAAGATGGTAGCCTCATCTATTGCATTCTTACTAAGCTTTTCCCTGCATACTCTGTATTTGTTTCCGCCTTCCATTCCACTAGAGAAGCCATCATTTCTTCAGGAACCACCTACAAGAATCCCTCTTTTGATGCCTTTTGTGATTCTTTTATAAGAGAACAAGAAAAAAATTTACACCTTGGTCTTATCACTACTGGAAATGCTTCTAAGAAAGCCTTAGCAGCCCAACATCAATCATATCAAAAGAATCCCAAGAAGCAGTATCCTAAAAAGTATGGTCCGAAACCAAACAAGGGTCCTAAGCAATTTCAGCCACAAACTGAAAAAGCAACTCACCAAAATGATAAGGCATATAAAAACAAAGGAAAGAAGACAGATAGACATTGCAACTTTTGCATTTAGAGTCCAAATGTTTTAAGAAGATGGAAGCCTTAGAAGCAGCAATGAAGAAGCACAACATCAATTTGAAGCACTCTTCACCTTCATCTTCAGGCATGGCACTTTCTTCTTGTGGTTGTCAAGCATCAATATCAGGTTATGCATTAAATGTATCTTCTTCTTCTCCTTCTCATGAGTGGCTCATTGATTCTGGAGCTTCTTACCACATGGCCAAAAATAAATCCATGTTTTCTTCTTTAAATGATTGTAACACCAAACATATTTATGTTGGTGATGATAGATCTCTTAGTGTTGTAGGATTTGGAACCATTCATCTAGATAATGGTCAGTTTAATGATGTACTATGTGTTCCTACCTTGTCATGTAACCTTCTATCTGTTTATCAGATAACTCATTCAGGTGAAGGGAAAATAGTAGAATTCTCACCTCATGATGTTGTAATAAAGGACCTCAAAGATCCTAAACATGTTTTAGCTACTGGCATTGCTGATGATTCCACAAGGTTGTATAAGTTTGACAACTTTGGGTCATCATCTCTTCCCTCTGTTTTTGTTGCTCATAATGATGATGTGAGCAAACTTTGGCATGAACAATTTGGTCACTTAAACTATCGCTCTCTTCAAACTCTGTGTAAGGAAAATATGGTGACGGGCCTTCCTATGGTATCTTGCTGGGATGGTGTTTGCTCCGGATGTGTACTCGGAAAACATCATCAGGATAGTTTTGACAAATGTGCCTCTTGGCACGCTTCAGCCCCTTTGCAGCTTGTGCACAGTGATTTATGTGGTCCACTTCCTGTTGTTTCTTTCTCTAGTTGCAAGTACTTCTTAACTTTCATTGATGATTTTTCCAGACGCACTTGGGTATACTTCTTAAAACTCAAGAGTGAAGTTTTTAACATGTTCTTGGCCTTTAAGGCCTTTGTTGAGAAACAATTTGGACATCAAATTCTTAAGTTAAGATCAGACAATGGAGGAGAATATGTTAACAACAAATTTATCAACTTCTGCATTGAGCATGGCATTCAATTGCAACATACTGTTCCATATACTCCACAACAAAATGGTGTAGCTGAAAGGAAGAATTGCACCTTAAAATAAATGGCTAATTGTATGCTTCAATCTAAAGGACTTGGTCTCAATTTTTGGGCAGAAGCCATTAACTGTGAAAATTACATAGTAAATCACACTCCTACTAAGGTTTTAAAGAATATAACTCCAGAAGAAGCCTGGAGCTCAATCAAACCAGATGTAAGTCACTTTCGTGTTTTTGGAAGTGATGCTTGGGCCCATATTCCAGATGCAAAACATAAAGCCTTAGAACCTAAGAGTGAAAAATGTATTTTTGTTGGATATTCTGAAGATGTCAAAGGATATAGACTTCTTCAACCCAAATCCAAAAATATAATCATTAGAAGAGATGTAAAGTTTGATGAAAATATATCGGCCTGCGAGCCTAGTTCGGCGGGTGTGCCACCTTTGGCCTGCGAGCCTGATTCAGCATATGTGCCACCTCTCTCTCTCTCTTCTATTTTTAATAGCATTCCTTCTAGTTCAGATGATGACAACGAGGATGACAATCCTCCTCCACCTCTTGAAATTGTTCCTTATACTCCACCGCTTCCAAGATGGGTCCGCTCTACTCGGGATGCAGCAGGTTCTCTTGCAGGTGACCCTGCCGATCGATGACGTACACGTTCTCAGTTCGAAAGAGCCTCTTCCTTATTGGCTCAAGTTCCAGAAAAACTTGATCCAAAAACCTTTGAAGAAGCCTCCGGTCATCCAGATTGGGATGAAGCTATGAATGAAGAGTATCGTTCCTTATTGGCAAACAATACTTGGGATCTTGTTCCTCTTCCAAAAGAAAGAAAACTTGTCAGATGCAGATGGGTTTACAAAACAAAGTTTGGACCAGATGGAAAAGTGGATAGACATAAAGCTCGTTTTGTCGCTAAAGGTTTTCACAAGTTGAAGGCATTGACTATACTGAAACCTTCTCCCCTGTTGCCAAAATGAATTCTATCCGCCTTGTTCTTTCCCTTGTTGCCTCCTTTAAATGGGAAGTCCATCAGATGGATGTTAAATCCACCTTCTTACATGGAGATTTGCATGAAGAAATCTACATGGAACAACCCCCTGGCTTTATCCAAAAAGACTCCAACCTTGTTTGTCGCCTTAGGAAGTCTCTCTATGGTCTCAAACAAGCTCCTCGAGCTTGGTATGCCAAAATGGATAGATTTCTCTTAGATAATGGCTTTTCTAGGTGTCATTCTAACAACACTGTCTACACCAAGAAGGTGGGTAATTCCTTCACCATCCTTGTTCTTTATGTTGATGATCTTATCCTTATTGGTAGTGATCCAAACCATATAAACCATGTGAAGTCTAGCCTCAAAAAGAAGTTTGAAATGACAGACTTAGGACACTTGCATTATTTCCTTGGTCTTCAAGTCTTGCAATCCAAGGAAGGCATTACCCTCTTTCAGTCCAAGTATGCTTGTGATCTTCTACACCACTTTCACATGGAAGACTGTAAGCCAGCCCCTTCTCCCTTTCAGTCTGGAGTCAAGCTTTCAGTCAACTGTACTACCCCTGAAGTTGATGCTACCTTATATCGTCAACTTGTTGGTAAACTTTTGTATCTAACCCATACCCGTCCTGACCTTTCCTTTGCCGTTGGTCTTGTCGCTCGGTTTATGCACCAACCTCATGAAAGTCACTGGAAAGTAGCTAAAAGAATACTTCGATATATTCGAGGTACAGTTCAGTTCGGGATTCATTACAGTGCAGGAGCATCTCCCTTGTTGATTGGTTTCACTGATTCTGATTGGGCTGGTGACCCTGATGATCGGAAGTCCACTACAGGATATGTATTCACTCTTGGTTCAAGACCTATTACTTGGTCTTGTAAGAAACAAAGTGCCATCTCCCTTTCTTCAGCAGAAGCAGAGTATCGTGGTGCAGTTGAAGCCAGCAAGGAAGCCATGTGGCTTTGTCAGATCCTGTCTGAATTTGGTCTTCATCAGCAGCATCCAACTACACTTTGGTGTGATAATCAGAGTGCCATTCAGCTATGTAAAGATCCAGTTCAGTATCAGCGTATGAAACACATTGAACTCCACATACACTTCATTAGAAAGCTCATTCATGATCGTGTTCTTGAAGTGCAGTACTGTCCAACCAATGATCAAGTAGCCGATATCTTTACAAAGGCTCTCACAGAAGCGAAGTTTACCAAACTTCGATCCATGATTGGAGTTCAGGAAAGTTGTCATTAAGGGGGGATAGGCTCTAATGCCTCCTTCCTTCTCCTATTGTGTCACTTTTGTAAATCCTTCAATCCTATCCCAATTTGTTCTTAAGGGGGGATGTTAGGATATTTCGACACATAGGAAATAGGCTCCTTTTGTGTCACCTTTGTAAATCCTTCAATCCTATCCCAAGTTGTTCTTAAGGGGGGGATGTTAGGATATTCCGACACATAGGAAATAGTTAAGAATAACTTAGTCTAGTGTAGAGTTAGGTAAAGTGTGTTTCTTTACCATGTACATTTGTAACTTATAATCCGACGGTCACAATTTGTAGTGATCCGACGGTTATCTCTCACCTCGGTATTAACGACACTTGATCCGTGGCTTAACACCCGATTGGTCCATGATCTCTATTTAAAGAGCATGGAGGGTCATTTGTCCGGTAACCGTTTATGTGAGAAACATATGTAACTTTTCTTTTATATTAATAAATTCCCTGAAGTGGCCGCGTTGGCTCAGGGCGTGGACTGTTTCCCTCTTTGAGGGTTTTAACCACATGATTATACTAGTGTATTGATTTGTGATCTGTTTGTGAGTGGTGACCTTTGGTTCTTGATCTATGGAACTTACCCTGTAAATTCCTACACTACTGACTTCGGGTCAGATAAACCAACTTCGGGTTGGTATGAGACTCTCTGCGTCCTATAGAGGTTTCAGAGTTTTGGGCTGAATCTGTCAGCCGAGAATGATGTCTTTGTGACTAACCCACCTTTGTTCTGAAATAAAGAAGCCAACAAAGCAAGTTACGGTGGGATGACGCACGATGTTTGGATTGCACAGGTGGATGGTGTTCTCCCTAGTTGAGAGGGAGTGTTAATTTTGGACAATGAGGTCCAAACTCCATGTTCTGATGCTCAGATGAAGATGTCAATATTTTTATTGGACTCCTCCTTTGGAGAGGTGCAAGATCGATCTAAAGATCATCTTGATCCAATGAGCATAACATTTATTTTGAATTTATTCAAAATATGTGTAGGTCGACCTTAAGGTTTGGAGCCCCAAAACTTGTGTCACACACCCTCATTGATGGATATATATTGGTCAATGTTGGAGCCAGTTTTCACTTATCTCATCCTCACACAATTTCTCTCTCCTCATCTGATTGGTTCGATCACCTTAGAGGCTCTTCTCTTCACACGTGGGAAATTTCAGCAAGCAGCAATTTCTGTTTTCAGCCTAGGGTTTCTACAGCAGCGTTGACCAGTGTTGACTTTGGTCAACGCAAGGTCAAATTGACCTGAAACTCTCCCAAACTTTCGATTTTCTGAATCCGCATTTTTTGGCACAATCCCCGAGGCCAGACGTTGACTTTGACCTGGCTGCGTTGACCTAGTTGCTGCTGCTGTTTGTGTTCACTGACAACATTGAATTTTGTTGACCTTCGTGGTTGACTGATCTGGTTGTCTAAGAGGGTTGTGTGACACTTCTGGTTGGTTGACCATATTGAGACTTTACTGGTTGAAGCATCCTTTTGACTGCCGTAACGCACCAACACATATATATTTTTCTGGCTTGTCTTCTGTCAATCTACTGATATGTTCTATTAGCATTTTACTTTCTTTATGTGATTGCTGTTTGATATTGCGGATAAAAATTAAAGTTGCATCAAGCATTGAACATCTACAAAAATTTACAGAAACAACCCAAACACTTGTACTTCATTCTTCGTTCTTCTTCTTCGCTAGCCTTCTTTTGCTTCTTCGCTTCGATGACGAGAAGAGAAAATGTGTATCCATAGGGGTCGAGTTCCCTCCTATATATAGCCTTTCAAGGAGGACGAAATGCCCTAAATGAGGCCGACTTCTTAGCTTCTAGGCCCATATGGTCTTGGAGGGTATTTTGACACTTTTAAATACACAAATAATTCTTTTTACATGTCACAAATTACAATGTGCTCGATGGGGTCTTCTTCATATGACAATGACTCTTTTGACTTCTTGACCCTAGGACAAACCCTAGAAGCACTCAATGGGTGCTTGACCTCTAAATAAAAGACTTTGAGCATGAAACCCATGCTACAAAATTAACAATAATAAATTTTCTTTCTTTGTACAATATACAAGAATCAAAAGTGCATTTCAAATATATATATAGACCAAACCCAGTTAAACATTTCAACACTCCCTCTTAACTAGGGAGGTATTCATAATGGTACATGGACATTTTCAAACTGAAGAGATCTCATAAGAAGAGTTGGATTGGCAAGCCATCTCATAAGCTATCATTTCAGCTTATCTCTTTGCATCATACCAACCAACATTGTCTCATAGCAAGGCCTTGACTAACAACTCTATCTCTCCACAAGATCAAAGCACAATGCTGACGAGAGCAATGACTGATAGACACCATCATCATTGTCTCTCAAGGCACATACACCATCCTGGTGTTCACAGGGTATGTCCTTTTAGGACAATTCTTATCTTGGAATAACACATCCTCAAGGAATTTCCTCTTCGACTACTCTTACATCTTGAATGGCCCACCTCATCCTCAAAGAGTATCGGAAACCAAACACTTACCCAATCCTCCATTCTTTTTTCACAAAGTGAAGCCACGAATGATGTGTCTATCTCTCCCTCTCAACTAGGGAGGATACCTCAACCAATCCAAGCTTGTCTCTCAAACACAAGCTTCTTATTAGGAAGAGATTTTGTTAAGATGTCAGCTACTTGTTCATCAGTGGAGATATACTGCAGCTTAAACACTCCATCTTGCACCGGCTTTCATATGTAGTGATACTTGTTATTTATGTGCTTTGTCTTTCCATGGAACACTGGGTCTTTAGACAACCTTATACAACCGATGTTGTCACAATGTATCACTGTAGGGTCCATCGGTCCTTCAAACAAGTTGAACAACAACTTCCTCAACCAGACAACTTCTCTACTTCCTCAACCAAACAACTTCTCAATTCCTCAACCAGACAACTTCTCTGCTTGCTTATACAACTTCGAATAGTTGTATACCTAGTTGTTGGTGCAAATGTCTCTTCATAATCGATGCCTACTTGTTGAGAAAAACCCCTAGCCACAATCTTGCCTCATATTTGTCGATACTTCCATCCACCGCATGTTTAATCTTGTAGATCCATTTGGAAGTCACCACATATTTGTCTTCAGGCCTAGGAATGATTTCTCAAACTCCATTCTTCGTTATTGATTGACATTCTTCATTCATAACATCTTTCCATACTTGATGTTTGACAACATCTTCAAAGGTGGATGGTTCTTCTTCAATTAACTTCGTCATGTAGGCTGCATAACCTAAATATCTTTTAGGCTTCTTGCTTTTTCTAAATGTACCCTTGGCTGCTCCATGTCCCTTTGCATCTAGAAGAGTAGACATTAACCAATTAGGTCATTTTCTACTTTCGGGGATGATGACTTGTTGCACAGGTTCACTAGGACCTTCTTCTTCATGATTTGAATCCTCTTCTCCCTAGTGCATTCTTCTTTGAATATTGGAAGTTCTTCATCATCAGAGTCAATCATGAGGTCCTTTGATTTCTTGAATGCAATACTTTCATCAAAGATCACATCTTGGCTTCCTTCTATTCAATGTCCTTCCTTTATGTAGATCTTATATGCCTTTGAGGTGTTGCTGTAGCCAAAAAATATTCCCTTCATGCTTGTAGGATCCAACTTCTTTCTTTTATCTTTCAGAATGTGAATATAGACAGGACAACCAAATATTTGGAAATGGTCTATGCTTGGTTCCTTCCTAGTGAATGCTTCCTCACGAGTCTTGTCGTTTAATGATCTTTGAAGACTTCGATTTTGAATATACACAACAATTTTTGTTGCTTCACCCCACAAAAATTTAGGCATGTCTTGATCATGTAACATGGCTCTAACACATTCTTTAATTGAACAATTCTTTCGTTCAACAACTCCATTTTTTTCAGGATTATATGGAACTATCAACTCTCTCTTAATTCTAGCCTCCTTATAGAAAGATATGAGTTCCTTTGATGTGTATTCTCCTCCATTATCGAATCTTAGTACCTTTATCCTTCTTTTTGCAAGATTCTCTACTTCAACTTTGAATTCTTGAAATTTATTGAATACTCCATCCTTGGATTTTAGCAAATAGATCCAAGTTTTCCTTGAGTGTTCATCAATGAAAGTTACATAATATAGATGACCTCCAAGATACTTTGTAGACATAGGACCACAAACATTAGAGTGAGTGAGATCTAGGATTTATTTTTCTCTTGAAGTACTGCTTCCAAACGACTTCTTAGCATTTTTACCCAATGCACATTCCTTACACACTCCTCCTTGATCTTCCTTAAGTTCAGGGATGCCATTCACCATTGAATTTAGAGTTGGTAAGATTTTGTAATGAAGGTGTCTAAACCTTCTATGTCAAAGTTCACATGGACTTACTTCAATGTGAACCAAAGCTTGAGAGAGAGGTGTCAGCAATCTGTAGAGTCTTCCTTCGCGAATCCCAATGATCTTTGCATTGTTGATGCTAGAATTTTTATCCCAAACCATAACCTTTCCATCTATAAAAGCAACTCTATCTCCCTTATCTTCTAAACATGAAACAAAAACTAAATTCTTTTGCAAACCTGGTACAAATAAGATGTTGTTGAGATGAATGTTTCTACCAGTCCCCAGCTCCAGCGAGTTTGATCCAATTCCTCTTTAGGATAACTCTTCTTGTCACCAAGATCAACAGAGTAGGAAGATCTTCCTCTTGATAGGGTCTTTAGTTGTTTGCGCTCACCTGTCACATGTCTTGATTCTCCACTGTCGATTACCCAAATATTTTCATCTTCAAATGTACTTGTAAGTGCTGAAAACAATCCCTTGTCCTTTGTAGAAGTCTTGGTCATACTGTCTTTGATTGATAATAGGAGATTCCATAATGCCTTAATACATTGCTTGAGATGATTTGCCACCATAGAACACTTCTTCAAAGATTCCTTCAAGGATGTAGTGATCTTCATCATGCCCTTAGCCAACCTTACCTCTGATACCATGTTGGGAAATCAATAGGGCTAGAAATTATGTGATTTCACTTAAACTTGATAACTGCTTGTGATATCTTTTTACTTTTCTTAATTATTAGCTTCTTCTCTTATTATTATGTTGTTCTTTTCATCAAACAATTACCAAAACAAGAAGATCAACAATACACAAGAACACAAGATGTAGGCTATCGAGCCAGGGCCAAAACCTCTCCTCTTGAGAGGAAAACCCACAAATCTTCTCTTCTTATAGATTCTTCAAGTGATGAATTCCAAGACCTCTAAACCAAGACCAATACGCATCCAAGACCTTCCTTCGTCTTATAATCAAACGACTACCAAAAGCATGAAGATCAATAGAACAAATGGACACAAGATGTAGGCTGCTAGCCAAGGCCAAAACCTCTCTTAGAGAGGAAAAGCCACAAAAATCTCCTCTTCTTATAGAATATTCAGATGATGAATTCCAAGACCCTTAGACTCAAGACCAAGTCAACCTTCTTGAGGATGTGCTTCTCTTCACCAGGTCAAACCAAGTCAAATCTATTCCAACTGCACAACATTGACCCCCAACAATAAATTTCGGCCCCCAACATCAAACTTTGACCCTTATTGCAGTTCTGCAACTTTGGCCCTCCTGCAACTTGCTGCAATTTCACACGTGGGGGTGATTAGGGCTCTTTTAGGCTTCCTCATTCCTTCACTTGAGCTGCTTCTTCTTTAATGACTTGTAGGTGATCAATTTAGCTCCTTTACTTCAGATTTCGTCCCTTTTCTTGTAGCCCATAAATTTTGTCCTAGTAGCTGCAGAAACCCTAGCCTCTTTTGCACGTGTGAGAGATAGAGAGAGAGAAAATAAAAAATTCCTTCTTCCTTCTAGACCTTCGTGATAAAATTCGCAACTAGGGCCAAATTCTACTTTGGGAAAACTCATTCGATGGAGATGATGATTGTGTTCGATTCCTCTTTTATAAAGATCATTTCATTTGGACAAGCAAAAGTGTGATTTTGAATTTATGCCCACTCATGTGCAAATTGTTCAGGTTGACCACACCATCATGTAGGCTCATGAAGCCTAATGGACGTGACTCTTCACCCACAATGAATTATATAAATACAAGTGACCTCTTACCTCATTTGGCATCTTCATCACTCACACATTCTCTCATTGGTTCGTACAACATTGGGCACTCTCCCTCTCTCACACGTGTGGAATAAGAAGGATGAATTTCTGGGCTGAGTTGCAGGGCTGAAAATTTCAGGAAGCAGACCAAGTTTGGCCAGCGTTAACCAAGGGTTCTTTGACCAGCTTTGACTGCAATTTTTGGAGGATAATTTCTGTCTTTTTAGGCCGCATTTTTGGGCAAAGAAATGGAGGGAATCTGGGTGGTTTGACCTACGCTGACTTCAGGGTTGACTGCAGTTTGACCACATAAAATAACATAAGTTTTCTCTCTACTTTAACCAAGTTTGATTGAACTGTTTTGGGTTGACTTTGACCTCCTAATCTGGCCAAGTTTGATTGGGGAAGACCGAGCTGTTTTGAAGACATCTTAGTGCTGCTTTGACCAATGTTGACTTTCTTGTTAGGGCTGTTGATTGCTACAGAAAATCACATATTTTGACAGGGCTGTTTTGACTTGAATTTGGCAAGTCAATTTTGACTATTGTGCTCTCTCTCTCTATGTTGAACATTTTGATATAATAATAAGAAGAATTGATCAAAGGGTTTTCCCCACATTGGGGTTTTTCCCTGCCATCCCCCAAATCTGGTGTCATCTTGACTTGGCTTGTCTTTTGCATTTTGTCAATGTGAGTGCTACTGGAAATCTAAATTGGAAATTGCTATTGGGTTGCTTAAGAAACATTGAAGTAATTGTGCCAAGCATAGAACATACCACTGTTAACTAAAATTAACACTTCACTTTCCTTCTTGCTTCTTGTTCTTGCTTTCTTGATCGAATAAGTGAGTGAGTCTCAAATGAGTTCGAATGATCTTTTATATATAGGCTTTCAAGGAGGACGAATAGCCCTAATTAGGCCAACTTCTTCACTGCGAGCCTGACTTGGTCTTGGAGGGGTAATTTGACACTTTTGACTCAAAATAATTCTTTTGACTTGTTACAAGATGCCCAATGGGTCTATTACATATGATAATGACTCTTTTGACTCCTTGACTCTATAAAAAACCCTATAAGCACACAATGGGTGCTTTGAACTAAAAATAAATTAACCTTGAGCATGAAAACCATGCTATAAAATAACAATAACAATTTTTCTTTTCTCTTTTACATCAAATACATAAAATCAAGAATACATAAGATATTATGAAGATTGAACCGAGTTACAAATTACAACACTCCCTCTTAACTAGGGAGGTATTCATAATACATAGACAACATAAGAAGAGTTGGATTGGTAAGCCATATTATAAGCTATCTTTTCAGCTTATATCAATGCATCTCATCATATCAACCAACATTGTCATATAACAAGGCCTTGACTAACAACTCTATATCTTCACTAGATTAGAGCACAATGCAGAGGAGACAATGACTTATAGACACCTTCATCATTGTTTCTCAAGGCACATACCGCATCCGGATGTTCACAAGGTATGTCATTTTAGGACAATTCCTCCCTTGGATTTACACATCCTCAAGGAATTTCGTCTTCGACTACTCTTACCTATTGGATGCCCTACCTCAAAGGATATCAGTGTTCAAATGCTTACCCAATCATCCATTCTTTCTTCATAATGTGAAGACAAGAATGATGTGTCTATCTCTCCCTCTCAACTAGGGAGGGGATACGAACCAATCCAAGCTTGTGTCTCAAATACACAAGCTTCTTATTAGGAAGAGATTTTGTCAAAATATCAGCTACCTTCTCATTGGTGGAGATATACTAGAGCTGTACCACCCCATCTTGCACCAATTTTTGTATGTAATGATACTTGTTGTTTATGTGCTTTGTTTTTGCATGGAATATGGGGTCCTCAAACAACCTTATGCAACTTGTGTTGTCACAATGTATAATTGTAGGGTCCAACGACCCATTAAATAAATCAAACAAAAAATTCCTTAACCAAACAACTTCTCTACCAACTTCACATTCTGCAATATATTCAACTTCAACACTAAATGCAACTGATTCTTGCTTTCTACTCATCCATGAGATCATAGAGGATCCCAAGCTAAAACATCCTCCGGTAGAGCTTCTTCCATTTGTCTCATTGCCTCCTCAACCTGAATCTATTTATACCATTAGTTGGATATTGTTCTTTCCATCATACTTCAGGCAATAATTTATTGCCCCTTGCAAATATTTCAATATATGTTTTGCTACTATCCAGTGGTAGTGTCTAGGATCCATCTGAAATTGACTGAGAATATTCACTGCAAAGAAAATATCTGGATGTGTGTTCACAAGATACATTAGAGAGCCAACTAATTGTCTGTACCTTGTAGGACCCATAGGGCTTGAGTATGAACTTCTTAACCTCTTCAATTTGGTAATCATGGGAGTTGTCATCAGTTTGCTATTCATCATGCCAAACCTTTGTAGCATCTTAATTACATACTTTCCTTGACCTAGATATATATCGCCTGGTTTTTGCCAAACTTCTAACCCCAAGTAATAATGCATAAGCCCTAGATCCTTCATATCAAATTCTGCTGCCAATTGTTTCTTGCATTCTTGAATACGACTTTCCATACATGTTATGAGTAGGTCATCCACATATAGAAGAATGATCACTGGTTCATACTTCACTGCTTTGATATAAAGATTTGGATCTGCAGATATCCTTGAAAAACCAATCCTTAGTAGATATGTATCCAGCCTATCATACCAAGCCCTTGGGGCTTATTTAAGGCCATAAAGTGCCTTCTTTAGCTTGCACTTATTTACTGTGTACTTCGAATCCCAAGGGTTGCTCAATGTATACTTCTTCATCAATGGTGCCATTCAGGAAAGCTGTCTTGACATCTATTTGATGGATGTTCGATCCCATAGTTGCTGCTAAAGAGATTAATGATCTTATTGTTGTGTATTTAGCTGTAGGAGCAAATGTTTCTTCATAGTCAATGCCTTCTTATTGAGAGAAACCCCTAGCCACAAACCTTGCTTTGTACTTGTCAATGCTTCCATCTGCTGCATGCTTAATTTTGTAGATCTATTTGGAAGTTACAACATATTTGTCATTCGGCCTAGGAACGATTTCCCAAACTCCATTTTTCATTATACATTGATAATCTTCTTTCATGGCATCTTTCCATTCTTGATGTTTGACAACTTCTTCAAAAGAGGATGGTTCTGCTTCACTTAATTTTGTCAATATGCTCCATACCATGAATATCTTTTAGGCTTTTTATTTTCTCTAAATGTTCCTTTAGCTGCAGCAAGTCCTTCTGCGTCTTGAAGAGTTGATGTTAACCAAGTCGGTCTCTTACGAGTTTCAGGGATTATGACTTGTTGCACAGGTTCACTATGACCTTCTTCCTCATAATTAGTTATAGTATCTTCTTCTTCCCTTGGACATTCTTCAAATATAGGTAGATCTTCATCATCAAAATCAATAGGGAGATCTTTAGACTTCTTGTAGGCAATGTTTTCATCAAAAATCACATCTCTACTTCAATTCAGTGACCTTCCTTGATGTAGATTTTATATGCATTTGACGAGGCACTATAACCAACAAATAGGCCCTTCATGCTTGTGGGATCTAATTTTTTCATTTTATCTTTTGGAATATGAATGTAGATAAGGCTGCCAAATATTCAAAGATGATCTACACATGGTTTACTTTTGTTAAATGCTTCTTCATGAGTCATGTTGTCAAGTATCTTATGAGGACTCCGACTTTGAATATAGACTGTTGTCTTGGATGCTTCACCCCACAAAAATTGAGGTAAGTCTTGATCATGTAACATAGCTCTAATACATTCTTCAATTGTACGATTCTTTCTTTCTGCTACTCCATTTTGTTCAGGATTGTATGGAACTATCGACTCCCTCTTAATTCCAGCCTCTTTACAAAAAGTAACGAGTACTTTTGATGTGTATTCTCCTCCATTATCAAATCTTAGCACATTTATCTTTCCTTCTATAAGATTCTCCACTTCTGCCTTGAATTCTTGAAATTGATCAAATACTTCATCCTTGGACTTAAGAAGATAAATCCAAGTCTTTCTTGAGTGGTCATCAATGAAAGTTAAATAGTACAAATGACCTCCAAGAGATTTAGTAGCCATAGGACCACAAACATTAGAGTGAATGAGATCCAGAATTTCCTTGGATCTTGTAGTACTGCTCCCAAAAGGTTTCTTCACATTTTTGCCCAATGTACATCCCTTACAAATTCCTTCATGCTCTCCCTTCAATACAGGGATACCATTCACCATAGAGTTTTCAGGATGGTAAGATTTTGTAATGAAGGTGTCCAAACCTTCTATGCCAAAGTTCACATGGATTGATTTCAAGGTGAACCAAGGCTTGAGAGAGGTGTAAGTAATCTATAAGGCCTTCCCTCACGAATCCAAATGAATTTTGCATTATTAATGCTAGAGCCTTTACCCCATACCATAAATTTTCCATAGAAAAATCAATTCTATCTCCTTTATCTTCTAGAGAAGAAATAGAAAGTAAAATTTTCTTCAAACCTGGGACATATAGGATGTTGTTGAGATGTATGTTTCCTCTGTCTTGTTAATTTTAGTTAACAATGGTATATTGTATGCTTAGCACAATTTACTTCAATGTTCCTTTAGCAGCCCAATGACAATTTCCAATTATTTCATGTAACAATCACATTAACCATTAATCACATTGACAGTAAATGTAGATAGAACATAAAACAATATGAAAAAGACAAGCCAAGACAAGAGAATACCAAATTTGGCAGATGCTAGGGAAAAACCCTTTGATCAATTCTTGTTATTATTATTCAAAATTTTAACAGAGAGAGTGAGTACAAAATCAAATTGACTTTCCCAAATCAAAGTCAAATCAACCCTGACAAATTCTGCAGTCAACTGCAGTTAAACTTCAACCCTAACCAAAAAGTCAACGATGGTCAAAATAACAGGAATCCTTCCTCAAACAACTCGGTTTTCCTTGGTCAAACTCAGCTTGATCAGGAGGTCAATTTCAGCCCAAAACAACGCGGTCAAACTCAATCAAAGGGGAGAGAAAACCTGCTGTGATTGTCTGCGGTCAAACAACAGTCAACCCTGAAGTCAACGCAGGTCAACCAACCCAGAGATTTTCGATTTTGTGCCCAGAAATGCGGCTTAAGAAAATTGAGTTTTTGACCCTGAAAACACAGTCAAACTCGGTTAGCAACCCCTCGGTCAACGTTGGTCAAACCTGTTCTGAAATCTGAAATTTTCGGCCTGCAATTTATGTTTAGAAAATTTGTCCTCCTTGCCACACGTGTGAGAGAGAGAGGCTGCCCATTAGTTGTACGAACCAATCTGATGAAGAGAGAGAAGAATGTGTGAGTGATGATGATCAAATGAGTTGTGAGGTCTCTTGTATTTATACAATTCGTTGTGGGTGAAGAGACACATCCATTGGGCTTCTTGAGCCTACATTTAGATGAGGCCGACCTGAGCAATTTGCACATGTGTGGGCATAAATTCAAAATTACACTTCTACTTATCTGAATGAGATGATCTTTAGATCAATTTTGGTCCTCTCAAAAAGAGGAATTAAATGCAATCATCATCTCCATCTAATGAGCTGTCCCAAGGTGAAATTTGGCTCTAGTTGCTAATTTTAACACTCCCTCTCAACTAGGGAGAATTCCACCCGCCAATCCATCTGTCGTCATGTACCACCTCTGTCATCTCCGCTCTGCTCTGCTGAACCATGAAGTAATAATGAAGAAGAATTGATGGAGAGTGAGACACAAGACCTTACCGCTCTCCACTGACAAAAGTCAATCCAAAGGTAGAACCTCAGTTGATCCCATCAAGTTGTTGAACACCATGCATCCTAGACATAGGGAGTACGACAGTACATGATGCGTCCATCGGTAGTGCTATGGTCCCTATCCATGTTTCCCAACTCATTGGCCAGATGAGAGGTACTTCCCATGAGTCCCAAGACTACACGGATAGGATGTATGTTGGGCCATCAACAGGAGAAGGTGAACCACTCATCCTGCTCATATGCCATAGGAGAAGGTGAACCACTCATCCTATGCATATGTCAATCATAGGGGAAGGTGAACCACTCACCATACATATATGTGTCCGCAATTGTAGGGGAAGGTGAACCACTAACCCTACACACATGTCAACCATCATGGGGTATCACAAGGGAAAGTGAACCACTCACCCTTCGCTCATAGCTCCAAGAAGTAACCCAAGCCCCCTAGGAGCTCCTAGAGCTTAGTGTCCAACTCATGCGGGACCCTCATAGGAGGGTCTTTTCAAGACTCCAAGTCTCTCACGGAAGGCTAAGAATTTGACCTTTCCTAAGGGCTTTGTGAGAATGTCTGCAACCTGCTCATCAGTGTTGGAGATTTATTGCTCCCTGCTGTACCATATCCCGGATAAAGTGGTACTTAATATCAATATGCTTGTAGCGGTCGTGGAACACGGGATTCTCTGAAAGGAGAATCCCACTTTGGTTGTCGCAGAAGATCATGGTGGTATCCAACACATGCTCAAATAGCTCACTAAAGATCTTCCTCAACTAAACAACTTCACAACAAGCCATACTAGCAATAATGTATTCGGCCTCGGCGATGCTTAATGCAACCGATTTCTGTTTCCTGCTCATCCAAGATATTGAAGCAAACCCCAATGAGAAGCAACATCCAGATGTGCTCTTACGATCCACCACACTACCAACCCAGTCAATATCAGTTTATCCAAGTATCCTCAAATTCCTGGCAGTGTATCTCATACCATAGTTGATTGTGCCATGGAGATATCTCAAGAGATTCTTGGCAACAATCCAATGTATGTGATGATTCTGGACCATAAATTAACTCAATGTATTCACACCGAAGCATATGTCCGGACGAGATTTTACCAAGAACATCAGGGCCCCCACAAGTTGTCGATACTCGGAAGGATTTTCCAAATCAGGCCCAACAACACTTCCACATAGATTCTTGAAGTTGAGTTCCATCGGAGTAGACACAAACTTGCATTCCACCATCCCACATCTCTCGAGCAACTTCACAATGTATTTTTCTTGAGAAAGGAAAATCTCACCTGGATTTTGCCAAACCTTGTTAAATTTAGATAACCATGGTGTTCTATGCTTGATGCACTTTTACTTCAATATTTCTTAGGCCTGATACAAAATAGCAATCACGTAAACATGAAAGTAAAATGCTGATAGAACACAATAATAGATCAATAGAAGACGAGCCAAATATAGATCATATTTACAATCCCTTTTGTCCAGCAAAGATATGAGATATTGTTGCGTTACGACAGTGAGCAGGATGTTTCAACCAGCAAAGTCTTTTACGGTCAGCTAGCCCTTCATGTGTCACACCCACAACCCTCAAAGACAGCTCATCACAAGTCAACACAAGTCACAGGGACAGCGCACAAAAGTCAATGCAGGCAGCTTCAGAAAAGTCAACGCAACAAACTAGGGCTTTAGTCAAACAACCCGCAATTCCTCGATTTTAGTGCCCAGCTGTACGGCCTCCTAAAATCAGAATTTCTTCAAAAGATTGAGGTCAAACGACCAAGGGTTGACCACGGTCAACGTTGCTCAACGCTGCAGCAAAAAAGCCCTAAACAGATCAGCGCAAAAAATAGAAAGCCCTAAACAGATTAGCGCAGAAAATAGCAGCTTCGCTCCACACTTGTGAGGGAAAAAGGCTTCCAAAGGCTATCGAACCAAATCAGATCACAATGAGAGAATGTGTGATGATATGATGAGAGAATGACCTCCAGGTCTCTCCAATTTATATTCATCAATGAGGGTGTGTGACACATCTCTTACTACTTAGGCGTGTGGGATAAATCTAGTCGACCTTGCACATGTGGAAAAATCAATGTTCTGCTCATCCGATCAAGATGATCTTTAGATCAATCTTGCACCTCTCCGAAAGAGGAATCCAACAAAAATATGACAATCATCATATGAGCAGTTCAACATGGAGTTTAGACCTAGATGCCCAAAATTAACACTCCCTCTCAACTAGGGAGAACTCCATCTGTCCCCAAGTGCCATCCATCATGTACCAAACCAAACATCGTGCGTCATCCCACCGTAACTTGCTTTGCTGGCTCTTTAAAAAAAGGTGAGTCTCAAAGATATCGCACTCAGTTGACCCGAAGTCAACTTAGAGGTAAAAACCTCTCTTGGACTCAAAAAGAGTCTCATACTATCCCAAAGTTAGTTTACTGACCCAAAGTCAGTTTAGAGGATAAAACCTCATCATACTTGATCCTAAATCAAGGTGTTGGATACGTGCCATCCTAGACATAGAGAGTACGAAAATCTCCGATGCATCCATCGATCTTGCTATTGGTCTCTATCCACATTTCCCACCTCATTGGCCAAATGAGAGGTACTTCCCATGAGTCTGCAACTCCATGGGTAGGATGCGTGGGGGGCACATATCAGAGAGAGGCGAACCAACTCAATATCATAACGGTGGTGCAGAAGCACCACAAGGTTCTGCAAGCCTAGCCTCGTGAGTGCTTATAGCTCCAAGAAGCTATCCCCAAGCCCCCTGGAGCTCCTAGAGCTCATAGTCCAACTCAAGCAGGACCCTCAGAACAGGGTGTTTCCATGATTCCAAGCTTCTCATGGAAGGTTAGGAACTTGACCTCCCCTAGGGGCTTCGTGAGAATATCTGCGTCTTGCTCATCAATTCCTATATGATTGAGCCTTATGGCGCCTCACTGTACCATATTCAGATAAAGTGGTACCTAATATCAATATGCTTGGATCGATCGTGGAACATGAGATTCTCAGAAAGATGAATCCCACTCTGTTTATCACAAAGGATAACGGTGGTATCTAGCACATGCTCAAAAAGCTCACTGAAGAGCTTTCGCAACCAAACAACTTCACAACAGGCCATACTCGCTGCAATGTATTCGGCCTCAGCGGTGCTCAAAGCCACCGACTTTTGCTTCCTGCTCATCCAAGATATCGAAGCAGAACCCAAGGTGAAGCAACATCCAGATGTGCTCTTGCAATCCACCACACTGCCAGCCCAATCAACATTAGTATATCCACAGAGTCTCAAACTCTCGGCAGAGTATCTCAGCCCATGGTTGATTGTGCCTCGAAGATATCTCAACAGATTCTTGGCACCAATCCAGTGAATGTGATGAGGTTCAACCATATGTTGACTCAAAGTTTTCACTGAAAAACATACGTTCGGACGAGAGTTCACTAAGAACATCAGGGCCCCCACGAGTTGTCGATACTCGGTAGGATTTGTTAGCACGGGTGCAGCAGTGTTTCCACTCAACTTCTTAAAGTTGAGTTTCATCGGTGTCGACACAAACTTACAGTCCACCATTCCAAATCTCTCCAGCAGCTTCATGACATATTTTCCTTGAGAAAGAAAAATCTCGCCTGGCCTCTGCCAAACCTCCAAGCCTAGGAAGTAGTGCATCAGTCCTAGGTCTTTCATCTCAAATTCGGAGGCTAGCTCCCTCTTACACTGATGAATGAGAGGGTCACACCTGTCAGGAAGAGATCATCCACATAGAGAACCAGAATGAGAGGCCTTTCTCTATCAACCTTAAAGTAAAGATTCAGATCAACATTACTTCGAGTGAAGCCCAACTTCATCAAGTAGCTATCTATCCTCTCGTACCAAGCCCTGGGGGCTTGCTTCAACCGATAGAGGGCTTTCTTCAACCTGCATACATGGGTGTCTCTATCTCGGACTTTGAACCCAGAGGTTGCTCCACATACACCTCTTCCTTTATAGATCCATGCAAAAAAGTGGCCTTCACATTCATCTGATGTAGACTCCATCCTTTTATAGCAACAAGGGCAATAATAGATCGGATGGTGGTATAGCGGGCCACAGGTGAAAATATATCATCATAATCTATGCCTTCTTTTTGAGAGAAGCCTTGGGCAACGAATCTTCCCTTGTACTTTTCAACACTTCCATCAGATCCATGCTTGATCTTATAGAGCCATTTCGAGGTGACAACAGATTTGTCCTTCGGTCTTGGGACCACTTCCCAGATATCATTCTTCATAATGGACTCATATTCTTCATGCATAGCATCCTTCCAAACTTGATGCTTTACGATTTCTTCAAATGTTCCAGGCTCAAATTGTACTATCGTACTCATGGCTGCTAGATACCCTTGATATGTCTTTGGCTTCTTGCTTTCACAGATTGTCCCCCTTTGGGCTATATGTCTCTTGGCATCTTCGAGAGTATCCCTAAGCCATGAGGGTCTTCTCTTATTTGAAGGAGGTGGATCAATGGGATCCATAGGTCCTTCAACATCAGGCATCAGATCATCCTTCGGCTCTTCCAATTTCCTTGCTTCTTCATCTTCTTTGTCTTCCTTGGAGCTTAGAATATTTCTTACTTTCTTGAGGGCAACATCTTCATCGAAGGTGACATCGTGGCATATGTCTACTTCTCTTTGACCAGGCACATAGATTCTATATGCCTTCGAAGTTTCACTGTAGCCCACAAACATTCCCTTCTTTCCAGAAGCATCCAACTTGATTCTCTTTTCTTTTGACACATGAAAGTGAACAGGACAATTAAAAACTCTAAAATGAGAAACATCAGGTTTCTTACCAGGGAAGACTTCTTCGGGAGTTTTGGAGTCCAGAGCGGAATGCGAGCATCTGTTTTGAACATACATAGCAGTGTTCACAACTTCACCCCATAGAAACTTCGGAAGACCTTGGTCACATAGCATGGCACGAACAGCTTCCACAATGGTCTTGTTCTTTCTTTCAACAACACCATTTTGCTCAGGAGTGTACGCAGTTGTGGTCTCCCTCATAATGCCAACTTCTCTACAAAATTCATTAAACTCATTTGACTCATACTCGGTCCCATTATCGGTCCTCAAAACTTTGATTTTCTTCTCAGTTTGATTTTCCACCAAGGCCTTGAAGGTACGGAACCATTTGAATGCTTCGTCCTTCTTCTTCAAAAAATATATCCAGGTCTTGCGGGAGAAGTCATCTGTGAAAGTCATGTAATAGGAACATCCTCCCAAGGATGTCACAGGCAGCATACTAGATAAGTCAGAATGTATCAACTGCAATATATTAGTTGTTTTCGTGACACTTGAGGGTAATGGTCCCCTTCGGCACAACCCTGACATATACCTTCATGATCATCTCTCAATTCGGGCATCTCTGTCACCACCTTCCTTGCTTCGAGAAGGGCTTTGTAATGAAGGTGTGCAAACCTCTGGTGCCATAACTCTGTTTGAAGAGTTGTATCACATGTCGTAGCCCCCAATGGACTTCCTCCAACCTGGTAGAGTGTGTCAACTCTAAAACCAATAGAAAGAGCTTCCTTGAAGTTCTTCTTCCAGATAAGTACCTTTCCATCAACGAATGCCACCTTCAACCCTTTGTCTTCCATTGCTAAAATGGACAAAAGGTTCTTCTTCAAATTAGGTACATAGAACACATCTTGTAATCGAAGGACTTGACCTTGAGATAGATGGAGGGTCACAGTACTTGTCCCTTTCACGGGATAGGTGGCATTATCTCCAAGGATAATTTCCAGCTTAGTATCCTTCTCAACCAAATCAGAAAGGGCTTCTTTATAACCAGTGAGGTGCCTTGATGCACCACTATCAATCAACCAAACATCCAGGGTGTTGTGTGGAGATGCAGCGGAGAGGGAAGATACAAGAATAAAATCATTTCTCTTATTATCAACAACATTAGACTCATCGTAGCTGGAATTTTTTGACCTCTTGAAAGGTTGCCCATTTCCATTACCATCAGAGGGAGCCTTCCTTTTTCCTTGGAACCTGTTATTCCTGCCATTCCTTCTCGAGTTGTTGTTGTCATCATCCCTGGGAGAGTCCCTTCTATTAGGGCACTCTCTTGCATAGTGACCAGTCTTGTTACAAGTGTAACATCTTCCCTTCCTTCCTTTGGGCCCTACTTTACCATGGTTTTGATTTCTCGGGCCACCATGGTTCTTCTTTTTTGCATGAGCGGCGAAGGCAACCGGGTCACTTCCATCACCATTAGAGGCATACTCCATCATTCATGTTTCCTCTTGAGCGCATCTCGTCAATATTTCATCAAAATCAGGAATCACATTATTATTGAGAATTGTGGTATTGAATACATGCCAATCACAGGGGAGACCTCCAAGTGCAATAAGAAGCATCTCTCGATCAGATATTGCTTCCCCAATAGCTAGGAGGTTATTTTTTATTTCAATGAGCCTCATAAAATAGGATTGAATAGATTCATCCTTACCCTTCTTGATATTCTTCAATTGATTCTTGAAGAAGAGGATTTGATTAGCATTGATAGCCCTAAACATGCTCACCAACTTATCATACATCTCCTTAGATGTCTTCAGCTCATATATGTAAGCAACCAAGTGCTTATGAATAGAATCTCGGATAATCATCTTTTCTTTGATTTCCCCTTTTCTATACTTCGTCTTCGTGACAACATCTGCATTTGATGGAGGCTCTTGAATATTCCCCTGCACATAGTCCATGACATCTTGATCTTCTAGCACCAAATCCAAGGACATTTTCCATGCATGATAATCAGACTTATCAGTCAACTTATCACCAGCCTTGAAACCCTTGTAGGTTGAGGAGGTCATTTGTCCTTGATAGGATTTCTTCCTTCAGAGATAGCTTCTAACACCAGCTTGGACTCTTGGACTTTGTCTTCACCTTAGCTCTGATACCATGTTAAATTTAGATAACCATGGTGTTCTATACTTGATGCACTTTTACTTCAATCTTTCTTAGGCCTGATACAAAATAGCAATCACGTAAACATGAAAGTAAAATGCTGATAGAACACAATAATAGATCAATAGAAGACAAGCCAACTATAGATCAGATTTAGAATCCCTTTTGTCCAGTAAATATATGAGATATTGTTGCATTATGGTAGTCAGCAGGATGCTTCAACCAGCAAAGTCTTTCATGATCAACTAGCCCTTCATGTGTCACACCCACAACCCTCAAAGACAGCTCATCACAAGTCAACGCAAGTAAAACTAGGGACAACGCAGAAAAGTAAACACAGGCAGCTTCAGAAAAGTCAACGCAACTAACTAGGGCTTCGGTCAAACATCCCAGAATTCCTCTATTTTAGTGCCCAGCTGTACGACCTCCTAAAATTAGAATTTCTTCAGAAGATTGAGGTCAAACGACCAAGGGTTGACCACGGTCAACGTTGGTCAACGCTGCAGCAGAAAATCCCTAAACAAATCAACGCAAAAAACAGAAAGCCCTAAACAGATCAACGCAGAAAACAACAGCTTCGCTCCACACGTGTGAGCTAAAAAGGCCTCCAAAGTCTATCGAACAAATCAGATCACAATGAGAGAATGTGTGATGATATGATGAGAAAATGACCTCCAAGTCGCTCCAATTTATATTCATCAATGAGGGTGTGTGACACATCTCTTACTACTTAGGCATGTGGGATAAATCTGGTCGACCTTGCACATGTGGAAAAATCAATGTTCTGCTCATCCGATCAAGATGATCTTTAGAGGAATCCGACAAAAATATGACCATCGTCATATGAGCAGTGCAACATGGAGTTTGGACCTAGATGCCCAAAATTAACAGGCCTCCAAGCCTAGGAAGTAATTCATCAGACGTAGGTCCTTCATCTTGAACTCGGAAGCCAACTCCCTCTTGCATTGATAAATGAGAAGTTCTGCACCTGTCAGAAAGAGATCATCCACATAAAGTACCAGAATGAGAGGTCTGTCTTTTTCACCTTGAAGTATAGGTTCGGGTCAGCTTCGCTCCTTGTAAATCCTAGCTTCATAAGATAGCTATCAATCCTCTCATACCAAGCCCTAGGGGCTTGCTTCAACCCGTAGTGGGCTTTCTTCAACCTGCATACATGTGTCTTTCGATCTTGAACTTCGAACCCCTCAGGTTGCTCTACATAGACTTTTCTCTTAAGTGAGCCATGCACGAAAGCAATTTTGACGTCCATTTGGTGTAAACTCCATCTTTGAGAGGCAACGAGAGCAATGATAGATCAGATAGTGGTGTATCAGGCAACGAGTGCAAATATCTTGTCATAGTCCACTCCCTTTTAGAGAAGCCTTGAGCAACGAACTTGGCCTTGAACTTTTTAGCTCTCCCATCAACGCCATGTTTGATTTTGTAAAGCCATTTTGAAGTGACCACTAAGTTGTCCTTGGGTCTAGGAACCACATCCCAGACATCATTCTTCATGATCGATTCATATTCCTCATTCATCGCGTCCTTCCATACTTGGTGCTTCATGATTTCTTCGAATGTACATGGCTCAGATTGAACAATGGTACTCATAGCAGCTAAATACCCTTGGTAGTTGTTTGACTTCTTGCTTTCACGAAATGTACCCCCTGGTGCAACATGTCTTTCAGCATCTTCGAAAGTATCTTTGAGCCACAAAGTTCTTTTCCTTGAGGTAGAGGGTTCACCAGGAGGTGGATCAATGGGATCCATCAGACCTTCAACATCGGGCATTGGTTCATCTGTCGGAGATTCATCCTGCTTTCCTGCATCATCATCATTGTCCTTCCTTGGGATAGGAAGATCTCTGACTTTCCTAAGGGCAAAGCCTTCATCGAAGGTGACATCATGACTTATTTCAACTTCTCTTTGACCAGGCACATAGATTTTATATGCCTTTGATGTTTCACTGTAGCCCACAAATGTTCCTTTCTTCCTAGATGCATCTAGCTTGTTTTTTTTTCTCTTTCGACACATGAAAATACACGGGACAACCAAAAATTCTAAAATGAGAAAAATCAAGTTTCTTATTGGTGAAAACTTCTTCTGGTGTCTTGAAGTCCAAATCTTGATGTGGGCACCTATTTTGAACATATACGACAGTGTTGGCAACTTCTCCTCATAAGAACTTCGATAGGCCTTGGTCATGAAGCATGGCACGAGTAGCTTCTATGATTGTTCCATTTTTCCTCTTAGAACTCCATTTTGCTCCCGAGTATATGCAGTAGTGGTCTTCCTCTTAATGCCAACTTCTCTACAATAGTCATTAAATTCATTTGTTTCATATTCAGTTCCATTCTCGGTCCTGAATATTTTGATCTTCTTCCCTGTTTGATTTTCAACCAAGGCTTTGAAAGAGCGAAACCATTTGAACACTTCATCCTTCTTATTCAAGAAATAGATCCATGTTTTGCGAGAGAAGCCATCCACAAAAATTGCATTGTACAAGTGCCCTCCCAATGATGTTATGGGCAACATACCAGATAGATAAGAATGGATCAATTGAAGAATATCGATAATTTGCCTCTCACTTGAAGGGAATGGTCCCCTTGTATGTTTTCTAGCTGCACAACCCTGATAGACACCTTCATGATCTATGTTTAATTCGGGCATACCTGTGACCATCTTCCTTACATTAGGTAAGACTTTGTAATGAAGGTGAGAAAATCTTCGGTGCCATAATTCAGATTGAAGAGAAGTATCACAAGGTCATAGCTCCCAAAGGACTTCCTCCAACCTGATAGAGACCTTCAACCCTAAATCCAAGTGTAAATGCACCTTTCGAGTTCCTTTTCCAAATACGTACCCTCCCATGCTACCTTGAAGCCTTTATTTTCCATCGCAGAAATATACACCAGGTTCTTTTTCAAATCAGGTCCATACAATACATCTTGTAGATGAAGGATTTGATCGATTTAGGTGAAGAGTGACAGTCCTTATCCCTTTCACGGGGTAGGTGTCATTGTCTCCAAGTATGATCTCCAAATTAGTCTTCTTTTCAATCAAATTAGAGAGGGCCTCCTTGTACCTAGTGAAGTGCCTTGAGGCACCACTATCAATCAACCAATTATCCAAAGTGTCTGGAGGAGAGGTAATAGTGAGGGCAAAAATAAGATAAAATTCTTTTTGCTTTTCTACAACATTAGTTTCCTCATACGTAGAGTTTCTTGACCTTTTGGGAGGTCGACCATTTCCATTACGAGCAGTGGGAGCATTCCTCTTTCCTTTGTTGAACCTGTTGTTCCTTTGATTGCCATTGCCTTCGAAATTGTTGCGATTGTTGTTGTTGTCGTCATCTCGTGGAGTATCCTTCTTATGAGGGCATTCTCTAGTATAGTGTCCAAACTTGTTACAATTGAAGCATCTTCCCTTTCTCCCTTCTTTGAATCCTTGCTTGAATCCTTGACCTTGTCTCTTTGGACCAACATTGTTCTTCCTCTTAGCATGAGCGAAGAATGTAGTTGGCCCATTTCCATTTGAAGGCTTATCTCTCTCCATCATCCTCGTCCCTTGAGTGCATCTAGTCAATAGTTCGTCAAAACTAGGAATTCCGCCATTGTTAAGAATAGTGGTATTGAACACATCCCAAGCTCGTGGGAGACCTCCAAGAGCAATAAGAGTGAGCAACTCTGTCAGCAACTTCTCCAATAGATAGAAGATCATTCTTGATTTCGGTAATCCTTATGAAGTAGGAATGGATAGACTCCCCTCTATCCATCTTGATGTCCTTCAACTTGTTCTTGAGAAAGAGGATTTGGTTTGCATTGTTTGCTTTGAACATCCCAACCAACTTGTCATACATCTCCTTAGATGTGTCCAAATCAGAAATGTAAGCAACCAAATTTTTTTGAACGGAGTTTTTGATGATCTTCTTGGCTTTGACCTCACCTTTCTTATACTTTGTCTTAGTAGCAGCTGGTGCATTTGAAGGAGGTTCCACCACATTTCCTTGCACATAATCCATAACATCATTTTCTTCCAAAGTCAAGTCCAAAGACATCTTCCATGCATGATAGTCAAATTTATCATTGAGCTTATCCTAAATCTTGAAGTAAGATGAAGAAGCCATTGAGGCTTGCCCTTGTCCAACAAATATTTCTTGGTGATTGCTTTTCTCTCTCTTGCTTGGGCTTTGTCTTCACCTGGGTTTTGATACCATGTTAATTTTAGTTAACAATGGTATGTTTCTTCAATGCCCTTCAATGTTCCTTTGGCAACCTAATGACAATTTCCAATTATTTCTAGTAACAATCACATTAACCAGTAATCACATTGACAGTAAATGTAGATTGAACATAAAACAATATGCATAAGACAAGCCAAGACAATAAAACACCGTATTTGGCGGATGCCAGGGAAAAACCCCAATGTGGGGAAAACCCTTTGACCAATTCTTCTTATTATTATTCAAAAGTTCAACACAGAGAGAGAGAGTACAAAATCAAATTGACTAGGCCAAATCAAAGTCAAATCATGTTGAAATTTGGTTACCAGAGGACAGGTGGTTCCCTAAGGCTTTGATCTTTGGCCTAGGGAAAAGTGTCCAAATGTATTTCACTTTTTCTCCTAAAGTGACTTTATAAGTTATAAAGTCAAATATAATTTAAAAGTGACTTTAAGTGATAAAGTTACTATGTTTAATTTTAAAGTGACTTTAATAAAGTCAATCTGAAATTAGAAAGTGAAAAGTGACTTTGTAAATAAATGACTAAGAGGGTCTTTATTAAAGTGGGGTGAATTAAAAAATAGAAAGTGAGATTTAAATGCACATTTAATCTCAGCCCTAGATCTAATACTATCTCAGCCATTGGATTTAGGGATTCCCCAAAAGTCACTTAGGTTTAGGTTAAAGGAGGAAAAGGGGGAAAATATCATTCATTTTTTCACGAGCAGATTGAAAGAGGAGAAGAAGAAAGCAAGGGAGAAATTTCTGAGCGGAGGGAGAGCAGCAAAGATACACAACAAATCCGTACAGCAGCTTGGCACATTTCCTAAGGTAGTATTTTCGGACAACAACATTTATTTGGCACGTTTACCAAGATAGAATCGTACAACACTATTTGCACGCATTTTGAGGCAAGGTACAATGCTATTTTCAAGGAGAAGATTCAACAGTCAAGGGCACAATTTTCAAGGCTATTTTTCAGGGCTCAGAAATCGAGGAGGGACTGCTGTACGTGTTCGTACAGGGAAATTTGGCACACATTTCGAGGCAGCAAGTACATCAATTAATGCTGTAATTTTTACTGTAATTTTCTATTTGCTATTGGCACGATTTTCAAGGTGGAAAGTTGGCACAGAAATCGAGATAAGTGGGTTCTGTGTTTGCTGTAATTTTTACTGTGTTTTTCTATTCACTGTAAAAGCATATTCAGAAATAAAGAAAATCTTTCGAACTGGTTTTCCCCAAGAGTTGTAGGGGGTTTTTCCAGGGTCATATTGACCAAAATCAGCGCGTCAAATTTCTGTGTGTGACTGAAAATATTTCTGTGTTTTTATTTCTGCAATTTCTAGCATTTTGAAATTTTCAGAATTAGTGTTTTCAGAAAATATTTATTTTTCCAGCGTGTTGAATGTATGGTTATGAGAATGGGCATTTAACTTTATGGAAGAAATAAGGAGAAAATGAAAACCAGAGTGGGTTATCAAATTTCTACATGGTATCAGAGGCAGTTTGCTGAAAAGTGCAGTTTGGGACAACAAAGAGAAAAATTACAGCAAGCTGATTTTACACATAGAAAACTGAACCTTTACCACAACAGTGTCATTTTCAGTTTATTAGGACAACAAGCATGTCTTTGGGCTTGAGGGTGGAGGATAGGTTGGATGGGCATAGCAACTACAGTATATGGAAGGAAAGAATGCAAAGCATCTTTGAGGAGGCAGAAGTCTTGGGTATAATGGTGAGTACCCAACAACACCCCGTGAATGTGCCTACTGATGCTGTTCAGTTAGCAGACTTTAACAAGAAGAATAAAAAGGGTAAGAGACTGATTCTGGATGGTGTTAAAGACCATCGCATTCCACATGTGAGAGGAAAGAGACTTGCTCATGAGATGTGGACAGCCTTGACCAATATCTACCAGAGTACCAATGAGAACAGAAAAATGGTCTTAAGGGAGAAGTTGAAGGCCATTAAGATGGCAAACACTGGTAGTGTTACTGCATACCTCACAAAGATCACTAATGTGAGAGATGAGTTGGCATTAATTGGAGAGGTCATTCCACCCACTGAGTTGGTGCGGATTGTAGTGAATGGCCTTCTTTGTTCATGGCTGAGCTTTGCTGATGGGATTGTTGCACGTGAGACCTTTCCCTCTTGGGAAAGGTTGTGGGATGATTGCATACAGAATGAAATCAGAAAGAACCAGCTCGGGGCAGCCAAACCAGTTGAGGAGGATGAGGATGTAGCATTGTTAGCAAGGGGCAAGAGGGCAAGGGAAAGAAGCAAGCTTCCACAAGTGGTGGTGGGGGCAAAGGCAAAGGTAAAGGGAAGCAGCAAGCGAACATGGAGAAGGACTATTCCAAGGTGAAGTGTTGGAATTGTCAGAGGATGAGACACTATGCAGTTGTGTGTCCAGAGAAGAAGAAAAAGGGGAAGAACAAGACCATGGCAACATCAACAGAGATAGAGGACTTTTCAGAGAGCTTTGACCGGGAGTTTGGGTTCATTGCTTGTGAGTCCACTAGTGCAGGATCACCTGCCACAGAGGTTGAGAGGGAGTGTGCATTTCCCTCCACTAGCGGAACATCTTCAGGTATTTGGTATGTTGACAGTGGGGCTTCACATCATATGACAGTAGTCCGTGAGTACTTCTTAGAGCTTTCGGAGAGTGGCACTGATATAGAGGTAGTACTCAGAGATGACAACGTTGTCAGAGCAGTCGGTGTGGGGACATTGACATTTGATAGGGAACCCAAACCTCCCTTTAAAGTGTCGAATGTTCCATATGTGCCAAGGATGAAGAAGAACCTTATATCCGTCTCAGCATTGGAGGACAGAGAGTATGAGGTATTGTTCAGGAGAGGGCGGGTGCTTATATATCCCAGGGGCGCTCTAGTTGATTCAGCTAGAGTGATTGGTGTATGCCATGCAAAGGTGTACAAGTTTGCGTTTCAACCCCTTTTGGCATTGAGCAGTAGTACCAGTAGCAGAGCTAGCAATTCAGAGCTGTGCGAGATTTGGCACCGCAGGATGGGGCACATGTATCATGGAGCCTTGAGGACATTGCGGGAGATCACTACAGGTGTGCCAGATTTCAGTTTTGATCACCTAGATACATGTAGAGGATGTGCTATGGGCAAGTTTGCCAAATCCCCTTTTCCTAGCAGTGACAGCAGATTGACTGGGATACTTGATTTGATTCATACCGATGTGAGTGGTTGGATGTCTCATGTCTCTTTGAGTGGATATGAGTACTATGTTTTATTCATTGATGATCACTCCAGGAGGACCTGGATTTATTTCTTGAAGACCAAGAGTGAGGTCTTCAAGCAGTTTCAGGAGTTCAGAGCTCTTGTGGAGACTCAGACAGGTCAAAAGATCAAGTCCGTCAGGTTGGACAATGGAGGGGAGTACACCCTTGGCGAGTTTGTTGATTATTGTGTGGAGACAGGCATTAGGAGGGAGTTCACAGTTCCTTACAAACCCCAACAGAACGGGGTTGCGGAGAGGAAGAACAGATCCATCGTTGGGGCTGCCAAAGCCATGCTACATGATCAGGAGTTACCATTGTTTTTGTGGGCAGAGGCCTGCAACACTGCCGTGTATTTGCAGAACAAGAGTCCACATCGTGCCTTGGGGCATGTGACTCCGGAGTAGGCTTTTTCTGGGAAGAACCCTGATATTGGTCATTTTTGTATCTTTGGGTGTATTGCATACTCCTATGTACCCAAGGAAAAGAGGACCAAGCTAGAGCCCACTGTAGAGAAGGGTATCTTTGTGGGCTACAGTGAGACCTTGAAAGCCTTTCAGATTTATATTCCTGCATAGAGGAGAGTTGTTGTTAGGCAGGATGTGAAGTTCGAGGAGGACATGGCTTTCAAGAGGTCACGGGAGTTAGAGTATCTGGATCGGCCAGACCCTCAGGGGCAGTTGAGTCAGGCACAGGGATCTAGTGGGCAGGGATCAGGAGGTACGTCAATTACGGTGTCAGGTCCGTTAGTGAGCAGTGGCTCGTAGAGTCAGAGGGGTGGTGCTTCAGGCATCATGCAGAGCAGTCCACAAAGCAGTTCACTAGGTAGTCCACTGATGGACAGTTCACATGGTACTTCAGCATCTACAGGTTCAGGTTTAGGCAGGAGGACAACAGACCAACATTCAGGAGTTCAGGCTTCTGATGAGGATGAGGAGTTTCATTCTCCGGTGGGAGAAGTGTGCTTAGGGAAGAGGAAGCCCAAGTGGCTTCAGGATACCTTGAGAGAGGCCACATCTGTTGCTGGGCCAAAGAGACCGGTCAGAGAGAGTAGACCACCTGAGAGGTTCTGTAGCTATATGGCAATGGTTGCCAACATCGTTGACTCTGTGCCTTCTATAGCTATGAGGAGGCAGCTAGCCAGCAGGTCTAGAGAGAGGCCATGCAGGAGGAGTATTCTTCTATCATGAAGAATGATGTTTGGGAGGTGGTGCTGAGGCCTGAGGGAAAATCCGTGGTTACTTCCAGATGGCTTTACAAGGTAAAGCATGCTACAGATGACAGCATTGAGAAATTCAAGTCAAGGTTTGTGGCTAGAGGGTTCTCCCAGGTAGAGGGAGTAGATTATGAGGAGACCTTCGCTCCCGTGGCTCGATATACTTCCATTCGCTCCATTATGTCGATGGTAGCAGAGATGGGTTAGAAGATCCACCAGATGGATGTGAAGATCACATTTCTCAATGACTTCATACAGGAGGAGGTGTACATTAAGCAGCCACAGAGCTTTGAGGCACATGGGAAGGAGCCCCATGTATGCAGACTGAAGAAGGCCCTTTATGGCCTGAAGCAAACTCCTAGAGCTTGGTACTCCAGGATTGATACGTACTTGCAGGAGATGGGTTTCACAAAGAGTGATGCAGATCCAAACCTATACTTTATTGTGATAGGTGAGGAGCCTCTCATTCTGGTGCTGTATGTGGATGACTTGGTCATTACGGGTGCAGAGAGACTCATAGAGGGCTGCAAGAGAGATCTTGCGTTGGATTTTGAGATGAAGGACATTGGCTTGATGCATTACTTTTTGGGTTTGGAGGTGTGGTAGGAGGAGGGGCATTTCTTCCTGGGATAGGGGAAGTATATTGTGGACATCCTTAGCGGATTCCACATGAAGGATTGTAGACCCATGTCGACACCTATGATCACCAATTGGAAGAAGCTTCACGCTTCAGATTCCGAGTTGGTGGATCCCACATTGTATAGGCAGCTGATTGGTTCCTTGATGTATTTGCTCAACACTAGACCAGATATATGTTTTGCAGTCAACACGATGAGCCAGTTCATGTGTGAGCCCAGGAGAGTGCATTGGGTTGCTGCAAAACACATTTTGCGGTACTTGCAGGGGACTGTGGAGTATGGTCTAGATTATAGGTAGGGAGATTGAGTGAGATTGACAGGGTACACTGATTCTGATTGGGCAGGTTGTGCTTCTGATAGGAAGAGCACTTCAGGGTGCTGTTTTGGGTTGGGTTTGGCAGTGGTGTCGTGGTTCAGACGAAAGCAGCAGTCAGTAGCATTGAGTTCAACGGAAGCAGCGTACATGGCAACCAGTTTAGCTAGTTGTGAGGCCATATGGCTTTGCAAAATGTTGTTTGGCTTATTTGGTCAGCCGTTGAGACCTTCAGTGATTTACTGTGATAATCAGAGTTGCATTAAACTCACGGAGTATCCAGTATTTCATGACAGGTCAAAGCATATCGACATCAAATATCATTTCATCAGAGACTATGTTCAGAAGGGATCTGTGAAGCTTGAGTATATTCCCATAGATGAGCAGGTAGCAGATATATTTACCAAAGCCTTACCACGGGGCAAGCATGTCTACTTCATAGACAAGATGGGTGTGGTGAGGAACACCTTCCTCGGTAAGAGGGAGTGTTGAAATTTGGTTACCGGAGGATAGGTGGTTCCCTAAGGCTTTGATCTTTGGCCTAGGGAAAAGTGTCCAAATGGATTTCACTTTTTTTTCTAAACTGACTTTATAAGTTATAAAGTCAAATCTAATTTAAAAGTGACTTTAAGTGATAAAGTTACTAAGTCTAATTTTAAAGTGACTTTAATAAAGTCAATGTGAAATTAGAAAGTGAAAAGTGACTTTGGAAATAAATGACTAAGAGGGTCTTTATTAAAGTGGGGTGAATTAAAAAATAGAAAGTGAGATTTAAATGCACATTTAATCTTTAGCCCTAGATCTAAGGCTATCTCAGCCATTGGATTTAGGGATTCCCCAAAAGTCACCTAGGGTTAGGTTAAAGGAGGAAAAGAGGGAAAAGATCATTCATTCTTTCATGAGCAGATTGAGAGAGGAGGAGAAGAAAGCAAGGGAGAAATTTCTGAGCAGAGGGAGAGCAGCAAAGATACACAGCAAATCCGTACAGCAACTTGGCACATTTCCTAGGGCAGTATTTTCGGATAGCAACATTTATTTGGCATGTTTACCAAGGCAGAATCCATACAACATTGTTTGCAGGCATTTCGAGGCAAGGTACAACGCTGTTTTCGAGGAGAAGATTCAGTAGTCAAGGGCATGATTTTCGAGGCTATTTTTCAGGGCTCGGAAATCGAGGGACTGTTGTATGTGTCCGTACAGGGAAATATGGCACACATTTCGAGACAACAAGTACAACAATTAATGTCGTAATTTTCTGTTTGCTGTTGGCACGATTTTCAAGGTGGAAAGTTGGCACAGAAATCGAGATAAGTGGGTTTTGTGTTTGCTGTAATTTTTATTGTGTTTTTCTGTTCACTGTAAAAGCATATTCAGAAATAAAGAAAAGCTTTCGAACTGGTTTTCCCCAAGAGTTGTGGGGGTTTTTCCAGGGTCATATGGACCAAAATCAGCGTGTCAAATTTCTGTGTGTGGCTGAAAATATTTTTGTATTTTTATTTCTGCAATTTCCAGCATTTTGAAATTTTCAAAATTAGTGTTTTCAGAAAATATTTAATTTTCCAACTTGTTGAATGTATGGTTATGGGAATGGGCATTTAACTTTATGGGAGAAATAAGGAGAAACTGAAAAACGGAGTGGGTTATCAAATTTCTACAAATCAACCATATTAAATTTTGCAGTCAACTGCAGTCAAACTTCAGCCCTAACCAAAAAGTCAAAGTTGGTCAAAATAACAGCTATCCTTCCTCAAAACATCTCGAATCTCGATCTTCCTTGGTGAAACTCGACCTAATCAGGAGGTCAATTTCAGCCCAAAATAACTCGGTCAAAGGAGAGAGAAAACCTGCTGTAATTTTTTGCGGTCAAACAACATTAAACCTTGAAGTCAATGCAGGTCAAAAAACCTAGAAATTCTTGATTTTGTGCCCATCAATGCAGCCTAAGAAAATCGAAATTTTGACCCTCAAAACGCAGTCAAATTTGGTCAGCAACCCCTTGATCAACGCTGGTCAAACTTGTCCTGAAATCTGAAATTTTCAGTGTGCAATTTCTATTCAGAAAATTCGTCTTCTTTGCTACACTTGTGAGAGAGAGAGGTTTCCCAATATGTGTACGAACTAATCTGATGAAGGGAGAGAAGAGTGCGTGAGTGATGATGATCCAAATGAGGTTTGAGGTCACTTGTATTTATACAATTCGTTGTGGGTGAAGAGACACGTCCATTGGGCTTCTTGAGCCTTTATTTAACTAAGGCCGACTTGAACAATTTGCACATGTGTGGGCATGAAATCAAAATAACATTTCTTCTTGTCCGAATGAGATGATCTTTAGATCAATTTTTGTCCTCTCAAAAGGGGAATTTAATGCAATCATCATCTCCATCAAATGAGCTGTCCCAAGGTGGAATTTGGCCCTAGTTGCCAATTTTAACACGTCTTTTAGCTCCAACGTGGTTGATCCAATTACCCTTATTGCATGGCTCTTTTTATCTCCAAGCTTGACTGAATGATAAGACATTCCTTTTGATAGGGTCTTTAATTGCCCATGTTCACCCATCATATGTCTAGAAGCGTCACTATCAATTACCAATATGTTCTCGTCTTTAAAAGTAACTGTAAGAGCTGATAATAGCCATTTATTAAATCCTTTGTAGTGAAAGTCTTGGTCATATAGTTTGATCGATAATAAGAGATTCCTAAATGCTTTGATGCCTTGCTTGAGATGATTAGTCATCATAGAAAACTGCTTCACTGAGAACTTCAATGGCTTCTTCAAGGATGTAGTGATCTTCATCATGCCCTTTGTCAACCTTAACTCTGATACCATGTTGAGAAATCAATGGGGCTTAGATTGGAGTGATTTCTCTTTAACTTGATAACTGCTTGTGATATTTTTACTTTTCTTTACAATTAGTTTTTTCTCCTCTTATTATTATAGTCTTCTTATCATCAAACAACTACCAAAAACCTGAAGATCAATAGAACAAATGGACACAAGATGTAGGCTGCTAGCCAGGGCTAAAACCTCTCCTAGAGAGGAAAACCCACAAAAAATCCCCTCTTCTTATAGAATCTTCAAATGATGAATTCCAAGACCCTTAGAATCAAGACCAAAACCCTTCCAAGACCAAGTCAACCTTCTTGAAGATGTGCTTCTCTTCACTAGGTCAAACCAAGTCAAATCTCGTCCAACTACACAACTTCGACCCCCAACAACAAATTTCGGCCCTAGTAACAGACTTTGACCCTTACTGTAGTTCTACAACTTCAACCCTCCTGCAACTCGCTGCAATTTCACACATGTGGGTGATTAGGGCTCTTTTAGGCTTCCTCCTTCCTTCGGTTGAGCTTCGTCTTCTTCAATGGCTTGTAGGTCATCAATTTAGCTCCTTTACTTCAAATTTTGTCCCTTCTCTTGTAGCCTAGAAATTTCGTCCTAGTAGTTGCATAAACCCTAGCCTCATTCGCACGTGTGGGAGATAGAGAGAGAGAAAATCAAAGTTTTGCCTTTTACTTCTTCCTTCTAGACCTTCGCTTGCCTTCTTGCTTCTTATTCTGTCTTTCTTGATTGAATAAGTGAGTGAGTCCCAAGTGAGGTATAACCCTAATTAGGCCGACTTCTTCACTGTCAAGCCGACTTGGTCTTGGAGGGGTAATTTGACACTTTTGACTCAAAATGAATTCGACTTGTTACAAGATGCCCAATGGGGTCTATTACATATGACAATGGCTCTTTTGACTCCTTGACTCTATGACAAACCCTACAAGCACACAATGGGTGCTTTGACCTAAAAATAAATTGACCTTGAGCATGAAAACCATGCTATAAAATAACAATAATAATTTTTCTTTTCTCTTTTACATCAAATACATAAAATCAAGAATACATAAGATATTATGAAGACCAAACCTAGTTACAAATTTCAACACTTCCATGTCACCCAATAATCCATGCCAAATTCCCAAACAAAACAATCATAAGCACCCAATTGCACAATGAATAACATACCTTTTGGATTGGACTGCCCTGCTTCTAACATGTTCTCTTGACAAATGGGCAAGGCAACATATGGCTGATGCAGATGGCGAAGATAAAATGGTACATCACATTGGCTAAAAGGTGGTTGTCAAGCGCTGTTGGCTGCCGACTAGAAGAAGATGATTAGGATATGTTCTCCTAGGGGTACCCACTTTTGGTGGGTAACAATACCAAAACTGGGTAACCCATAGTAGAAAATTTTTCTCCTCATTTGACAACTAGCTTGCCAACAACCCTTTGATGGTCTTCAAATAGCTTATTTCAAAGTTTTCTACCTATGGCCTGTCAATGGTCTCCCCCATCTAGCATTCTTTTTGAAGGAAATTGGGTCATCAATAGGTACTTCAACCATTTTAGCAGTCACATGCTTTTGTTTAATGTTATGAGCATATTAATATGAATCACGGGGCAAATTGGGTGATTGATCGCTCTGAATTGTATACTTGTTCCCACACTTCACCTAGTGAGGCAACTTTTGACCCTAGTCTAGTGGGACCTTATTTAAGGCTTTAGGGTTCAGGAGGGGCACTAATAAGGGGCACTGATTGATATACCATGTGGTAATCCATACTTTAACACTTTCCATTCTCCCCTTTTATTCATCTCCATTCTTTGGGTTGATTGTCAATGGTCTTTGGGATTGGTACCCTATATCCACATCCTTGAGTCGGGGAGCAAAAACTTGGCCCTAGAGGTTGACGCAGCTAAAAAAATGATAAAAGCATATAAAACTACAATACAAAGAAAATGGAAAATGCAAAAGATGGTTGGGACTTATTTAGCATGTGGGAATGGTCCCAATTGTGAAAATTCCTAGATCTAGAATCCTACTACAACAACTGATGAGAATTCTTCTATTTGTTAATTCCTTGAACAAATTATTTAATGTGTTCTACGGTAAATATCGAAAACTCATACACTACAGACTTCACAAATTAAACTGTGGAAAATAAATGTGCAGAAACAAGATCCGAGCAAGCATAAATCATAGACACATGACACCGTTATTTTTGGACTAATGTCCCCGGAAAAACTTAATGCGGGAAAACCGGTGCAACAACTGAGGGTTTATTTACTATGCAGTAATCTGAATACAATCTAGGACGCCTCGCTGGCCATCCACACAGAATCTGACTGACAAAAAGCTTGTGAGTTTACCTCACACTGACACTGGAAACTCGAATTGGCCAAATTCTGAGCTAAGGAGCCCAGTGCTTCCTCTGCGCAGTCTTTGTGTAACTCTACGTGGGAACTGCGTCACGTCTGCTAGCTGGCTCTTCTGCTTGTTGGATCTGATCTTCTGGCCCCTTCTGGTCTCACACCCTGGCTATTTGGCACTGGATTTGACTGATCCTCAGCTGAATCACGAATCTCCTCAAGGCTGCTGCGTTGCCTCTGCTAGCTCTGCGTAGTTGCTACGCCGCCTCTCTGCGTACTGCTCTCTATCTTCTCTGCAGTGTATTCCCGACTCAGGAAAATCTCCAACTGACAATTATCCCTGTCCCTGTTTGCAAGAATCCTCTTGATCGATCTTCGCCCTGAGCACTCCTCACTAAAGAATTTCGATCTCTGGATTCTTTCTCTGTCTTGATGTACCTTCCAAATGATCCATCAAGTCCTTATAATCTTCTTGTTGAGTCTTCAACGGCTGAGATTAAATCGTTAATCAACGACTAAGATTAACTTGACTTGATCTCTGACTTTCTAGAACTTTCTAGAATATTCACTCAGTTTTAATTAGCTTGAGTGGGCCTAATGGTTAAGAGCATGTGTTTCCTCCTAAGAGGTCACAGGTTCAAAACCAGAGGGGGGTAGAGTATGTATGCCTTCGTAGACTTATTAGTCAAATCACTGCGCGGAGGTGGGTCCCTTGTCCCACAAACAAGGGGGTCTCATACACCAATTTGGTGTCTGGCTTGGCCGTGACCTTAAAATTGGATAATAATAATAATAATAATTAATTATTTTAATTTCCTAAGTTTAAACTTAGGGTCCCATTAAAAATAATTAACTATTTTCATAAAATATGATCTGAGTGGTATTTTCCAAAATCCTTTCTGGGTTCTTTGGAATACATGTTCCAAAGCCTCCTTGCAAATTTTGAAACTTAGATCACATCCGATGCTACCAGAAATCAACACTCCTTCTTAGCGAGGAATGTGCAACTGAATTACTGCTCTGATTCTGCAACATCTCCCTCTACGCTGCTGATGTCTGACACTGCTGCCCACCAACACTGCGCTGCTGCTGACCCTGCATATTGCTGCCAACTGCTACTGCAGTACAACTCTACTGCTCATTGCAACATAAAAACATCCAAGTTCTGAACTAAGTGTTCAACATGATGCATCTCGGTACTGAAGTTTGACTGCTGCTAGTCTCTGCGCTGTCCCTTTGAAGGCTCTGTGGTGCTGCTGACTTTGAACTATGCCTCCCTGCACTGCTGCCAATTCTGCTCTGCGCTGCTCAGTCTTTGGCGCTCTCTAGCCACTGCACTGTCACTTCTACACTCCTCTGCACCAACTGAAATTCGTCCATCCTGCTACTTCAAATTTGGGCTCCCGTAGCAAGGTGATGATTCGAGAGGTGGACTCCTCAAGGATCCTGCCCAATTGCAGTTATGTTGAACTACAACTCCAGATCACCCAAATTCTCCCCAGGAGATATATGGGCAATCATAGCAAACTCCTCTTCTTCGATCTGGGCGGTTGTAGCCTGCAGATCATGCTTCTCATATTTGTCCTTCTTCTTGAGAGGAAATTGTGAGGCGTAATGCCCCATTTCGCCACACCGGAAGCATTTGATCTTTGAGACGTGTTTCTTACGTCTCCACTGCTCGTGCTGCCCCTTTGATGCAAGGGCTGGATTCTCCTTCTCCTTGGGCTTCGACCCACTGCTGCTGCTGCTCTCATGTTTACACTTGAGCATGTCTCGCCTCATCTCTTCCTGCTGAAGAGAAGCCCACATCGTTTCCCAATCCGACAGTCTTTCTTTGCCCAGGATACTTTGGACGAAGACCTGCCACTCATCTAAAATTGAGTTCAAGGAGAATCTGATCATCTCTGTGGCATGAGGCACTGATCCTACAACTGCCAATTGATCTCGGTTCTCCTGAAGTCTAGATAGGAATGGATTGATGCGCTCGCCCTTCTACATTCTTGTAGAAAGCAACTTCTCCAAGAATATCTTTTGTTGCTTGGAAAATCCCTGATATAACGTCTCCAAGGCCCGCCACATCTCTCTAGCTGTTGCTTTGCTGACAAGGTGACATATGACATGATCTCTCACTCTGTCGAGGATCAAACGTTTGACCTTTCCCATATCTTTCTTGTATGCTTTTAGTGGATCTGCGTCTACTGGTACAACTACCACACCATTGATGAAAGTTTTGAGATCATGTTCATCTAACAGGCATCTGATCCTAGCCTGCCAGATCACATAGTTAGAGGCTCCCTCCAACCGATCTTGATCTCTCTGCCCGCTCGCTGCCATTTTTGCCGATTGAAAAGAAATGTCAAACTAGCTCTCTCTCTCTCCTCTCTGCAGCTGCTGGCCTGGCCTACGCACTCCCTTCTGGAGATGGTAGATCTGCCACTCAATATTGTCGCTCAACTATTGAGAATTAGAATTCCTCGACTAGGAATTCCCTGAGGAAGAAAATTCCCTCAAACGTGTCTTTAGCTATTCTCTTCTGACACTTTGTGCACCAGCAATCACTGTTACATAGAAACTGTGTTCCACAGAATTCTTCTATTTGTTAATTCCTTGATAAAATTATTTACTGTGTTCTACGGTAAATATCGAAAACTCATATACTACAACCTTAACAAATTAAACTGCGGAAAATGAATGTGCGGAAACAAGATCTGAGAAAGCATAATTCATAGACACATGACATTGTTATTTTTGGAATACTTTTTCCCAGAAAAACCCAGTGTGGGAAAACCGATGCAACAACTGAGGGTTTATTGACAACCATGTCCCAACTTCTCGAAATGGTTCTACAAAATGCTTACCATTGAATTGTTAAGTTCTATAAATTGTCAAAAAACGACACACTAATATTCCTAAAAAAAATGATTGAGGCTAACCGAACTTATCATCCCCCTCATCGAAACAACCATCGACACATGTTATATGTATGAAAATAAATGTTTGAAGGCTCGAACTCTCCACCGGTTATTACATAACAATACCACTACTATAAAACTCGAGCTCGACCATTACATCCATTCGTCCAATACACGATCAGCTCGTGTGTCATTTCTCCATATCTCGGTTATGCCTTGGTCAAGAGCCACATCATTAGACAATAAAAAATCTATAACTACAACAATGAACAAGCTTCGTTGTTGAGATTTTGATCCATGCAAATGTTAGACTCTACCTTCACTCTGAGCTTAGAACCAATGAGTTATCAACCTCAGATATATATCGTTTTTGCTTCTTCACAAACTCACTTGTGCTTGATGGTGTCTACGATTGACCTATATATATTTATATATATGTATATTGATTTAGTGGTCATGGGTTCATAGCAAGGTTACTTGGGAGTGGGAGCGAAAACGTGGAGCGGGAGCGCCATTTTTAGAAGCTTCCGGTCCGGAGCGTTTCCGGGAGCGTTTATATATATATATATATATATATTTTTTTTTGATGCATATATGTCAACAAAAACATGTAGAATGATGAATTAGACATAAAAAACATAAAAACATAGATTGAATCATATAACATCAATCATCTAGAAGTTATAATCTTCATCAACCACGCCCACAAGTTGGAAACATACAACATATTGACTCTTGAGTCTCGCAAATCATCAATCTGAAGATTTCAAGCTTTCAAAATTCAATATATAACATTTATCATCATTGATATATAACATTTTATCATCATTGATTTCAAATTTCAATATCTAACATTTATCATCATTGATTCATTGATTTCAAAATTCAATATACATTTATCATCATTGATATCTAACATTTATCATCATTGATATATAACATTTATCATCATTGATTCATTGATTTCAAAATTCAATATATAACATTTATCGTCATTGATTCATTGATCACCATATAACTTTCATGAAGCATCATATTCATAATTCATAATGACTTGTAAACAGTAAACTTATAAATGCCAACTTCAAAGTTTCACCTTTCAAATTCAAACTTCAAACTTAAATTGTCATTAAATATATGAAAGAGTCAAGTTTCAATTGTTCAACTGTCAACAACAAATAGAAAAGACTACTAAACAACAAATCTATTTTATCTACTAGCTGGCCCTTTGCCACACCCACGAGGAAATGTTGGTCTTCTAGTACTATCAGGAGTACCATGACCATGACTATAAGGTGGAGGCTGGATCTGCAAAGGAACAATAGCGTGATATCGAGAACTGGCACTGGCACTGGCACTGCTACCAGTAGATGGTGGGACTGGCCCTGTGTGTGGCGGTGCTGCTGATGCTTCATCATCATCCCTAAAAAGTTCTGCTTCCAATTCTTCCAGATGTAATGTGCCGTCCTCCAAATTATCATCCTCTGGGTTGTTGTCCCAGACTCTGTATGATTGATCCTCATTTGCCCGATCACAGTAATGGCTCAACAACCTCAAGTTATAATGCACATAAACCAAGCTTTCAACTCGGTTTTCATTCAGCCTGTTTCTTCTCACATTGTGTATAAAGCTGTAGGTGCTCCAACACCTCTCTGCAGAAGAAGTGTTCACAACCTGTGAGAGAACTTTTTTAGCCAACTTTGGCAAAAGTCCCATGCCGCCATATACTTCCCACCATGTGAGAGCATCAAATCTGTCCCTGTCTTCCATTGCATGGAAAGAACCAAAGTTAGCAGTGCAACTGAAGTATTTGCCTAATTCAAGGCGTAATCTAGCACACTCTTCCCTGTCAGGTACCAACTTGTCCAATGCCTTCATGTACCACTATTGTACCTCTAGATCTGTGTGAGGTTTCATCCTAACCCCACCTCCAGGTGCAGGTTGGCCCAACCAAGATGGAGAGTAATATTTTGGCGTAAGGATATATGCCAAAGCATGTAGTGGAACATTGAGTTTATTCCACCGTGCACACACAGAGTCATGAATCATAGCATACAAGTTGGGATCATTATTCTTAACAATATCTTTTATTTGCCCCAACATGCTGTCCATCTGCTCATAAACCTCTCCAATGATTGGTTTATCAGTATCTGCAAATCGAATCATGTTATAAATGGGTTTGGTAAAATTCAAAATTTCCCTCACACGTGCCCAAAACAAAGGGTCAAGGGCGGTCTCCTCCACATGTTCGAAACCTTGCCTGTCAACTATTGTTGCTGCCCTGTCCTTTAATAGCTGCCAGTGTGGGCTTGATACCATTGCAGCCAATGACTCTCTTACCTTCAAAAGGCGCCTAAAGGTGAGGTAATAGCTAGCAAATCTAGTTTTTGCTATCTTCAACAACTCCAATTTGGAGTGAGTATGGAAAAGCCCATGGGTATTGCTATGATTTGTAATAAATTTTATCATTTTTTTTACTTCTCTTGTACAAATCACCAAGCCATTTGAATTGAGGTTGTTTGTTTTTGATGATATCATGCATCAAAAGGTTCATTGTGTGAACCAAACACCCAGACCAAAAAATGTTGGGGTATTTATCCTCAATAATTGCTCCTGCTGCCTTATAGTTAGTAGCATTATCAGTGATGACCTGTATGACATTGTATGGCCCAGTCTTTTCAATTATATCAAGTAATGGTTCTGCAATGTTAATGTCGGTTTTGAATTTGTCTGAATAATCATATGCTGCTAGGAAGATTGCACCACTAACCGACACAACCAAAACACTTATCAATGGTTTTCCTTCTACATTGGTCCATTCATCAGAGACAATGGACAACCCATGCTCATTCCACGAACTTGTCATTCTAGCCAAAGAATGGTTTATTTTTAGCTTTTTCATGATCAAGACCCACGGTCTTGGCCTTGTCATACCCAGGGCTTTTGTATCCTTTAGGGGCATCATTAATGGCAGAAACCATTTCATGCCAATAAGGTGAGCGAAAAACATTGAATGGCACCCCACATGCATATCGAAACCGGTAAACTTTTGAATCCACATCATTCCTACACCCTTCATCCAGGAAATCGGATATGGTTCTACGCCTTAATCCAGGTGTGCCACTGCCTCCAAAACCACTGGCATGGGTGGAAGTTGAACTTGTTTGTCCATGACGTGTTGGGCCTGAATAAGAATCAATGAAACCCCTAGATCTTTTAGATGATCTCTATAGGGCAGCCTCCTCTTCCTTCCTATATTTCTCTCTCTGTGTTGCTGGCACATTAGTACAAACTTTGATTCCAATATTTTTAGTTCCATCCCCTGGCATTATCCCACAAAGGTGCCTTCTCGCACGGGTGTATGAACCATGGTATTGTTTATTGCAATGGGGGCAAAGAAATTTAGTGGTTCCACCACCTTTCCCTCCTTCCATTTTCTGAACATATTTCCACAAAGGTGTCCGAGTTTGGTCTCGTTTAGTTGGGGAATCTGTGTCCTCAGGTTCTCCACTCCCCACTTCCTCCTCAACATAATCCTCCTCCTCTTCAGGATTTTCTTCAAATCCACCATAACCCTCCTCTTCATCCTCCTCTTCTCTGATTTGCCTCTTTCTTCTACTACTCTCCAACACCATTATCACAAAGAAAGGAACGAAAATGAGGAAAATCCCTAGCCATATAGCCATGATGGAAACAAGTTTCAAGTTTCTAGCTCGCAAAACAAATGGAAAAATGGCAAATGGGAATAGGAAACGCAACATAGGAAAAAAACAATTCATCTTTTAAGTTTTAAATCCAATAAAATGCAACATTCAAGAAAAAATCAAGTTTTCATTTTTAAACAACCTACAAATTCATCCTAGAAAATACAAAATTGGATTAGAAGGCCTACCTCTTTCTTGCAATCCTCCTGTTGCCTTGCAGCTTGCTCCTTGCTCTCCTTGTCACTTCTGCAGCTCAGCTCTCCAGTTCTCTCCTCAAGCTCTTCATTGCTCTCTCTCACTCACTCAACAAACAATGAAAACAAAATGCCCCCCCCCCCCCTTTATAAACAAAAAAAATTTTCATTGAAAAAAATTTCTGCTCGGCGGGAAACGTTTTTTTTCCAGGGAGCGTTCGGGAGCGAACGCTCCCCGATCACTTCCGGCGTTTAAAAAATGCCCCCGAAGCATTTTTAAAACGCTAGAAGCGCTCAGGGAGCGTTTGCTCCCGAGCGCTTCCTAAAACGCTCTCGAAAAGGCAGGGAGCGTTTTAACAGGTTCGGAAACGCGCTCCCAAAAATGCTCCCCTCAGGAAGCGTTTTCGGGAGCGCGTTTCCGAATGTTTCCAAAATGCTCCCGCACGGAGCGCGTTTCGGAAACGGGAACGAGGGGGGGTTGAAGCTTCCTCGCAACCCTGGTTCATAGAGCCGACCATGGGGGGCCATAATATATGCTAATAGTCCTCGATAATAACTTATATGACCACGCCCAAGTGACCACCGTATGACCTCTGTCGTGACTCAAGGGATTGGCTCTTATTTCAATGTGAGCATTTTGTAGAACCATTTCCACATAGAGAATCTGATTGACAAAAATCTTGTGAGTTTACCTTACATTGACACTGGAAACCCGAATTGGCCAAATTCTGAGCTAATGAGCCCTATGTTGCCTCTGTGTAGTCTCTGCGTCACCTCTACTAGCTGGCTCTTCTGCTGGCCGGATCTGATCTTCTAGCCCCTTCCGTTATCTCACCTCGGCGCTCTGACATTGGATCTGACTGATCCTCAGCTGAATATTTGATCTCCTCAAGGTTGCTACGCTGCCTTTGTTGGCTCTGCGTAGCTGCTACACTGCCTCTCTGCATATTGCTCTATGTCTTCTATGCGGTGTATTCCCGGCTCAAGAAAATCTTCATCCGACAATTATCCCTGCTCCTCTCTGCGAGAATCCTCTTGATCGATCTTCTCCCTGAGCACTCCTCACTAAAGAACTTCTATCTCTGGATTCTTTCTCTGTCTTGATGTACCTTCCAAATGATCCATCAAGTCCTTATAATCTTCTTGTTGAGTCTTCAATGGCTGAGATTAAATCGTTAATCAACGACTCAGATTAACTTGACTTGATCTCTGACTTTTCTAGAAGATTCACACTCTGTTTTAATTAATATCCATTAATTATTTTATTTTCCTAAGTTTAGACTTAGGGTCCCATTAAAAATAATTAATTATTTTCATAAAACATGATATGAGTGGAATTTTCCAAAATCCTTTTTGGGTTCTTTGATATACATGTGCCTAAGGTTCGTTGCGAATTTTGAGACTTAGAGCACATCCGACGCTACCAGAAATAAACACCAACATGAGCTCTACCCCTCTTAATAACAATCACTCAGTTCCTCAAGCATTCTACCAGATCAACCAACGAGGGTTTGACCAACTAGATCAGATCCACTTTATTGTTGTATATGTATTTTCCTCAGTGAGCCCGAGTAGGTTTTTATATTATTTTTAATGAAGAACTGATTTGATTGGGTAAATTTTGTTTGTGTAATGTGTGATTGAGATTGGTTTGTGCTTCTGTTGAGAATATATTTTTTTATATTAAAATTCCAGTTGTGCTAGTTTTCAATAGATTTGAGATATTCTTCTAGGTTAATACATTTCCAAGTGTTGGGTTTAGAAATTTAACATGGATGAATGATGGGGATGTGCTCTCTAAATCTTTTTTAGCACTTGAAGTGCAAGCTTAAATATGAAAAGATTCTTTCCCTTAAAGATTTGAGAGATACACTAAAGAGGATGAAATGGTAATGTGATAGATATTCCATAAGTGCTTTCAAAAGATATGCGCATTTGGTAGGATTCGACCATTTGTGGGATGCTTCTTTGGACCTTGTTTAGTAGGTTGCCCCATAGAAGGTTGCTCCCTGGGAGAGGATGTTTGTTTCAGGGTTACTTGACTTGGAGTATACCATGACAGAGCTTAAGAATAATGAATCACTAGGCCTTGAGGCTTGATGGTGCTTTGATGGAATTCAATAAGTTATTATGGCATGTGGTTGGTTCTACATATTTGAAAATGTGTGAGGAAACAATTAGGGGTGAATTTGGAAATGCTGGGCCTATATTCCTAAGGGGATCAAAAGGGATATAGTAGGAGGGTGGTGACCAATTACAATAGGATATGACTTCTTGTTTCCAGCATAGTCTAGAATAATAAAGCTAGTTTTATTAACGACAGATTTATTCTTGATAACCTCAACATTCTGTGGGAGGGAATTGGCTTGTGACATTGGTCAGAAGGCATTTAAATAAATTTGATTTTAATAAAGCATATGATAATTGAATGGGGCTTCATTCTTATCATGTTGCACTAATTGAGGTTTGGCCCTTTTTCCTGTACATAGTGGCTTCCTATTTCCTTGTAGACATTGGCTAGAGTTAGTGTAAGTGGTAAACTATGTGAATATACTTAGCTAAAAGGCTCTAGTGAACAATGTTTCCCCTTTTCTCCCTATCTATGTCATAGTAGAATATGCTCTTTGTTTTGGCAGCTCAGGGATGAATTTCTCCTAGAATAAATCATATCTTCCAATTTTGGTTGAACCACCTATAATAAAATTTCATTTTTGACAATTCTAATGACTTTCGAAAAATAGTAAGTCACATCTCAATTTGGAAGTGACTTTCCAAAAATAGAAATTCATATCTAAATGATCAAGGATGATCTCGACATATGGAATCCACTTTAAAATCAAATCAATCATGATTATACAAGTCAAGAATTAATATTTTATCCTTACTATTATTATTATTATTATTTATAAAATAGTCTAAAGTCATTCACCTTTAATGGACTAATAAAAATGATTTCTCAATAGTCTTATGGAATAAGTCAATTAAATTGAGAATCTCTTACTTGGCAAATCGAACCTCTCTCTTGGAATAAAATAGTAACTCCACACTTAAGAGTGTAACTCTCCCTCACTAATTTGATGTATGACAAAAGTGTAACTCCTTATTAAATGCACTTGTAACTCCCTCACTCAATTCGATTTGTAACTCTCACCAAATATTCTCTCATGTCTAAGTGTAACTCTTTCTTCCTAATTCGAATTGTAACTTCTCAAGACAAGTGTACCTCTCTCTATTCTTGGGATGAGTTACACTTCTCCTCAAGTAATTTCTCCCTCATGGAATTTGATTCTCCTATTGTTCGCTGAAGACATGAATTCATTTTGTAACTTTTCTCCTTTCTCATCTATTTAAGCAAGAGCAAGTGAGAGTTGAGTGTAGCATGCTCATTATGAAGAAGGAGAACAAGTGTTGAGTGTGTGCAAGAGAAGTGTGAGAACAAGGAAAGAGCTGGAGAAAGTGTGAAGGACTAGATCTGGTCAAGAGAAAGAGGTGATCTGCAGGTAAAGAGCAATAACACTTCAGCAGCAAGTTGATCAGACATTGGTGACTTTATTCATTCTCATTCTCTCTCTCTCTCTGTACTCTGCTGAACAATTGAAGAAATCTAATAGAAGAAGAATCATTTGGGTTGTCCCCCTTGAGGGGTTTTCCCTTGGTCATTGGACCTAATTCTCAATGTATCATATTTGTGCTTGGATGTCTTCATATGATCCATAAGTTTATGTTTTATCTAAATTGCTGTTTTGAAAGTTTTGAAGAAGAAATATGCATTTTAAGTAATTGTAACTGCATAGAACATTTGGTTTTCTACAAAGTAGTTTCAAGTCCCAACATAATACATTCAACTTTATGCAAAGTACATTCAATTTTCTGCATAGAACTTCCAAGTTTCTGCAAAGAATTTTTAGGTTTCTATATAAAACTTTTGGATTTTAAACATGGTATTAGAGCCTTGGTGAAGAGAAGTCCAAGGAGACCAGAGATCCCCTGAAGAGACTCCACTTACTGCCATAATTTTCTAATCAAGATGACTTCGTCCTACTTCAAGGCAAAGGAGAAGCTGAATGATGTTTCAAACTTTGGTCCATGGAAAGCAAGGCTAGATATCACTCTGGAGTATGTTGAAGGCACATTAGCTAATTCACTAGAGAATGCAAGTGTTGCTGTCAAATCCAAACATAAAAAGGGTGAAATCAAAGCTAGAAAAATTATCTTTGATTCTCTTAGTGATCATCTCATTACTTATGTTTCTAGTTTGAAGAAAGTTAAATAAATGCATGACAAACCAATTGGCATGTTTGCAATTAGTAACTTGAACTAGATTATTACCTTGAAGAATCAACTGAAGGATATCAAGATGAACATATGGGAGACGGTTCAAGCATACTTCTTGAGAATGACCAAAATCAGGAATCAACTGTCAACAGTTGGTGAAGTTGTGCCCGACAAAGAAATGGTGTTCACTGCGCTTGGAGCCCTTCTCTTGTTTGGGAGACTTTTAACACCACCATCAACAATATCAATACTATTCCCACATTTGATGAGCTCCTGGGAAAGTGTATTCAAGAGGAGGTCAGAATGATCTCCAAAGGGAGAATTTCACATCATGAAGAAGGAGAACCTACTGCATTTTCAGCCTATGACAAGAGAAAAGAAGTAATAAAGATCCATAATTTTTCAAAGAGTCAAATCAAATGATTCCTTTAAAGAGAATCTAGAAATGTCAAAAGTTAGATGCTTTAACTGTCAAAAGCATGGTCACTTTGCTCGTGATTGCAGAGAAAGAAGAAGAGCATCTAGATTAAAAAACAAATATGATTATAGAAAAACATTCTGAAAATCAAAGAAAAGACCATCTTAAGAAAACAAGAAATTCAAAGTATAGAAATAATGCAGCAGAAACTCAATTAGGATATTTTTTTGTTTATGCTCTCACCATTTTTTCTTCTGCAGATTCATTTGATAGTTGGTTAGTTAATATTGGTGCTTTCAAACATTTTACTGGTTACAAAGAATCACTCTCTAATTTAGTTGAGAGAGAGACTAATTTAAATGTTATCCTTGGAGATAATTCTTCTCACCAAGTTAAAGGTTATGGCTTAATTTCATTTCAGTTAGATGATGGAAAATCTATTTTTCTGTAAGAAATTTTTTATGTATTTGGTTTTAAAAATAATCTTGTATCCATATATCCTCTAGAAGAAAAAAGATTGAAAGTTGTTTTTATTAATGGAAAAATTCTAACTTGGCCTTTGAACTCAAGTATGAGAGAAGCTTTCGCTCTTGGATCAAGATGTGAAGGGTTTTACAAAGTCAATGGTAAACCCATTCATGTACTGGGCCATGATACCGATCTTCAGTGTGAGCTATGGCACAAAAGATTCACTCACCTACACTACAAGTGTTACCTCATGTAAAAAAGATGGTTCTCGGAATGCCTTAGATCAGAATGGATCATGAAGGAGTTTGTTCAGGATGTGCAAGTGGAAAGCATATAAATGGACCATTCCCTTCCAACAGAACAAAAACTAGTCATGTAATCCAGCTCATACATTCTGATTTATGTGGACCTATGCATGTTACTTCTCATGATTGATACTTGTATTTCATGATTTTTGCTGATGATTTTTCTCGCAAGTCATGGATATTATTTTTGAAAAATAAAGGGGAAGGATTTGACACGTTCAGAGATTTCAAGGCTCTGATTGAAAATCAAATTGTAAAGCTGATCAAAACTTTCAGATCTGATAATGAGGGAGAGTTCACCTCTAATGATTTTAATGATTGTTGCAAAGACGTCGGAATAAAGAAAGAAACCATTGTGTCGTACAATCCACAACAAAATGATGTGGTTGAGAGGATGAAAAAAACCATTATGGAAGCAGTCAAAGAAATGCTGCATGATCAAAAACATCCAAAGTTTATGTGGCGAGAAGCTGCAAATATTGTTGTTTATGTTCAAAACAAAACTCCTCATCAAGCCTTAGACAATAAGACTCCTGTAGAAGTCTTCACTGGTGAAAAGCCTGAGGTGGGTCATTTGAGAATCTTTGGTTGTCTTATGTATTTCCATGTGCCGAAAGAGAAAAGGAAAAAACTAGAAGCTTTAGGTAAGAAAGTATGTTGTTTATTGTGATAATTCAAAAACTTATAGAATTTATGTACTTGGTCAAAGAACTATAGAATTTAATAGAGATAACGTTTGATGAAGATGCAACTCTTGGAAATTCAAGATACTCTCCTCCTCTTGCCATTGTTGAAAGAAAAAATGTTAATGAAAAAGAGACTGCATCTGAGTTTGAACTGAAATACGAGAATAAGGTTGCTGATAATCCCATGGGTATGTTGCTGCCATGAGCAACATCATTTAGGCAGAACCATGCACCTCTGAAGAAATTGCAAAAGAATAGTCTAGAAAGATGCCATGACTGAAGAATACGAGTCCATCATCTAGAATGATGTCTGGGAAGTGGTTCCTAGACCTCAAGGTAAATTTGTTGTCACTTCCAAATGGTTGTTCATGTTAATTTTGGGCAACTAGGTCCAAACTCCATGTTGCACTACTCATATGATGATGGTCATATTTTTGTTGGATACCTCTTTCGGAGAGGTGCAAGATTGATCTAAAGATCATCTTGTTTGGATGAGCATAACATATATTTTGAATTTATTTTCCACACATGTGCAAGGTTGACCAGATTTGTAATGTAGGCTCACATTACAAATAGATGTGTCACACACCCTCACTGATGGATATAAATTGGAGAGACTTGGAGGTCATTTGCTCATCAACTCATCACATATTCTCTCATTGTGATCTGATTGGTTCGATAGCCTTTGGAGGCCTTTTTCCCCTCACACATGTAGAGTGAAGCTATTGTTTTCTGCGAATTTGATTAGGGCTTGTTGCTGCAGTGTTGACCAACGTTGACCGTGGTCAACCCTTGGTCGTTTGACCTCAAACTTATGCCAAAATTCCGATTTTAGGAGGCCGTACTGCTGGGCACTAAAATCGAGGAAATTCGGGCTGTTTGACCGAAGCCCTAATCTTTTGCGTTGACTTTTTTGTTGCTACCTGTGTTGACTTTTATGTGTTGACTTTGGGTTTACTAGCATTGACTTGTGATGAGCTGTCTTTGAGGGCTGTGGGTCTGACACATGGAAGATTGGCTGACTAGAAGATTGGATGATTGGAAGACTTTGCTGGTTGAAGCATCCTGTTGACTGCCGTAACACAACAATATCTCATATCTTTGCTGGACAAAAGGAATTGTAAATCTGATTTATATTTGGCTTGTCTTCTATTGATCTATTATTGTGTTCTATCAGCGTTTTACTTTCATATTTATGTGATTGCTATTTTGTATCGAGCCTAAGAAAGATTGAAGTAAAAGTGCATCAAGCATAAAACACCATGGTTATCTAAATTTAGCATGGTATCAGAGATGAGGTGAAGACAAAGTTCAAGAGTCCAAGCTTGTGTTAGAAGCAATCAATGAAGGAAGGAATCCTATCAAGGACAAATGGCCTCCTCAACCTACAAGGGTTTCAAGGCTGATGATAAATTGACTGATAAGTCTGATTATCATGCATGGAAGATGTCCTTGGATTTGGTGCTAAAAGATCAAGTCGTCATGGACTATGTGCAAGGGAAGATTCAAGAGCCTCCATCAAATGCAACTGCTGCCACAAAGACGAAATATAGAAAAGGGGAAATCAAAGCAAAGATGATTATCCGAGATTCTATTCATAAGCACTTGGTTGCTTACATTTCTGAGCTGAAGACATCTAAGGAGATGCATGATAAGCTGGTGAGCATGTTCAGGGCTAACAATGCTAATCAAATCCTTTTCTTCAAGAATCAATTGAAGAATATCAAGAAGGGTAAGGATGAATCTATTCAATCCTATTTTATGAGGCTCACTAAAATTAGGAATAACCTCCTAGCTATTGGGGAAGCAATATCTGATCAAGAGATGGTTCTTATTGCACTTGGAGGTCTCGCCCGTGATTGGCATGTTTTCAATACCACCATTCTTAATAATAATGTGATTCTTCATTTTGATGAAATATTGACGAGATGCACTCAAGAGGAAACAAGAATGATGGAGTATGCCTCTAATGGTAATGGAAGTGATCCTACTGCCTTTGCCACTCATGCAAAGAAGAAAAACAATGGTGGCCCGAGAAATCAAAACCATGGAAGAGCGGGGCCCAAAGGAAGGAAGGGAAGATGTTAAACTTGTAACAAGGTTGGTCACTGTGCAAGAGAGTGCCCTACTAGAAGGGACTCTCCCAGGGATGATGACAACAACAACTCGAGAGGGAATTGCAGGAACAACAGGTTCAAAGGAAAAAGGAAGGCTCCCTTTGATCGTAGTGGAAATGGGCAACCTTTCAAGAGGTCAAGAAATTCCAGGTACGATGAGTCTAATGTTGTTGATAATAAGGGGAATGAATTTATTCTTGTATCTGCCCTCTCTGCTGCATCTCCACTCGACACCTTGGATGTCTAGTTAATTGATAGTGGTGCTTCAAGGCACCTCACTGGTTATAAAGAAGCCCTCTCTGATTTCGTTGAGAAGGATACTAATTTGGAAATTATCCTTGGAGATATTGCCACCTATCCTGTGAAAGGGACAGGGATTGTGACCCTCCATCTATGTCAAGGTCAAGTCCTTCGATTACAAGATGTGTTGTACGTACCTGATTTGAAGAAGAACATTGTGTCCATTTCAGCAATGGAAGACAAATGGTTCAAGGTGGCAGTTGTTGATGGAAAGGTACATATATGAAAGAAGAACTTCAAGAAAGATCTTACTATTGGTTTTAGAGTTGATACACTCTACCAAGTTGGAGGAAGTCCACTGGGGGCTATGTCATGTGATACAACTCTTCAAACAAAGTTATGGCACTAGAGAAAGCCCTTCCAGAAGCAAGGAAGGTGGTGACAGGGATGCCCGAATATTAAAATAAATTCAAAGACCTTTGGCAGAAAAGCTGGCATTAAGAGGGAGACCACAACTGCGTACTCTCCTCAGCAAAATGGTGTTGCTGTAAGAAAGAACAGGACCATTGTGGAAGCTGCTTGCGCCATGCTATGTGACCAAGGTCTTCTGAAGTTTCTATGGGGAGAAGTTGCGGACACTGTTGTGTATGTTCAAAATAGATGCCCGCATTTCGCTCTGGACTCCAAAACTCTCGAAGAAGTCTTCTCTGGTAAGAAACTTGATGTTTCTTATTTTAGAGTTTTTGGTTGTCTTGTCTACTTTCATGTGCTGAAAGAAAAGAAAATCACGCTGGATGCTTCTGGAAAGAAGGGAATGTTTGCGGGCTACAGTGAAACTTCAAAGGCATATAGAATCTATTTGCCTGGTCAAAGAGAAGTGGAGATATGCCACGATGTCACCTTCGATGAAGATGCTGCCCTCAAGAAAGTGAGAAATCTTCCTAGCTCCAAGGAAGACAAAGAAGATGAAGAAGCAAGGAAGCAGGAAGAGTCGAAGGATGACCTGATGTCCGATGTTGAAGGACCTATGGATCCTATTGATCCACCTCCTTCAAATAAGAGAAGACACTCATGGCTCAGGGATACTCTCGCAGATGCTGAGAGACATGTTGCCCCAAGGGGGACCTTCCGTGAAAGCAAGAAGCCCGAGATACCAAGGGTATCTAGCAGCCATGAGTACGATAGTACAATCTGAGCCTGGATCATTTGAAGAAGTCATAAAGCATCAAGTTTGGAAGGATGCTATGCTCGAAGAATATGAGTTCATTATGAAAAATGATGTCTGGGAAGTGGTCCCGAGAATGGAGGACAAATATGTTGTCACCTCAAAATGGCTCTATAAGATCAAGCATGGATCTGATAGAAGTGCTGAAAAATACAAGGCAAGAGTTGTTGCCCGAGGCTTCTCTAAAAAAGAAGGCATAGATTATGATGATATATTTGCACCTTTGGCTCGCTATACCACCATCCGATCTATCATTGCCCTTGCTGCTATGCAAGGATGGAGTCTAAATCAAATGGATTTGAAGCCTGCTTTTCTGCATGGTTCTATAAAGGAAGAGGTGTATGTGGAACAACCTTTGGGGTTTGAAGTCCGAGATAGAGACACCTATGTATGCAGGTTGAAGAAAGTCCTCTATGGGTTGAAGCAAGCCCCCAGGGCTTGGTATGAGAGGATAGATAGCTACTTGATGAAGCAGGGCTTCACTCGAAGTAATGCTGATCCAAACCTTTATTTTAAGGTTGATAGAGAAAGGCCTCTCATTCTGGTTCTCTATGTGGACGATCTCTTCCTAACACGTGCTGACCCTCTCATTCATCAGAGCAAGAGGAAGCTAGCTTCCGAGTTTGAGATGAAAGACCTAGGACTGATACACTATTTCCTAGGCTTGGAGGTCTGGCAGAGGCCAGGCGACATTTTCCTTTCTCAAGGAAATAATGTTGTGAAGCTGCTGGAGAGATTCAATATGGTGGACTGTAAGTCTGTGTCGACGCTGCTGGGCCCGTGCTAGCAAATCCTACCGAGTATCGACAACTCGTGGGGGCCCTGAGGTTCTTAGTGAACTCCCATCCGGACGTATGTTTTTCAGTGAACACTTTGAGTCAACATATGGTTGATCCTCATCACATTCACTGCATTGGTGCCAAGAATCTGTTGAGATATCTTCGGGGCACAATCAACCATGGGCTGAGATACACTGTCGGGAGTTTGAGACTCCATGGATATATTGATGCCGATTGGGTTGGTAGTGTGGTGGATCACAAGAGCACATCTGGATGTTGCTTCACCTTGGGTTTTGCTTCGATATCTTGGATGAGCAGGAAGCAGAAGTCGGTGGCTTTGAGCACCACTAAGGCCGAATACATTGCAACAAGTATGGCTTGTTGTGAAGCTGTTTCGTTGCGAAAGCTCTTCAGTGAGCTGTTAGGGCATGTGCTAGATACCACCATTATCCTTTGTGATAACCAAAGTGGGATTCGTCTTTCTGAGAATCCTGTGTTCCACGATCGATCCAAGCATATTGATATTAGGTACCACTTTGTTCGGGACGTGTTACAGCGAGGCGCTGTAAGGCTCGATCATATAGGAACTGATGAGCAGGTCGCGGATATTCTCACGAAGCCCCTAGGGAAGGTCAAGTTCCTAACCTTCCGCGAGAGCTTGGAATCGTGGAAAGACCCTATTCTGAGGGTTCTGCTTGAGTTGTACTATGAGCTCTAGGAGCTCCAGGAGGCTTGGGGATAGCTTCTTGGAGCTATAAGCACATACGGGGCTAGGCTTGCCGAACCTTGTTGTGCTTCTGCCCCACCATTATGATATTCAGTTGGTTCGCTTCTCTTTGATCTATGCCCCGCACGCATCCTACCCATGGAGTTTCAGACTCATGGGAAGTACCTCTCATTTGGCCAATGAGGTGGGAAATGCGGATAGAGACCAATTGAATATTGTCGTACTCTCTATGTCTAGGATGGCAAGTGTGCAACACCTTAATCTGGGATCAAGTATGATGAGGTTCTTACCTCCAAACTGACTTTGGGTCAGTAAACTAACTTCGGGTTAGTATGTGACTCTTTTTGAGTCTATTGAGGTTTTATCCTCTGAACTGACTTCGGGTCAATAAACTAACTTCGGGTTAGTATGAGACTATTTTTTGAGTCCAAGAGAGGTTTTTACCTCTAAGATGACTTCGGGTCAACTGAGTGTGATGTCTTTGTGACTCACCTTTTGTTCTATCTGAGAAAGAGCCAGCAAAGCAAGTTACAACAGGATGATGCACGATGTTTGGTAAAAGTACATGATGGTACTGATGGACGGCACTTGTGGACAGATGGAGTTCTCCCTAGTTGAGAGGGAGTGTTAAATTTGGGCAACTAGGTCCAAACTCCATGTTGCGCTGTTCATATGATGATGGTCATATTTTTGTTGGATTCCTCTTTCAGAGAGGTGCAAGATTGATCTAAAGATCATCTTGTTTGGATGAGCAGAACATATATTTTGAATTTATTTTCCACACATGTGCAAGGTCGGCCAGATTTGTAATGTAGGCTCACATGCCTAATAGATGTGTCACACACCCTCACTGATGGATATAAATTAGAGAGACTTGGAGGTCACTTTCTCATCAACTCATCACACATTATGTCATTGTGATCTGATTGGTTCGATTCCCCTCACACGTGTGGAGTGAAGCTGCTGTTTTCTGTGGATCTGTTTAGGGCTTGTTGCTACATCGTTGACCAGCATTGACAATGGTCAACATTTGGTCGTTTGACCTCAAACTTCTGCCAAAATTCTGATTTTAGGAGGCCATACTGCTGGGCACTAAAATCGAGGAAATCCAGGTTGTTTGACCGAAGCCCTAATCTGTTGCGTTGACTTTTCTGTTGTTGCCTGCATTGACTTTTCTGTGTTGACTTTGGGTTGACTTGTGATGAGCTGTCTTTGAGGGCTGTGGGTGTGACACATGGAAGATTGGCTTACTGAGAAAGACTTTGCTGGTTGAAGCATCCTGTTGACTGTCGTAACGCAACAATATCTCATATCTTTCCTGGACGAAAGGAATTGTAAATCTGATCTATATTTGGCTTGTCTTCTATTGATCTATTATTGTGTTCTATCAACATTTTACTTTCATGTTTATGTGATTGCTATTTTGTATCGGGCCTAAGAAAGATTGAAGTAAAAGTGCATCAAGCATAGAACACCATGGTTATCTAAATTTAACAATTTAAGATTAAACGTGATGCAGATGGTAGTATTGAAAAATATAAGGCTAGATTTGTAGCTAGAGGTTTCTCTCAGAAAAAGGGAATAGATCATGATGATATTTTTGCACCTGTAGCTTGATATACTACTATTTGATCTGTTGTTCCCTTAGCTGCTAGCCAGGGATGGACTCTTCACCAAATGGACGTGAAAACTGATTTTTTGAATGGCTTCCTCAAGGCAGAGGTATTTATGAAACAACCACAAGGATTTGAAGAGCATGATAAGGAAACTCATGTATGCAGACTGAAGAAATCGTTATATGGGTTGAAGCAAGCTCTAAGATCTTGGTATGCTCGCATTGATAGCTACCTGATGAAGTTTGGTTTCACCAGAAGCAGTGTAGACCCAAACCTCTACTTCAAGACTGTCCAAGGTATACCTTTGATTTTGGTATTGTATGTTGATAATTTATTTTTGACAAGTGGAGAATCTCCTATCCTCCAGTGTAAGAGGGAGTTAGCTTCTGAATTTGAAATGAAAGACCTTGGTTTGATGCATTACTTTCTGGGTCTAGAGGTCTAGCAAAGACTTGGTGAAATTTATCTTTCTCAAGGAAAATATGTTGTTAATTTTCTTGAAAGATTTGTTATGGTAGAATGTAAGTCCATGCATACTCCTATGGCAATGAACTTTAAGAAATTACGTGACAAACCTGCAAGACCTAATCTGACAAATCCCACATAGTATAGACAACTCATTAGTGCTTTGATGTTTTTGGTAAACACTAGCCCTGACATATGCTTTGCTGTAAACATGCCCACTAGATTGCTGCAAAACATTTACTCTGATACTTGCATGGAATTATCAATCTAGGATTGAAATACACTGCTAAAAATGTAAGACTTCATGGATATACTTATGTTGATTGGGCTAGTAACTCTGCTAATAGAAAAAACACTTTTGGGTGCTACTTTAGCTTGGGATTTGCAATGATCTCTTGGATGAGAAGAAAGCAAAAGTTTGTTGCATTGAGTATAGTTGAAGCTGAGTACATTGCTGCTAGCATGGCTAGCTATGAGGTAGTTTGGCTGAGAAAGCATTTTGGGGAACTATTTGAGCAAGTTCCAGACACGACAATTATATATTGTGACAATATGGGTGGGATTTGTCTTGCAGAAAATCTCGTGTTTCATGACAAGTCCAAGCATATTGAGATCAAGTATCACTATATCCGGGATATGGCGTAGAGAGGAGTAGTGAGGCTCCATCACATCTCCACTGATGATCAGATAACTGACATTCTTACCAAGCCTTTACCGAAAGAAAAGTTCTTGGTTTTTAGAGAGCAACTTGGACTTATGGATGTGACCCTTCCGGGAAGCGGTCATAGTTGATCAAGAACACTGAGCTGCCTTTCCCCCTTGTCGGAGCTCACATGATTAGGGAATGATACTGGAAAGCTCCTAAGGATGAGGGATCTCTTGTGTAGTGTGTGCCACAAGAGTAGGCCTCAATATGCATCCGACCCACAGTATGGGACGTGGGAAGAGCCACCTATTTGGTCAATAGGTGTAGTGAGACTTATCGACGATGCAGGTGTTCCATCACTTGAGGTTTAATGAAACTTGGTTGTGCTTGATTCTTGTCTGTGTGACATGTGATGATCCTTTCCTTTCCAAATTTGTGTCAAGTGGATGATTCTTCTTTAGATTGCGACTTCATTGTTACAAATATTATAGAGTAGAGTTGAATTGAGATAAATGAAAGAGATCAGAGGAAACAAATATCTTTGATGCAAAAAGAAATTCCTCCCTAGCTGAGAGGGAGTGTTAAAATTTTGCAGCTCAAGGATGAATTTATCTTTTAGTTCTGTTTGAACCTCCTATAATAAAATTTAATTTCTGGCAACTCTAATATGAATTTCCAAAAATAGTAAGTCACATCTCAGTTTGGAAGTGACTTTTCAAAAATAGAAAGTGATGTCTGAATGATCAAGGATGATCTCGACATATGGAATCCACTTTAAAATCAAATCAATCATGATTATACAAGTCAAGAATTAATATTTTATCCTTAATAGTATTATTATTATTATGATACTATTATTTATAAAATAGTCTAAAGTCATTCACTTTTAATGTATTAATAAAAATGAATTCTCAATAGTCTCATGGAATAAGTCAATTAAATTGAGAATCTCTTACTCGACAAATCAAACCTCTCTCTTGGAATAAAATAGTAACTCCACACTTAAGAGAATGTAACTCTCCCTCACTAATTCGATGTATGACAAAAGTGTAACTCCTACTCATTAAATGCACTCGTAACTCCATCACTCAATTCAATTTGTAACTCTCACCAAATATTCTGTCATGTCTAAGTGCAACTCTCTCTCTCCCTAATTCGAATTGTAACTCCTCAAGACAAGTGTACCTCTCTCTCTATCCTTGGGATGAGTTACACTTCTCCTCAAGTAACTCCTCCCTTATGGAATTCGATTCTCCTATTGTTGGCCCAAGGCATGAATTCATTTTGTAACTCCCCTCCTTTCTCGTTTATTTAAGCAAGAGCAAGTGAGAGTTGAGTGTAGCATGCTCATTTGAAGGAGAGCAAGTGAGGAGCAAGAGCAAGGGAAGAGCTCGAGCAAGTTTGAAGGACTAAATTAGATCAAAAGGAGGAGATCTTCAAGCAAAGAGCAAGAACACTTTAGCTACAAGTTGATCAAACATTGGTGACTTTATTCACTCTGTGTGTGTGTGTGTGTGTCCTCTACTGAACAATTGAAGAAATCTAATAGAAGAAGAATCATTTGAGTTTTCCCCAGGTCATTGTACCTAAATCTTAGTGTCTCATATTTGTGCTTCGCTGTTTTCATATGATCCTTAAGTTTATGTTATATTTACAATTGCTGATATGAAAAGTTTTGAAGAAGAAATCTGCATTTTAAGTAATTGTAATTGCATAGAACATTTAGTTTTCTGCAAAGTACTTTCAAGTCCCAACATAATACATTCAACTTTCTGCAAAGCACATTTAGATTTTTGCATAGAAATTTCAAGTTTCTGCAAATAATTTTTAAGTTTCTGCATAGAACTTTCAGATTTTAACATGTTGAACTCCTAATCCTTAGGGATTGGGTGAGAAATATGTAAATACATAAATAAGGGAAAATTGAAGAGTTAGAATAGGAAGAGACCTTGGAATATGAATCCCAAAGGTCACACATCCTCTTGTTATATAATCATGTTTACATTAATGCAAATACACAATTGGGAGTCATTCCTTGGCCTGACATGGTATAGAAGCAATTTTAGACACTATCGCTTAGTGTAACTTCTCTTCCTGCCCCTGTGCCCATCAATTGAGCCATCTTTGCCCTTGCAGAAACATTCCCTTACAGAAACACCGCTAGACACAGCTCTGACATGGTCAGTCTTGTCCTTGAATGGTGCAATCTATGTGACGCTACACTCTCATGTTTTATTTGCTTCCTATACGCCTGTTACTCTACTCAATGCTCTCTTCACCTCAACTCAGTCTGACTTGACCCTATACTCTCAACATTGCACATCCTTGTTGGCTTTGGAGTAATGTCGTATTTGCACCTAGAGAAGCCAACATCGTTTTTCACTCCCAGGTGATGTTGTTGATGCAGAGTGGTTGGAAATCATGCCTCGGAAGGGCATTGTGGATCATGATGAAGAAGGTATTTCTATGTAATTGGAAGATGAGGAAGTTGAAAATCCCAGTTTAATTTTTTCTTTGTGATGTGTCAGCTCAATTTGTTAGCTCAATCTCTGTACCAGAAAAATGGGCCACCATTTGAAATAGCAACTCATCGATGCAACAATCTTTTACCTCATGGTAATGTAGAGTCTTCTTTCTCTGCGACTATAATTACTTGTTGCTCGTAGTCCATAGTACTGTGAATGTGTTTAAATGTCCACTTTGTTCATGATTTGGCCTTAACACCTAAGTTGAATCAAAGTCCATGGGGAGTGCTCCCTTCTGTGTGGACACTTTTGTAGAAGTGACAATAATTATTGTTATCAAAGAGAAGACAAAGGCCTTTGTTATGGGTTAAGAAGACCACACCCCTTTCCCCCCGAATCCCCCCATTGTTTGAATCATAAGTGGAAATTTATTAAACTTGGTGAGATCATTTAACATTTGGAATCCTTTAGTGTGCATATTTCTCCCGAAGATCCAAGTTTGCTAGCACATTGATCTTCTTCCTCTTGTATGAAAGGTAATAGTGGTTAACATTATTTTTTCCACTATGCATATATATTATTCCTCTGATGCATTTCCTTCTCAAGTAGCATACAAATTGTTTAAACACATTCTTAAGAGTTTTCTTTAGGGCAAGCATGGAGTGATCTCGGTGGCATGGGATGTTTGCACATTGCCAAGGGACCAAAGGAGTTTGGGACGTCCAGGCATAAGAGTGCAAATTGTGTTTCTTATTGGAAAATGGGTGATGCACATGGTGGACGGTGATGCTCCTTGGCAAGGTTTTAGTTCAACATCAAATTATATATTCTTATTGCATCTAGGGTATAAAAGTTTCTTTTGAGTTGTGTGACATAACTGGGAATACTCAAGCCTTTATTATTGCTAGTTCTTTCCCATTCAAAAGTGTGTTCACAGCTTGGCAAGTTGTCTTTGGTTTTCTGTTTGCTAGTTTGAAGGGCATTGAGATGCTTGGGATTTGGCATCATGGCCAAATTGGACATTACTATCCATTGAAGGTTATGTTGGTCTTTTGTCTAGATTCACTAGCAAATAATTAGCACCAAAATCATAAATGTACCCTCTTTTGCAAGGATTTATGGGACCAGGAGCATCATCATTGCTATGCCAAATGTGATTTTGATTGGGCCTAAAAACTCACTAGTCTAGACAAATTTGTTTGGAGGGTCTTTGGGATATGGCATTGTAGCTGATTTGGCCATCTCCATCCACTGAAGCCTGAAGGTCAGGTTTGTTTTTTGTCTAGATTTACTGGAAAACTATTGGTAAAGAAAAAGTACCTTCTTTTGAAAGGTAAGTTGCATGATATGGGAAAAGAAAAGCATGTATCTCAAATGGAAAGACGCTGGAAACATGACCCCTCAAAAATTTGGAAATGGGGAAACATGATGTGCACACACACACACACACAAAATGTGCTATTTCAGAAAATTATATTGGAACTTTGAAAGAAAGTATTTAAGTTTTAACATTATGATTTAGAATACAGATTCATGAACAAATGAGAAAGTGCCAAGGCCCAAGAACATTTAAATGAGAAACATAAAAGGCATTGGACAAGTGATACATAATGCAAGTTGTAAACTCCCAAAACAGCCTTTATTATTTATAAATGACGCTATATATCACTAAATTTATTAACATTCTGTATTCAATTTTCACCCTTAAACTTCATGCACACTAAAACCTAATCACTATTTTTTTTAATCAGTTAAAATCTAAAAATGAATTTAGTGGGGGTCAAAGGACAAAAATAGGCTGCAAAAATATGTTGTAACTTGTACCACCCCACACATGCTGCACGAATGCTGAAACACAATGTACGGATGCTGAAACAGAGTGTATGGCGCCTGAAATGCGTTTGAAAAAGTGAAATGCTTTTCAGCCATGTTTAGGGGTTTCCATACTGAAACACGGCTGGTACGAGGCTAGGGAAGATGTGTGGTGGTGTCCCACATTTCCTGCAACATATTTTGAAAGGATTTATGGGACCAGAAGCATCATTAGTGGTGCTCTAGACACGATCTTTGTTAATTTCTTTAGAGCCAGTTACAAATTTACCGGCTCAACAAATTATCACAGATCTGAATAAACAAAGCTTTCTAATCTGATTTGGAGCAATGAATATTCTGGGTTTTTAACCCAATAAACAGCAGAAGCAAAAATACTCAAAATCAATCACATGCAACAAAAAATAACTCAGATATACCCTGGAAACCCACTACCCCCTGCTCTTTATGGACTTTCACCAATGGGAGGCTTCCCGTTATATAGGTCACCTATGAGATCCCCCGTGTGGGGAAAAACCAGCAAACATTGGGCTTCTTATTCAGCTTCGGGAGAAATATTTTCTTACAGCAGTTACACAAGGGTATTTGCAAATACCTAGCAAGAGATCTCATCCCCCTCTCTCTCACTTGGCTCTTGTATGACCCACACATGTGGCCCAAGCTCCCAACAGAAAACTTCTGCGTACAAAGAAACTTGGTCTCTCGGCCAAGTAGAAAACTCGACCTCTTTGCTGATCTCACTTTGCATTGATCTTGCTCTGGCGATAGCCCGATCTATCCTTTTCTCGCTCTCACTGCCAAATACCATGCTCCATTGAATTCCAACTTGTGCCAAATCGAATGTGCACCTCCTTTGGCTCGAACTTCCTATTAAAAAGATCAAGCCCTAATCTCAAGCAAAATCCCTAATTTCAATGGTTGAGATTAGATCTCGACTCACTAAGGTCAACGACTACTACTTAATCTGTTGTTGACTTATTTTTCCTTTTTATCCCAAGAAAAAATCGTAATTTTATTAATGAAAATAAAATTACATGTTGCATCAGCTGAAAAGATTGTCCAACAACCAGTCAAGTTTGGTGTTCAAAGTACATACAAGAGACCCTAAAAATACCGATGAGGAGAAAATTTATGTTTTTCTCCCTTTTCTCTTCTCAACCTTTTGCGATGCACCTTGTGATGGCGTGGAGACAAGGGCAAGCTGGTTTTCTGTTGTAGTTGCTCCATTGTCCTTGTCTGAGTCTGAGTTGTCTGATGTATGATGCCGTTTATTCCCATCGTTGTCCGGAGCCACTGGATCCTTTGTGGGTAGAACCGAGGGGTTTTGTAGGTCGAATGGGTCTTGTGATTCGTTTCCTTGTGCCTTCGGACTTGCTGTGGTTGATTGTTCTCTTTTAGGATGGGGCCGTCCGCTTCTTCTTCAACATCCTCCTCTGGTGCACATGGGGGAAATTGCAAGCCTTTGGGTGCTTTCCCAACCTTTTTCTTTTTTCTGTTATCTCTTTTGGCATCCGGGCATGTGTTTTGTAAATGACCAGTCTGCCTGCAATTTCTGCATCGGAAGGTAGTGTTTTCATAATCTAGGGGCTGCATCCAGTTTTGCTGTTTGTGTATCAGCTGTATTTTTTCCGGTAATCCTTTGCTGAGATCTACTTCCACACAAATGCATGCGAAGGTGTAGATTCTCTCCTCTAATCATTGTGTATCTATTTTGATGTATCTCCCGATGATGTTCCCAATGCCTTCTAGAATGCAATCATTCCAGAAATGTACGGGGAGGTTGTACAATCTGACCCAAATCGACATTCTCGAAGAAACTATAGTGTTTGCATCAAAATCTGGGAACCATGGGGTAATGAAGAGTCCTGTAGAGCCCTAGAACGATGGACCCTCCTGGAGTATAATATCTCTAGCTTCCGAAGTTTGAAACTTGACAATGAAAACCTTTAGAGTAGAGATGAATTTCACACTCCATTGGCCAGTTTGTGAAGATCCAATGAAATATCTCCATTGGTTTAGGCCAAAAGCAGTTGAAATGGCATGTGACTGCTTGTGATTCAAATGCGGTGCAGTGATCATCAATCTCTGGAATGTCTACTGTCAATTCTGGTGTTATATTCAGTGGTTCTACTATGTAGGGACTAGGGGCATTACCAATTGGTTCTGTGGGTGCCTTATCTTTATTTTTCCCCTGTAAGATGTTCTTGTAGGAGGAGCCTCCTTGTGTGTGTCCTTGTTTGGAGGTACTGCAGCCTCTTGCTCTCTCATTACCTTTTGTATTGCCCTTATTCGCAGCTCCTCCTCTCAGCCACATGTTAAGAGTTATAGTGGATGCCGTGCTTATGTAATAATCCTTGATTGACCCAGAATCTTGTAATGCTCTGCCTCCACAGAGCAGGGATTGCAGTTGTGTTGGGTAACCCATTGTTTGCTTGATGTTTTGTTTCAGTTGTTTCACCTTGTTAGTGTTGTGTACTCAAAATAAATTTTTTTTCCCCACAGGGGTTCTAACAAAAATTTGAAAATAGGATGGGGTTTCCTAATGCGTAGTGTCTGGTTCACTTTTGTTATCTCTAATCAGTGCTGATTTTGGAGGCCCTTGTAATAAAGTATTTGCTTTGGGTCGCTGGCTGGGAACGAGCCCAGGAGAAAGCTTTTCCGGGTCTCCATACAACAGAGCAATTATTTCTGTCTTTGGGCAATAGGTGCATCTATGTGGGAGATGAGGTTAAAAACCCAAGGCATCCAGATGCGTGGGAACGGGCATAACAGGGGCAGTGCGAATCCACAGTGCCCTTCCAACCTGAATGCATAAGTTAATGGGGAGCCGATCCCCCATCACTGTTCTGGGAGACATCGTTCCATTGCTAGCAGCCTAGAGTACCTGCTACAGGCCTAAAATAACTGGGCCGAGCTTCCCATCTCACCCAAGCCTGTGTTTTCCACCCGCTTGCATCAAAGTTGGGTATGCAGTGGTCGAAAAGCTCTTGGGTATTGCAAATCCCATGGCATAGGACGGTTGAAATGTGAAGGGAAACCACGGCTGCAGGTACCAAGTTTCCCAAGCACTAAAAGCCGTCGTGCCCTCACGCAGAGGCACCATCCAAGAGCTGTACTCGGTTGGGGCCGATGGCCGCTTGACTTGTAACGCCTCGCCAGTCCTCCGAGAGCCTGTAAATGGCGGCCGAGATGAAACCAGCGCGCCCTTGTTCGTAAACCCTATCGCCTGACATTTTCCGAAATATCCTCTCCAACACCACCATATATCTCATTCACCAAACTGACTTATTTTTCCTTTTATTAAAAGGTACCCAACAATTAAATTAAATTTCCGTCTAAAGCCTTGATTTGGGAAATTCATTAATTAATTGCCGTAGGAGATAATTAAGGTGACTCACTGCATGTCATGGCACCTGATCCAAGCTACAATCTCAACATTAACTAGGCCCAAAAATTCCCAAGTTCAAACAAATTTCTTTTAGAAGGCTTTTGTTGCTTGATCCCTTTTGATTGTCTTTTTAGAATACAGTTGTATGTATTGGAGCTGTTTTTGAGGGATTGGAGGTGGAGGAATGGGAGGCCCATGTACATTTATGTGATCAAGCGCCTGTATGAGATGGCATAGAATACAATTGTATGTATTGGAGCTGTTTTCGAGGGATTGGAGGTGGAGGAATGGGAGGCCCATTTACATTTATGTGATCAAGCTTCTGTATGAGATGGTGAGGCATTTCTTTGACATTACTACTTGTTTGAACAAAATTGGGGGCTAAATGATATTGTGGTTCGTTGGTTGCAAAGGTGCCAGTCTATGTGGAAATCACTTTTTTAAATACAAGGTGTTGGGGTGGCTTCTATCCAGCAAGGTTTGGCTGTCAAACAAAGGCTCCATAAATATGGTTGTGAGAAATGCTGCTTGTGTGTTGCAAGGCAAAGATGAAATGGTGGAACGTGTTTTCTGGGGATGTTCTGTTTCGAAGGGGTTTTGGTCATATAGTTTTGTGCTGAGTATCAGTTCTTCTTAACTGCTCTATTGTCACAGAAGAGTTCCCTTTTGGAGACATTTCGATGATTAGGGCTAGTTGCAAATTGTAGTGGTACTCAGTATGGCTGCTTGTTATTGACTTTCTTTGGAAACATCAATGTAAAATTACAGTTCAGGTGGTTCTTCCCTATTTATTTTAGGTGAATTGAATGGCTTTACGCAGGAGTTGGTTTTTCTTGTGAAGGTCAAATTCAGTGTTTTTCGTTGATATTTAGTCTCTTTCTATTTGTGGGCAGAGGCAAATGCTTTCTTTTTGGCTTTTTTTGGGTGGGATTTTCTCTATGCCAGTTATTCATGTGATATAACTTACTTACCTATGATGTACTTACTTTTTTATGAAGTAATATAAACAGTATTCCAAAAAAAAACTTGCCAGGAGTAGAGTTTCAACTCTCGGACCTATGATGTACCTGCTTGTTCATGATGTAATATCTGCAGCATTTCAAAAAAAGAATCGACAAGAGTAGAGATTCTTCTGTAGCTTTACAATATATATTCTAACATAGGTGTATTTATTTTCAGGACTTCCCAGCAAGAGCTCGAATAGAACGTCCAGCCCCTCAGTTCACTGATGGAAACAGTTTGAAGGTGCACCTTCACCTATCAAACCAGATATGCGCAAATAAATTTTTTAAAACAGACTTGCATTTTTTATTGCATTTTTGGTTTTGGTTGTATTGTTTGAGTCCGAGTTTGTTCAATATTAAGAAACTGCTTTTGGAAATTTCTATATAATGGTGTCCTTGTGTTTATTTTTAACAATTTAATGCATTTTCTGCAATATAACAACCGGTTTGGCTGTAACTAAAATCACGTCTTAAGTTGAGTGGTAAATTTGATAATAAAACCCTTCCCAGGACTATTTGATAATACTCCGATGTTATCATAGAAATTGTTCCGAGATAAAACCAAAACTACTTTGGTAAGGAGAGACTATGGACTCTGAGTGCTAGCTGACTGCTATACCTTAATTTTATATTGGTTTGAAAAGTATTGAATTCAAAAAAAAGTATTCCAGATGGAAGAAATCCATAACTATTAAATCCAATTTTGGCGGGTTTACTGTTCTGTGGGATTTCCTTATGCCCAAGCTTGTAAATGCATTTTTGCAGGGCCTTCAGTACATCGCAGATACAATTCAGTCAGTGACTGTTGACCAAACAAATGTAAAGGCAATTTTACAGAATGACAGTACTATCTCTGCCAACAAAACAGTTCAAAAGCAGCCGTCAAATTAGAAGGATCACATACAACAAGTATTATGCTGTTTGAATGAGCCTGTGCTGAAGGCTGGACTGATAATAGAAATATTTGCTTAAGGTACATTTGGCTAGTGCAGTTAACAACAGATATATTTGTAAATAAGAAAATCAAGGGGATTCAAAGTTTATCGCAGCTTTCGTATGTTGTGATCAGGATCATCTCTATTAAGTTGTTTCAAGCTGGTTAGGTTGATTTTAATGTTCTATTATATTCTGCTTGAGCACTATGAAGGGCATATCATTTTAGCGCAAAGCGTCGACTGATAAAAGCATTGAACGCCAGTGATAGTTAGCATTTGAAGATCCCAGGGCTTTATTTAACAGGGTTTGTAAACCTGAACTGCTTAAGCTTACCATTTTGGTTGTTTATAGGACAGATGGTGTTTCTATGTTGCTTTTATGTAGTATAACATTGCATTCTGAAAAATATGTGAAATATCTGATCCCCAAATGGTTTTATCCTTGGCTTGATACCAACATCAGTTTATTGTATGTTGCAACAAATCTCAAATTTCTGTTAGGGTTTACTATTTCTAGTTGAAAAGAGGCAGGGTGCGCATTGTACACCTTGAGCTATGACTACCAAATATTGAAGGAACATCACATTATTACCTCATGCAGGGTAAAGGTGAAATAGCCTTTGGATTATTCGTTGTCATATATCGAAGGAACATCACGTTATTACCTCATGCAGGGTAAAGGTTAAATAGCCTTTGGATTATTCTTGATGTTAATCCAATCTGTGTAATACCTGGCAAAGGTAAATGGGGTTTTACATACGTACAATATTGGTGGGAATGATCTATGACCAGGGTCAAGGGGCACAGATTGTCTTACCACAAAATTAAAAAAAAATACGTGGCATGTTACAAAATGCATCTGACATCTGTTTTTATTCCTGTAATTTTATTAAACCAGCATAGATCCATTTTAATTCCAGAGCTACCGAGCGCTTAGAGGGATCAAATATCTCAAGATGCAAACTTCTTTCTGAGTCCAAAACTTAAAAAAAGATTTGCACCTTGAAAGATTTGATTTCTCTTGGCTCTGGGGATCCAAAGTTAAGGTGGATCTATTCTGGTTTTTTTTTTTTTTTGATTTTTTTTCACTTGTTTTATTTAATATATACATAGGTAACATTTAAATATTTTTTGTTTTGTTTTAAATATTATATGTCAAGCGAACATAGAATGAATTACACATATCAATAGTATTATTTTTACATGCCATCTACCAACTCCATGTTGAGTAGTGAAGGCATTACATATCTGAGATCTCCTTGATACTAAAAAGTATTTTTTTTTAAATTACTTTCGAGTACTATATGTCTATAAATTTGATGTAAAATTAAGGTGGAAATGAAGTATTTTATCTATGGTCGACATTGTTTTTTTTGTTAATACTATCTTTTTTAATTTGTTAATGTAAGTATTATGTTATTATTTTTAAATGTAACATTACGCGACATTTCTTTCATCCTGGGTTGTAGAGTGCCTCTCAACACAATCATACTTACATTATACCACAAAATAAATTGGGAAGGTTTTATTTTGTTTCTTTAAAAGCAGGAAAGACCTGTCTACTGTCATGTCAACAAAACCTGTTGTAGTTTTGAGAAAAAATCTCGTTTTTATTGGTGGCGAAGTTTTAAATTATCCTTCTGGGTTATCCCTTAAGGCTCTGATCCCTATTAGCTATATGTGCATGGCTCATCTCTCATAAAATATAACTAACATAGATGCAACTTAACCCATATGCATTATCTATTTTGAGCGATCAACAAGAAGCCGAGGCACATACCTCTCGGTGCTTAAGAGGTCAGAGGTTAAAATGGATCAATGCTGTTTTTTTATTTCTTTTTAGAATATCGAGGACCTCAATTTTTTATTTTGATTTATAAGCATTACATGTGCCACATCTCACTCATATTGCATTGTACAATGCACCTCACAGTTGGAGTATAAAGCATCTCACTCATATTGGATTGTACAATGCACCTCACAGTTGGAGTATAAAGCTTCAATAGTTGGAATATAGCATTTCAGTATACATAATGTAATGAAATGTTAAGTGGATATAACAGTCAATAATGAAAGGAATTAGTTAATTAGATATCATTAAGAGACAAAGATGTCATTGACTTGCCTGCTAGCCAAATAAAATAGAATCATTGTCAATGTATTCAATGACTCACCCTTCATGAAATATACATTTCATATATTTTATTAGTCTCTTATATGATGTATAATCAATTTCACAATATAAAATAGAATCATTGTCAATGTATTCAATGACTGTCAATGTATTCAATGACTCACCCTTCATGAAATATACATTTCATATATTTTATTAGTCTCTTATATGATGTATAATCAATTTCACAATAAAATAGAATTAATGGCAATGTATTCAATGACTCCACCCTTCATGAAATATTTTCATATAATTTCTTAGTCTCTTATGTGATGTATAATCAATTTCACAACATGGTATCAGAGTGACAATGTAACTCCTCCCCTCCTATGTCCCATTGAAACACAGGTTAGAAGGACTTGTTTACTATGCTGAACTAAGATCCCAGGTGTTGTTATGGAAATGGGGTCTAAAATTTATGATCTTTTTCAACCTATTCAAAACCTTAATTAGACATCATCGTTGCATTTGTCTCATTTAGATGATTTGGCGATATAAAATTTGTCTCAATCCAATCTTCGAATCGAGGAATATGACCATATGAAATTGAACGAACCAAATAACGCCATGTCATCACCGTGCCATGTGGTGCCCACGTGGCTACCCTAGTTTGCCTCTCAATGCCACTTGGCATTGGTGTGTTAGCCGCCGACATGTTCATGTCGTGGGTCCTCACACACACACACAAACACTACCTGCTGACCCATACACTTCGCCATGCTTAATTATATAAACACGTGTACGCTTAATTAACAAAATGTTAATTACCGACAACATTCCCGTCCCCTGGGTCCATTACCCTGCTAGCCAAATAAAATAGAATCATTGTCAATGTATTCAATGACTCCACCCTTCATGAAATATACATTTCATATATTTTATTAGTCTCTTACATGATCGACAATGGCAATGTATTCAATGACTCCACCCTTCATGAAATATTTTCATATAATTTCGTAGTCTCTTATGTGATGTATAATCAATTTCACAACATGGTATCAGAGTGACAATGTAACTCCTCCCCTCCTATGTCCCATTGAAACATAGATTAGAAGGACTTGTTTACTATGCTGAACTAAGATCCAAGGTGTTGTTATGGAAATGGGGTCTAAAATTTATGATCTTTTTCAACCTATTCAAAACTTTAATTAGACATCATCGTTGCATTTGTCTCATTTAGATGATTTGGCGATATAAAATTTGTCTCAATCCGATCTTCGAATTGAGGAATATGACCATGTGAAATTGAACAAACCAAATAATGCCATGTCATCACCGTGCCATGTGGTGCCCACGTGGCTACCCTAGTCTGCCTCTCAATGCCACTTGGCATTGGTGTGTTCGCCGCCGACATGTTCATGTCGTGGGTCCTCACACACACACACACACTACCTGCTGGCCCATACACTTCGCCATGCTTAATTATATAAACACATGTATGCTTACTTAACAAAATGTTAATTACCGTCAACATTCCCGTCCCCTGGGTCCGTTACCCTGAACCTTTTCCCTTCACGCTTTCCTGAGTTGCTCCAAGGACAACCTTTCGCGTTGACCTATATGGTTGACACACACAATGCCAATAAGAAGATAACCGAGATCACGTGTGTACCACTGTGTCTTGATGTCGAGTCACCTTGCTCCTTTTGAAATGCGCCTCACCTTTGAACTACCCAGGGCCAACCTCCAAGCTTACGTGTCCCAATGGGTTCAGTCCTTTGCACTACAAGTGCTTTGTAATTGGTTCATGGCTCCTATTGCATGCTACGGTGTCCTGATGCTTAGTCACCCTGATGCTCCCTTCGGGTGCCATCTCTTTAATTTTCTAGGATGAGAACCCCGTGTGTTAAATTGGACAACTAGGTCCAAACTATGTTGTGATGCTCATATGAAGATACCAATATTTTTATTGGATTCCTCTTTTAGAGAGGTGCAAGATCAATCTAAAGATCACCTTGATCCGACGAGTAGAGCATTTATTTTGAATTTATTTTCTAATATATTCAAATATGTGCAGGTCGGCTTTAAGGTTTTGTACCCTAGCAAATGTGTCACACACCCTCAATGATGGATATAAATAAAGTCAACGTTGGAGGACATTTCACTCATCTCCTTATCACACATATTTCTCTCTCCACTTATGATTGGTTCGTGCTACTTGGAGGAAAATCTGCAGTTCACACGTGGGAGAAGGACGAAGACAGTTTCTGCTGCAGTTAGGGTTTCCACTGCAAGTTTGACCAGCGTTGACTTTGGTCAACGCATGGTCAAAAGGAGCTGAATTTTGGCATAGACTTCTATTTCTGCAGTCTATACATTTTGGCACAAGAATCGAGGTCAAAGGTTCACTGTAGACTGTGCTGCGTTGACTTTACTTCCTGCTGTTATGAATTGACTTTTCTGCGTTGACTTTTGAGTTGATTTTTTGGCTGATCTGAGGGTCGTGCGACATTGCTGGTTAGCTGACCAATTGAGACTTTGCTGGTTGAAGCATCTTGTTGACCGCCGTAACGCACCAACACATTTATCTATTTCTGGTTTGTCTTCTGTTGATCTACTGGTATGTTCTATCAACATTTTACTTGATTGTTTATGTGATTGCTGTAGTGAAAGTAAAGTTGTATCAAGCATAGAACATCTACATAAATTTACATGGTATCAGAGGGAGGTGAAGACAAGCCCTAATTTGTAGCAATCACCGAAGAAGAAAATGGGTTCCACAAACTACGGCTTCAAGGAGGATGACAAATTGACTTGGAAGGATGACTTCCATGTTTGGAAGATGATATTGGATCTTAAATTGGAAGACCAAGATGTCATGGACTATGTGCAGGGTAAAATCCAAGAACCTCCATCCACTGCTACTACTGCTGTCAAAACAAAGTACAAGAAGGGGGAGATCAAAGCAAAGCTGATGATTAGGGACTCAATTCATAAGAGTCTGGTAGCACACATCTCTGAGCTGGGCACATCCAAAGAGATGTATGATAAGTTGGTCCACATGTTCAAGGCCAACAATGCAAATCAAGTACTATTCTTCAAGAATCAATCGAAGAATCTGAAGAAAGGCAGGGATGAGTCTGTTCAATCATAATTTCTGAAGCTGACCGAGATCAAGAATAATTTGCTGGCTATTGGGGAGACAATAACTGATCAAGAGATGGTATTCACCGCACTTGGAGGGCTCCCATCCAAATGGCATGTGTTCAACACTACCATTCTAAATAATAATGTGATACCTAACGTTGACGAAGTACTATTGAGATGCGTTCAAGAAGAGACAAAAATGAAGGAGTATGAAAATGAAGGAAATGCTGCTTACGCTGCTCATTCTAGAAAGAAGAACTTTGGTGGTCCAAAGAACAAAGGAAGAACAAGGGCCCAAGGAAAGAAGGGCAAGTGTTACACTTGTCATAGGCCAGGTCACTATGCTAGAGAATGTCCTTTCAAGAAGGATTCTCCTGATGGTGATGACAACAACAAAAACTAGACGAATGACAATCAAAGGAACAACAGGTTCAAGGGAAAGAGGAAGGCTCCCTCTGGCGGAAATGGTCAACCTTTCAAAAGGTCAAGAAACTCCAGGTATGAGGAATCAAATGTTGTTGATAAAAGAAATGAATACATTCTTGTATCTGCCCTCTCTGATGCATCTCCACCCGACACTATGGATGTTTGGTTGATAGATAGTGGTGCCTCAAGGCACATCACTGGGTTCAAGGAAGCACTCTTTGATATCGTTGAGAAGGATACCAATCTGGAAATTATCCTTGGAGATAATGCCACATATCCCGTGAAATGGACAGGGACTGTGACCCTCCACTTGTCTCAAGGATAAGTCCTCCGCTTGCAGGATGTACTCTATGTACCAAATTTGAATAAGAACCTTGTGTTTATATTGGCCATGGAAGACAAAGGTTTCAATGTGGCATTCATTGATGGAAAGGTGCGCATGTGGAAGAAGAGCTTCAAGGAAGCTATCACGATTGGATTTAGAATTGATACACTCTACCAGGTTGGAGGAAGTCCACTAGGTGCGATGACATGTGATACTATCCGACAGACTGAACTATGGCACTGGAGGTTTGGACACCTTCACTACAAGGCCCTTCCCGAAGCAAGGAAGGTGGTGACAGGGATGCCTGAGTTTTCAAATAATCACGAAGGTGTATGTAAAGGTTGTGCCGAAGGAAAGCATACAAGGGGACCTTTCCCCTCAAGTGTCACAAAGACATCTGATATCTTGCAATTGATCCATTTTGATCTATCTGGTATGCTGTCCATGACATCCTTGGGAGGATGTTCTTATTATATGACGTTCATAGATGACTTCTCTTGCAAAACCTGGATATACTTCTTAAAGAAGAAGGATGAGGCTTTCATGTGGTTCTGTACCTTCAAAGCCTTGGTGGAAAATATGACAGGGAAGAAGATCAAGATTTTGAGGACCGATAATGACACTAAATATGAGACAAACGAGTTCAAGGACTTTTGCAGAGATGCTGGCATCAAGAGGGAGACCACAACTATCTATACTCCTAAGCAGAATGGCGTTGTTGAATGAAAGAACATGACCATTGTGGAAGCTGCCCGTGCCATGCTATGTGACCAGGGTCTATCGAAGTTTCTGTGGGGAGAAGTTGCGAACACTGCTGTGTACATACAAAATCGATGCCCACATTCCGCTTTGGACTCCAAAACTCCCGAAGAGGTTTTCACTGGTAAGAAACCTGACGTCTCACATTTTAGAGTTTTTGGATGTCTTGTTTATTTTCATGTGCAAAAAGAGAAGAGGAGCAAGCTGGATGCTTCTGGGAAGAAAGGAATGTTTGTGGGCTACAACGAAATTTCGAAGGCCTATAGAGTCTATGTGCATGGTCAAAGGGAAGTGGAGATATGCCACGATGTCACTTTTGACAAAGATGCTTCCTTGAAGAAAGTAGTCAATCTTCTGAGATCCCAGGAAGATCATGAAGCAAGGCCTGGAAATCAAGAACAACCGAAGGATGAGACGATGCCTGATGTTGAAGGACCGATGGACCCGATTGATCCACCTCCTTCACTGGGGAAGAGACCATCATGGCTCATGGACACTCTCGAGGATGCTGAGGGACATATGGCCCCAAGGGGGACATTCCGTGAAAGCAAGAAGCCGAGTAGATACCAAGGGTATCTAGCAGCCATGAGTACTATTGTACAATCCGAGCCTGGATCTTTTGAGGAAGCCGTAAGGCATCAAGCCTGGAAGGATGCTATGCACGAAGAGTATGAGTCCATAATGAAGAATGATGTCTGGGATGTGGTTCCAAGACCGGAGGACAAAGCAGTTTTCACCTCGAAATGGCTCTACAAGATCAAACATGGATCTCATGGAAGTGCTGAAAAGTTCAAGGCAAGATTTGTTGCCCGTGGCTTCTCTCAAAAGGAAGCCATAGACTTTGATGACATATTTGCACTTGTGGCACGATATACCACCATTCGATCTATCATAACCCTTCTTGCTACGCAAGGATGGAGTTTTCATCAGATGGATGTAAAGATTGCATTTCTGCTTGGTTCTATAAAGGAAGAGGTGTATGTAGAGCAACCTCTGGGGTTCGAAGTCCAGGATCGAGACACCCATGTCTGCAGGTTGAAGAAATCCCTGTATGGGCTAAAGCAAGCATCGAAAGCTTGGTACGATAGGATAGATAAATACCTCATGAAGCTGGGCTTCACTCGTAGTAATGTTGATCCGAACCTTTACTTCAAGGTTGATAGAGATAAGCCTCTCATTCTGGTATTGTATGTGGACGACCTCTTCCTGACAGGTACTGACCCTGTCATTCATCAGTGCAAGAGGGAGCTCGCTGCTGAGTTCGAGATGAAGGACTTAGGACTGATGCACTACTTCCTAGATCTGGAGGTCTGTCAGAGACTTGGCGAGATTTTCCTTTCTCAAGGAAAGTACATCGTGAAGCTTCTGGAAAGATTTAGTATGATGGACTGCAAGTCCGTGTCAACACCAAAGTAGCTCAACTTCAAGAAGTTGAGTGGCAGCGCTGCCGGGCCCGTGTTAGCAAATCCTACTGAGTATCGCCAACTTGTAGGGGCCCTGATGTTCTTAGTGAACACTCGTCCAGATATATGTTTTGCAGTGAACACTTAGAGTCAACAGATGGTTGAGCCTCATCACTTTCATTGGGTTAGTGTCAAGAATCTTCTGAGATATCTTCGGGGCACAATAAACCATGGGCTGAGATACATTGCCGGGAGCATGACACTCCATGGATATACTGATGCCGATTGGGCTGGCAGTGTGGTGGATCGTAAAAGCACATCGGGACGCTGCTTCACACTTGGATCTGCTTCGATATCATGGATGAGCAGGAAGCAGAAGTCACTGGCTTTGAGCATCGCAGAGGCCGAATACATTGCAGCGAGTATGGCCTATTGTGAAGCAGTTTGGTTGTGAAAGCTCTTCAGTGCATTGTTCGCGCATGTGCTAGATACCACGGTGATACTCTGTGATAACCAGAGTGGGATTCGCTTGTCCGAGAATCCTGTGTTCCATGATTGATCCAAGCATATTGATATCAGGTACCACTTTATTCGGGATATGGTACAACGAGGTGCCGTAAGGCTCGATCATATAGGAACTGATGAGCAGGTCGCGGATATTCTCACAAAGCCCATAGGGAAGGTCAAGTTCCTGACCTTCTGTGAGAGTCTTAGTATCGTGGAACGACTCTATGATGAGGGTCCTGTTGGACGATGAGCTCTGGGAGCTCTGGGGGGCTTTTGGGATAGCTTCTCGGAGCTATAAGCAACCACATGGCTAGGCTTGCCGAACCTTGATGGTGTGCTTGGGCCTCACCGTTGTGATTATTGAGTTGGTTCACCTCTCATTATCTGTGCCCCATATGCATCCTACCCATTTAGTTCAGGGCTCATGGGAACTTCCTCTCATTTGGCCAATGAAGTGGGAAAAGTTAGAGAGTAGTAGCAAAGACTGATGGACGCATAATAGATTTCCGTACTCTCTATCTAGGATGGCATTGTCCAACGACTTGATCTGGGATCAAGTCTAGTGAGGTTTCGGACCTCCTACTAACTTCGGGTCAGATAAACCAACTTCGAGTTGGTATGAGACTCTTTGTGAGTCCTATAGAGGTTTCGAACCTCTGGGCTGACTCTATCAGCCGGGAATGATGTCTTTGTGACTGACCCACTTCTGTTCTGAAATAAAGAGCGAGCAAAGCAAGTTACGACAGGATGACACACGATTTTGAGTTGCACAGGTGAATGGAGTTCTCCCTAGTTGAGAGGGAGTGTTAAATTGGAAAACTAGGTCCAAACTCCATGTTGTGATGCTCAGATGAAGATACCAATATTTTTATTGGATTCCTCTTTCGGAGAGGTGCAAGTTCGATCTAAAGATCATCTTGATCCGATGAGCAGAACATTTATTTTGAATTTATTTTCTAATATATTCAAATATGTACAGGTCGGCTTTAAGGTTTTGTACCCCAGCAAATGTGTCACACACCCTTAGTGATGGATATAAATAAACTCAACGTTGGAGGACATTTCACTCATCTCCTTATCACACATTTCTCTCTCCACTTCTGATTGGTTCGAGCTACTTGGAGGAAAATCTGCGGTTCACATGTGGGAGAAGGATGAAGACAGTTTCTGCTGCAGCTAGGGTTTCCACTGCAGGTTTGACCAATGTTGACTTTGGTCAACGCATGGTAAAGAGGAGCTGAATTTTGGTATAGACTTAGATTTCTGCAGTCCATACATTTTGGCACAAGAACCGAGGTCAAAGGTTGGCCATAGATCGTGATGTGTTGACTTTTACTTGCTGTTGTTCTGCGTTGACTTTCTGTGTTGACTTTTGAGTTCACTGTTTGGCCGATCTGAGGGTTGTGTGACATTGCTGGTTAGCTAACCAATTGAGACTTTGCTGGTTGAAGCATCCTGTTGACCATCATAACGCAACAACACATTAATCTGTTTCTGGTTTGTCTTCTGTTGATCCACTGGTATGTTCTATCAACATTTTACTTGATTGTTTATGTGATTGCTGTAGTGAAAGTAAAGTTGCATCAAGCATAGAACATCTACATAAATTTACACCGTGACACGTCACCCCGTGTTACTCCTCGATGCACTTAACATAGACCCCATTCCATCGACCTCCTCCACAATTGTGGCTTGCCACGTGATTTCGGTCCTTATCATATCGAGTGTTTCCCCTCGAGTGCTTCCTTTTGAAACTCCGGGGATGAGGCCTCTGGAACATGTCATCCCAACTCTCCTATCACTATTGCATAGATGCCTACCTTCAAGATTTCCAACATTTGACGAACTCTGGGCATGAAACTTGACGGGGATCTCTTTGTCTCGAAACAAGATCTCAGGATTTTTATCGTCGAGAATTCAGTTAACGATAGAGTTGCGATGCAGGAAATTAAGAGTGTGAAGGTTATAATCTTAGGTTTTCATACACCATTCATAAAGTAACCCCACCATGTCTTGACTGCGGTGGTTCTGTAATCACTTGGATTTATGCTAGAACTCAACCATTGCCATTAGAGCTTGCTACATGATTACTCTTCTTGGGTTTTCGATAGCTGAAATGTAAAACACACTCTAGACTTGTCCATTCAGACTCTTAGAGGTTTGCGGTCCCTTTGATCCTCAACATTTTACAAGAAACAAGTTGATCTCGTCTTAGAGATCTACGAGTCTCTTTTGAGGGACAAATAATAATAATAAAACTTGTAAAAACAACCAGAAGGCATACAGTACTCACGAAGGTTATAAGGAGATCAAATTTCCATAAATAAATAGGAGGGCTCCTTCTCAATTCAAATTACTAACACAACCCATACATTCATGCTCAACACTGACAATATTATAGGCCTCTATAATCAGCACATTCAGGCCGATTCGAACCTTAGACATAAACCACAATTGAACACCCAATGCTCATACCACATACAATGGTGTTACCTCGGTGCCCTTCTATTACTCATATAGATTGTAGAAATTTGAATAATTTGTTTGAATTATTCACCAAGATTATCACAGTCCACATACTATTTGAGCTTCATACATAACACATAATCCTCTTCTACGCATTAATCATCACATGCGGAAATAAAAACAACAAGCGGTATTGAAAACATTCACATGCGCACATAGAAATTCAACACATATAACATAGTATGTATACCGAGGAAAGCTTACAGCTGAAAACCCCCTACTGTCTATATATTATAATGAATAATAATCATGTAACAATCTCAGTACAATACTCCTCACAAGTACTCAGTACTGTCTCCAAAAGTTACACACAAACTAGCTCAGTTTTGAACAAGTCACGGGTTCAAAACTCCTCCACTGTTTGCCTACCTCTACTGCGCAATCCAAGATGAGAGAATGAATGGAATGAATTCAAATTCCCTTGGCTTTAACTGCACAATCCTCATTGGAAATCTCCTCCAATGATTGTGCAAATCTCATGAACACTATAGTCACAACTGATAGTAGACTCCACCCTTTCTCCCACCTCTAACACTGGTCTCCACTGAACTTTCCATGCACTGCTATTAACTGATGTGTTATTTAGTTGAATAATGAGTTAATAATTAGTGAATTAATTAATAATTAATTCACACCACTCATCACTAGTGTATTTATCAGTTAGAATAAATACAACTAGTTCAACTAAGTTAAACCGAACACAACTCCACCAACTGTCTCATCAACTCCACCAAACTCTGCCACATGAGTTCTAACTGAAGTCAACCATGCAATAGCTCAACTAACCCATAGGAAATTCGAATTTCCTTCTGCCAGCTACATGTGCCACATCTGTAGCTCGAACTGAAGTGCTTCAAGAGGATAAGATAATGTTTATAGTCCAAATATTATTAAGGGCTAATAATATTCGACTGATCTATTTTTAGACAGGCAGTCTAAAAATAGACTTCGACCTGTATGTCTAAAAATAGTTGTCCATCTATTTTTACCAACTTGACCAATCATCCAAGAATAGCATCTCGCAACTCCTAGACCATGCTCCATATGTCTAAAAATAGACATAGTCTAAAAATAGACTTTTCGACAAAAATCACCTGTGTGGTCCCCCACCTAGTTTAGGTGATCACTTTCCAACTAGGATCAGGAAAGATGTTTCAGGAGGCCTCCTTCATTGTTTCTTGTTGCCATTTTAAACACTCCCTCTCAACAAGAAAGGAATGTCTTTGCATGCGACATGCAACTCCATGCATTCACCCTGCAACCTTCACAAGCGCCATGCAATTCCATCCATGCGACATGCAACTCCATGCACCCTTTGCATGCGCCATGCAAACTCATGCATGCATCATGCAACTCCATGCATGCGCCATGCACCCTTTGCATGCAACATCTCCGAAACTGAATAGGCTCCAAACAACTCAATCAGTCTGATGCATCTATCATCAAAGTCTTCGACCTCTGCTTAGCTACTGCACATTTCATCAGGAACTACTGCGCTGTTGAACTCCTGCACGCATGCACTCTTGCACTTGCTGTTAACTCTGATTCGTGCTCCAGTATCCGACACTGTCACTTTGATCTGCCTGCATCAATCCAACTGATCTGCTACTGCTGCGCTGTGGGCACCTCGTAGCCAGGTTCAACTCATGAGATCCACACCATCTCATGAATCCTGCCCAGAAATCTCCTCTTGGGATTAATCATGCATGTCTCCCCACCTCTCACCTGGTGGTATAGCTGCATGCACTCCCTCTGCCCATCTGGCACGAAATTTCTCTGCATGAGTGGTTTCTTCCACTCCATGATCCTCATCTTGTGGTTGCTCCACATCCCGAGGTTCACTCTTACCTGCATGCAAAACTTGCTCCCTCTCAAGCATCAATTGCATGTCTTTCTTGCACTTCCCAACAGTAGGAAGCTCCGTAGACATCCCATATACTTCAAGTCTGTAGAGATTCTTTGCTCGAATCCCAACCTTCTTGACTTGTCCTGTTGCCTTGTGCCGAAGGAAAAATTTTCCTTCACTGAAGACAACTTCATACCCTTTATCCTCTAACATTGTGACTGAGATCAAATTCTTCTTTAAACCTGGAACATGCACTACATCTTGTAAAAGAATGATTTTACCTGACTCCCTCTGAAAGGTTATGGTACCAATGCCGATCGCATTGTATCGTCCATTGTCACCCAACTCAACATGCAACTGGAGATATTTCTCCACCAAGTCACTGAAAAGATTCACATCTCCCGTCATGTGAAAGGAAGCGCCACTATCAAAATACCACCCTGATCCCAATGCACTAGACACCATGCATGCGATCAATGAGAAGTCCAGCTCAAATTGTGAGGCAAGAGCCTCACTAGCTGCAGCTCCAGCAACCTGCTTGTTCTTCTTCTTTTGTGGACAATTCGTGGCGTAATGTCCATGATCGTGACAGTGAAAACACTTCACTTTGGACATGTCACACTTTTTACCATCCTCACCGGATTTAGAAGCCTTTTCCTTGCCCTTTCCCTTCCTTGCTTTGGCAGCCAAAGCACAATATTCTTCATCAGATGCCTTTGATGAAGATTCATCCTTGGTACTCCGCCTTATCTCCTCTTGCACAAGATCCGACCAAAGTCGCTCCCATCCTGGAAATTTCTCCCGACCATTGACAGAATCCTCATAGGAATGCCAACTCTTCAGAAGACCAAGGAGAGCCAAGCTCACCAAGTCCTCATCATCCACACTAACTCCTACACTCCCAAGCTCATCCCTGCAGTGGACAAACTTGGTCAAGTATACCGGAATAGTGTCATTCTTCTCCATATTCATTTTCCTGAGTTTATCCTTGAGCGCCAACTTCCTCTGGTCGCTCTTGCTCTGGAAAAATTCTGTCAACGCTTTCCACATCAAGTATGGGGAAGATTTTCCATGTAGGCTGGATACTATGTGATCCTTCACGCCCTCCAACATAATCCTTCGACACCTTGCCATCTTCTTTTGCCAAGCCTCAACTTGAGCAGCATCAGTAGGCTTTGGGACTTCAGCATCTATGAAATCCTTCAGCCCATTATCATCTAACACTGCCTCCATCCTATCTCTCCATGCAATATAATTGGTACCTTTTAATTGCATACTCGATATGATATGAAAGAACATTTTGACTTCGCTTTAAAGAAACAACTAACGCAATTGAATTCCAAGCTCAAAACTCAACTGCTTCTGGATCTGTGAGAACAAATTATTTCTAGCACAGAGATCGACTGTAAGGGAATTTATTGGATATATCACCTTTCAAAGAAAGGATGGATCCAGAGGCTACCTGGCCCGTTACAGACTCTGTCTACCGAAATAATTGTAATCACTGTAATAGATCCGATGATCAATTCTGCTCTGATACCATGTAGAAATTTGAATAATAGCTGAATTATTCGCTAAGATTATCTTGGTCACATACTATTTGAGCTTCATACATAACACATAATCTCTTCTACGCATTAATCATCACATGCGGAAATAAAAACAACAAGCGGTATTGAAAACATTCACATGCGCACATAGAAATTCAACACATATAACACAGTATGTATACCGGGGAAAGCTTACAGCTGAAAACCCCCTACTGTTTGTATATTATAATGAAGAAGAATCATGTAACAATCTCAGTACAATACTCCTCACAAGTACTCAGTACTGTCTCCAAAAGTTACACACAAACTAGCTCAGTTTTGAACAAGTCACGGGTTCAAAACTCCTCCACTGTTTGCCTGCCTCTACTGCGCGATCCAAGATGAGAGAATGGATGGAATGAATTCGAATTCCCTTGGCTTTAACTGTGTAATCCTCATTGGCAATCTCCTCCAATGATTTTTCAAATCTCATGCACACTATAGTCACAACTGATAATAGACTCCACCCTTTCACCCACCTCTAACACTGGTCTCCACTGAACTGTCCATGCATTGCTGTTAACTGATATGTTCTTTAGTTGAATAATGAGTTAATAATTAGTGAATTAATTAATAATTAATTCACACCACTCATCACTAGTGTATTTTTCAGTTAGACTAAATACAACTAGTTCAACTAAGTTAAACCGAACACAACTCCACCAAGTGTCTCATCAACTCCACCAAACTCTGCCACATGAGTTCTAACTGAAGTCAACCATGCAATAGCTCAACTAACCCTTAGGAAAAGCGTATTTCCTTCTGTCAGCTGCATGTACCACATCCAAGCATCAAACTGAAGTGCTCCAAGAGGATAAGATAATGTTTATAGTCTAAATATTATTAAGGGTTAATAATATTTGAGCGACTATAAACCACAGACGAGACAGTCTAAAATAGACTTCGACTGTATGTCTAAAAATAGATGTCATATATTTTTACCAACTTGACCAATCATCCAAGAATAGCACCCATAACTCTAGACCATGCTCCATATGTCTAAAAATAGACATAGTTTAAAAATAGACTTTTCGACAAAATCACATGTGTGGTCCCCACCTAGTTTAGGTGACCACTTTCCAACTAGGATCAGGAAAGATGTTTCAGGAGGCCTCCTTTATTGTTTCTTGTTGCCATTTTCAACATAGATGATTTTTTATGTTTGTTTCTTGCATAAAGAACATTCATACCGCAACATAATAACAATGCACACATTCATAAAAATTTCACCATTCCAATCATAGTGAACCATGAACCATTCATACAATGAATACATCATTGGTTTACAACTCAACATGAAGTCAATAACAAGTGATGCATTTAAAATTACTTATGTTGAATCAACGCTAGAGTTGGGCAATTAAGTTAGGGACAACAACTCTCCACCCAACCATAAACTGTGAAAGTTACAAAACAAAAACCCTACTGCAGTATCTAGATCTACTTTGCCTTCTTGTTTCATTAACATTTAACGATCTATTTAATTGAAATATTCACAAAAACACTAAAGTAGACACTAACTGCAACCAACACATCTACAAATTGTTTGCTGAACAATAGACACATGTGACAAGATTACACGATTTTTCGAACAAATGTCTCCGAAAAAACCCAATACGGGAAAATTGGTGCAACAAATCTAGAGTGTTTATATTATTATGCAGAATCTGAATACAACATTCTGGGCACTAGAAATGGTTGGCCCTATAGAGAAATTTCACGACAATTAGTACCTTTCACTCAGAGACAGAAGATATGGCTGTATCACACGCTTAAACGATATTTACAGATCACGAGCCCCTTCTGGCCCACTGGAACCCTTGGCGCTGCCTCTGCAGCCTTTGCGTCATCCCTTAACTAGCCAGCGTCCCCACTGCGTCAACCTTGCTGGTACTACGCTGCCCCAGTTGGGACTGCGTCACCTTGGCTAGTGCTGCGCTGTGCTGGCTGGGTCTGCATCACCTTCGCTGGGCTTACGTAGTCTCTACACAGTCTCTGCGTGAAGCTGGCTGTACTGTGTCCTCCTAGCTGGCTCTGCGCTGAATAGTACCCATTGCTCCTCTGTCTTGCTGTATTCTCGGCCTTGGATCAGATCATCCCTCGCTGATCTCTACCCCTCACTGCATTGCAACTCGTTTCGAATTTCTCAGCAAAACCTCGCCCCAAAAATTCGACTTAGCTTCAGTGCTCTGCCAATGTGTGTGTGTCTCCAACTGACCCCAAGCCTTTCTCTTATACTTTTCTCATTGCACATCAACAACCGTGATCTAATCTCTAATCGATGGCTCAGATTAGAAGACTGCTTGATTCACGTCACTTAGAACATTTCATCACATGTGTTTAATTAATTCACTTTAATTTTTCTAATTCCCTAAGTTAGATTTAGGGTCCTCATTAAAAAAAAATAATTATTTTAATATCTCACACACTAGATGAAATTTCTCCATATGCTTTCTGGGTTTTGGAGGTCTTGTGTGTCTTAGCCCTTCGACAAAATCTTAGGGCTAGAGCACACCAGATGCTACCTCAAAATCTCAACACTCCCTCTTAGCATGAAGTGTGCTCTAGCAATACATCCACACCAAGTATAGCCAGATCTCAGCATCGGCCTCTGCGCTGCAGATGCTTGGTGTGCTACCCTCCATCCACTGCGATGTTGCTTTCTGTACTGCTGCCCATGTCACTACCATTGACACTGCTACATCCGTACTGCAACTCCTTAATTTGCTGCATCATGCTGCCCATAGCACTACCACTGCTAACTCCTGCAATGCAACTCAGTGGCTGAGAAGTAAGAAACTGAAGGACCCCTGCCCAATCATTAACAAACAAGTTAGTCTGGCTGCATCTCTTTGAAGCTCCCTTGGCTGCTGCTCTGCGCTGTCCTCATGAAGCTACTGCGCTGCTACAGCTCTGCACTGTGTAAACACTGCCTCTTTGTGCTGCTGAAGTCCCATCAGCCTCTGCTCTGCTGCTGCCTCTGCACTACGCTTCTCCTTCTACAACGTCCTAGCTCTGCCCTCTGCTTCACTATGATCTCCCTCACCCATTGCTTCACTTGTCCTTCTATCGTCTTAAGGCTCTCGTAGATCGTATGTGATCCAAGAGTTTGGGCACCTCAAGGATCCCACCAAATCCATATTGCCCCACTTACGTGGCTCATGAGCACTCATGGCTACGTCATCATCACTTCCATCGTCCTTTGCTGCAGCTGCCTTGGATTCAGAAGATCCCTTATCCTTCTTATGACAATTGCTGGCGAAGTGTCCAAGTTCGCTACAATTAAAGCACCAGACCTTGGATAGTTCCCTCTTCTTCTTCCCTTGCTGCCTCTGTTCTTTTGATGCAAGGGTTGCATCATCCTCCTCTTCTTTCTTTACCTTGATTGTTCTGCCGTTGCTGCTTTGCCTCTTGGTAAATCTCTTGATTTCCTCCTGACAAAGGATTTCCCACATGTTTGCCCAGGATGGTAACGCTGCCCTGCCAAAGATGCTTAAGACAAACGTTTCCCATTCCTCGGTGACTGCATTCAGGGTAGTCCTCATCAAGAGCCCTTCATCCGGAGTCGCACCCATGGCAATCAGTTGGTCCCGGATAGTCTAAAATCTGAAGAGAAAGGGATCTATTTCCTCACCCTTCTGCATCTAGAACAACCAAATTTGATTCTCCAGAAGCATCTTCCTTTGGACAAAGCTTCCTTGATACATCGTCTCCAAAGCTATCCACATTTCATTTGCCGTGTTCTTCCCAACAATATGTGGCACGACGTGATCTTTGAATCTATCCATGATCAAATGCTTATCCCGCGCTTGATTCTCCTTGAATTTATTCAGAGGATTTGCATCAGTGGGCATAACTAGGAAATTCTCAGCTTGGTCCTTGATGTCGTACTCATCCAGGTTTGTCAAAATCCCGACCCTCCAGATAACGAAGTGGGACATGCTGTCCAACCTGTCCTGATCTCTTAGTCCATGAGACACCATCTTTGCTCAAATATGTCAGAACTTATACTGCTCTCCCTCTTTCTGTTGCAACCCTCAACAGAAATACTGGATATGGGTTTCTAGGCGATTAGAAACCCTCTATAGTAGCTACTCTCTTCGACAACTGATTTCCCTCCCAGAATTCCTACAGTTCTCTACTATCAACCTCCTAATCAAATCTCAGATCTGTTTGGTGCAGATTTTCTGAGCAACTGTTCTCCTCCCTCTCTTGTCACCTTTGTTAGGCACGATTCTGCGCCGACAGAATCTCCGCCACACCAGAAATCTCTGAATATTTGAAGCTCCGCTTCCGGACTACGACAGATCTGTACAAACCCTCAAAACTGGACTACGTCCCTTTGGCTGGCCTCTCCGTGAGTAGATTGGCTCAATGCAGCGTCTACGTAGCGACTGCGTAGCGCATGCTGCTCCTACGTCACTCTGGAAGGCTCTGCGCTACCTCTGCATCACTCAGCTAGGACTGCATCACCCCTACGTGGCCTTTGTTGAGACTGCGTCCTTTTGGTGCTGTGGTGCCCTTTCTGGAACTCTGCTGCTTCAATTTCCTTCTCTGCAAAAAACTTCTTCAGCTGCTCTGCTAATGGATCAACTTGATCTGCAATGCTATGATACCATTTGAAAGTTTCAAAACAGAAAACATACTGCAATATCTAGATATACTTTGCCTACTTGTTTCATTAACATTTAACAAGTTATTTAACTGAAATATTCAGAAAAAAACTGAAGTAGATACTAACTTCTGCCAACACATCTACAAATAATTTACTGAACAATACACACGTGAAAAGATTACACATGAATTTTCGGACAAATGTCCCCGGAAAAACCCAATGCGGGAAAATCAGTGCAACAACTCTAGAGGGTTTATATTATTATGCAGAATCTAAATAGAACATTCTAGGCACCAGAAATGGTTGGCCCTATAAAGGAATTTCACGATAATTAGTACATTTCACTTGGAGACAGAAGATATGGTTGTATCACACCCTCAAACGGGATTTACAGATCACGAGCCCCTTCTGGCCCACTGGAACCCTCAGTGCTATCTCTGCAACCTCTACGTTAGCCCTTAACTGGCCAGTGTCTCCACTGCGTCACCCTTTTTGGTGCTGTGCTGCCTCGGCTGGGACAACGTCACCCTGGATGGTGTTGCGCTGCCCCTACGCTGCACTGTTTGGTGCTGCGCTACCCTTGCGCTGCGCTGGTTGGGTTTACGTCACCTTGGCTGGGCTTATTGTCTGCTCAACTTAGTGTTCCTAAATTGATGTCATAAATTGTCAGCCAGGGTTAGTAAACTGTTGATGTGAAGTGCACTATATGTGCCTAGGTATCTGCTTCTCACTACGTTGTGTTTAGTGTTTTTCCAATGTTTTTGGTTTTGTATTTTTATTCTAAGAGGAAAAGAACTAAGTGTTGGTAAAGAGAAGTTGTTGGTCACACTAAAACAGAGCAAAACCTATTCTAAACTATGTATGGCACTTGAGAACAGAAAATGCAAAACTTTAACAAGAAAAATAACTCATAACATGAATTCAATAACTCATAACATGAACTCATTCCAATTCATTCATTAGAAATATGTTGGAATAATTTGAGAAAATGATAAGTTTAATGCAATGAGGTTCTTCTAAGTAAACAACAATCTACAATATCACAGAGAAAATCCCATCCATGGCTAGAAATTTGTTGGAACACATTTGGAAAAGATAGTCTGCAACATAGTGAGTGACTCTATTCTAAATTATCCTATGAGACTGAAATTAATCCATTCCGAAACTCAAATTGTCACTACTAAGCCTCATTCGAAAATTAGAAATATTTTGGAATAGTTTTGGAAAAAAGGCTATTTGTAAAATTATAAGAGATTGCAGAATAGTCAAGGCCTTGAACTGATATCACTAATTCCTGTCCATATGATGATGTGTTGGAAGAGATTAATAACAAGAGTAGTTTGTAAATAATGAAGGCCTTGAAGTCTAATGGAACAAAACTAACATACAACTAACTAATGAAACTGGAAATACTTTAAACAGAACTGAACAAGAGTGCAACCAATCAAACTTGAAATATAGTGAACAGAATTGAACTAGAGTGCCATTAACCTCCGGAGTTTTACAACTAAACTAAAGTGCAACTAATCACTGAAATACTACAGCTCTATCTCACTCGGTGTTAGTGATATTTTGGAACAATTCATAAGAGCAAGACTGGCTGTAACAATTGATGTCAGTGAGCATAAAAATATGAAGTTCAGAAAAAAAATGCAACTAGACTCTAAAACACCACAACTATGTCTCATTCAGTGTTAGTGATATTTTGGAGTAATTCGTAAGAACAAGACTAGCTGTAACATTTGATGTGAATGAGCATAAAAACATAAAGTTCAGAAAACTACTTGAACTAGGAATGAAACAAGGCTAAAGTTACTTATCTAAACAATATGGACAGAGCTTCTCGGGCAGTAGGGGCCCTACCACCGGATTAGCATACAAATCTCCTCAAGATTGCCTTAGATCATGCAATGAAGTTGAATGTCTTTCATTAAAGAGAAAATTATTCAGAAACAGAGTATTACGGGCTTTTGAGATCTAACAACAAAACATCAATCTAGCTAGCTGTCTCTCGGTCTCCCGAGTCACTCTTATAAAAGAAATACATAACTACCCTTGAGAGGAAATAGGGATAAGTGTATTTCCCAATTAAAATCAAATTGGAACTCTTGTGGAAGCCTCGTACTCTTGCTGGAGACATCTGTAGAGTCCCTGTCCTGGTAGGAATCTGCTTCTTAGTTTTGATCTCTTCCACGTGCATAACCACCTATAGATTCTTGCTCAGACTTCGTAGAGAGAAAGAAATGATGGGGGAGTGTTGTGGAATTCAACCATATGCGTTTTTCTTTGAAGTGACACCTGTAACCTATGAGAACATGAAGATAACTGCGGAATAGACGACTAGCTACAGAATGGCTGCATTCTGTAGCTGAGTCTAGTAAAAAATTACTACAACATCAAAACCACAAAAATATAGCAAGTCAGTCATTTTATACATTCTTAAAGTGACTTTAATTAATCCTACTGATCATTTAAGCCTGTAATTGATAAGGGACAAAAGAAATGAAGTGAAATTGGGTGAAATAAAAGGACATCTTTGGGGCTCAACACTTATGTAGCCTCTGCGCAATCTCTGCATGAAGCTGGTTGAAATAGGTCCTCCTGGCTGGCTCTGTGCTGGCTGGTACTCACTGCCCCTCTGTCTTGTTATATTCTCGGCCTTGGATCAGATCATCCCTCCTCGATTTCTGCCCCTCACTGCACTGCAACTCGTTTCGAATTTCTCAGTAAAACCTTGCCCCAAAAATTCGACTTAGCTTCAGTGCTCTGCCAATGTGTGTGTGTCTCCAACCAACCCCAAGCCTTCTCTTATACTTTTCTCGTTGACACATCAACGATTGTGATCTAATCTCTAATCGACAGCTCAGATTAAAACACTGCTTGATTCACGTCACTTAGAACATTTCATCACACGTGTTTAATTAATTCACTTTAATTTTTCTAATTCCCTAAATTAGACTTAGGGTCCTCATTAAAAAAAATAATTATTTTAATATCTCACACCAGATGAAATTTCTCCAAACGCTTTCTGGGTTTTGGAGGTCTTGTGTGTCATATCCCTTCCACAAAATCTCAGGGCTAGAGCACACCCGATGCTACCTCACAAATCTCAACATAAACGAGGTTCAACTAATTCTCACTTGCAGTGGTCACCCCCGAGCCAAATTCTAAAGCTTGAGGTGAGGTGCTTCTGAGTGGTTTCAACCAATCAATACTGATGAAAAGGATGTATCAAGGCCATTCTGCTTTGATCCACAAGCTAAGCTCATTAAACTCATTGTTCAGGTAAATTTATAGTCATGCCAACAATTCACAATATAAAGAAATCCAACTCACGTTTAGGAGAAGAGAGTCCAGTATAAGGAAGGTTCTTCAATGGTTAAGCTGTTAATGGGTAAAGAAATCGCTTCTCTAAGTGGTTCCTCGGTTAGTTAAGCACCCTAACTTTAGCCCCAAGGAAACTACTGCTGATTCATTAACCCTCACAAGTACGAGTTATTCTTCCCAATCCAACAAGTTCATCAATCCGCAAGCTTCCAGTGGTTTCTTCAGCCTTACAAGAAAGCCACGCTCTTTGAAAATCACCAGAAATCCTCACACAGAGGGTTCCTCGATATCCTGTTTTCAGGAATCTATTCAACATAAAGGGTGATTTGATCTCTCTCCCTTTTTCTATGTGTTCTTACTCAACCCTTTCTAATATGCAACATTCTCACTTTCTGGAAATGCCTCCCCCTATGTGTGAGCGAGAGTGAGAACATGTATGAGTCGATGTGTCAATGTCCCTATTCCTTCTCTCTAAAAACTCACCAAATGTCCTTTACTTACCATGATTTTCACAATAGTCCAGGTTCTGACAACACAATCCATATTCATAAATTTTTTCCTGCGTTTGCTTGCTATTTGTCCTGAAGGATACTTGGACCAGTCCTTCGTCTTTCAGTTAAATTCAATGCATAGTCAACACCTTCAATTCTTTCAGCCAACCTAGATTGATATTTTAAAACAACCATTTCCTTACGCAACCTTCTACCACAAGTAATTTAATCCATGTCCCTCTCTCAACCATTTGAAAATAATTACAATTGTTTGAAGAGAGAAAATGTTAACTAGGGGATATCACATTCCACTCCCCCTTGAGGGGGAACAACATCCTCGATGTTCAATAACCTTAAACAAGACAAAAGAAACATATATGGAGCTTTATACAAACAACTTTGTAGAACATTTATAATGTGTTTACAATTTTCTTCACTCAACAAATAGGAAAGGATATGTCGCCCGCATCTGGTTAACCATTTCCCACGTGGCTTCTTCGGGCCCAAAGTGCCCCCATTGCAATTTGAATTTATTACTCGGTTTTGGAGCATGAGCTATCTCCGATCCAGGATGCATGAAGGTTCCAGCTAGAACCCTCCTTCTGGTTCCACCTATAACATAGTCCAATCAATAACATGATTAGTGTCATGTACACATCTTTTAAGCAATGAAACATGTAGAACATCATGGACTTTTATCGACGAAGGTAAGGCTAATATATAGGCCATGAGATCTAGGTGGATATTGGTGGCCACCTGCCTATTCCACTTGGACGCCCACCATTGTTTCTTTCAGTTTTTCAGTTTCCTTAATAGGAGCACAATTTACTATTTTTGATAGTTTTTTGGGTCTTGAACTTTTAGAGCCGTTTTGAGGCCATAAACGGCATTTTTTGGGATAATCGGGGCCAAGATGGAGTTTTGACCAATGTTGGCCCCTCGAAAGTTGTAGTACTCAAATAGATATTTCTAACGAGGTATTGTGTGCATCAAACATATATCATATGCCAAAGTTACGCCCACGGGAAGTTGATGTACCAATTTACCTAGATGGGGCCCATAGTTTTGGCGCTTCATCTCCTAGGGTTAGGTTTTTGGATGTTTAGGGTTTTCCATTGTTTCTAAATAATAAATAGGCCTTCGAGCCTCATTGTAACATAGTTCAAAGACATGTAGCCGCCACATCTCTTCTCATAGATAAGATACCATCGCCTGATCTAGTTTATTTCCATTATGTCTGTAAGCATATTTCAATTATTTGATTTTAATGAAATGAAGTTTTATTCCTATTGCGTATCTGCGTTTATATTTATTTATGTATTTTATTGCGTTCCTGTATAAGTCCGAATTAATGGTACTAGAGCGATTTGTTCTTTCTCGATCTTTCTTTGCATGCCCCTAACGAGACCAGGGTACAAGGAGTTAGGGCTCGATCTAGTTGAAACTTTGCAAGATCACCCTCACAAACCCTGACGACCTCCCATGGAGGAAGAAAAGAAAGATGAGGGAGCATGAGATCCTATCAAAATATTGCTCGAGGAGGCCCTCGAGAAACAAAGGAATGCGATAATGGACAACTTTGCCCAGATTCTTTGACGACCACCCATCGACGACGCTTCTTCATCCGACAACCACTATGGAGGCACCACTCCCTTTAAAGTATAAGTCAACATTGACAGTCCCACATTTGAAGTCCAGATAGATGAAAATGCCGTAGATAAATGGTTAAATATGTTGAAGGATATTTTTCTGTTCCTGATTTTTCCAATAGGGAAAAGAAAGCCTCCCCCCACATCAGGGATTGGTGGGAAACATATTGTGAGCAGAAGGATGAGGGGGAACCCTCACTGTTCTCGGCCGCACCCACTTGGAATTCTTTCCAAGATGCCATCAAGGAACGATACTACTCTGTCGGGAGCTATGATGACAAGTATATACAATGGACTACTTTGCGGCAACATAGGGGTCAATATATGCGTGAGCTAACAAATATTTTCCATGCCCTGCAGACAGAGCTGGGTATCAAATATTATGAAAAACATCTGGTTCTCAAGTACCACGATTGTTTGCACAAATACATTCAAGAGGAAATGGAGTTCTTAGAAATCTCCTTGCTTGGTGCAACATATCGATATGCTTCCTAAATTGAAAAAAAAAATCAAGCAGAAGAAGCGAGACTTTTGATCTGCAAACCCAAAGCAGAACAAAGGTACCCCCAATACACAAAGAAAAGGACAGAGCCCGACCGAGACCCCCCAGGGCAACTCCTCGAAGCCGCAAGCCAATGGTGACAAGAAGGCAAAGAAGGACCCCGATAAGTTGTGTGAGTTCCATAAAAGCCCCACTCATAACACGAATGAATGTTGCGCAAAGCAGGCACTGGTGGCCGAGCTCGGAGACTTAGAGACAAATGCATGTTCTGATTTTGAGTTGGAACTAGACAAGGGTAATCAGGTCATTGACGCAGAACCCATTGTGACGGTAGCCACCACGAAGCTCCAAAAGTGGAACCTGAAGATCCAAAGGAGGGGGAGCGCCTCTTTCACTCACAGATGTGGGTGAAGGGCTTGCCGCTATAATTCATTATCAACAACAAGAGCCAAAAGAACCTCATTTCAGAAGAGGTCGTGATGTAGTTGGGCCTACCAACCACACCACACCCGCAGTCATACACCATTGAGTGGATTCACGAAGAATGAGATCTCCGCGTCAGCCAACAATGTCGCCTTCCCTATAACATCAAGCCCTTCACAGATGAGGTATTGTGTGATATAGCTCCTCCTGAAGTTTCTGATGTATTATTAGGCCAACCATACTTGTGTTAGCGTCATGTCGTGTATGAGTTTAGGTCTGACACTATTATTATTTCTTTGGGTAATAAATTGTACAAGATACCGGAGGTAGCCCCACCCACTGACATCTCTTTGATCTCTGCTAAGAAATGCAGTAACATCATCTCCCAGACCAGGAAATTTGTTTTCTTTCTGATTCACTCTCAAAGTTAGGGGAATATTGTAGCCACATCAATGGCCCCTGGGAAGGGTTCCTCCATGCAACAGAAGCAGGTGGATACGATCATGGAAGAATACAGGGACATCTTCTCCTCACCCGTATGGGTACCCTTGCACTATCAGGAAAGCATTCGATCAATCTGACTCTCAGATCACCTCTACCTAATGAGGCGATATATCTCCGCTCCATTCTAGAAAATGAAGAGATCAAGTGGAAAATCCAAGAGTTGCTGCAAAAAGGGAACATCCAACCAAGTTCCTCGCCTTTTGGGAGCCTGATTGTACTTGTATATAAGAAGGATGGGACTTGGAGGCTTTGCATTGATTATCGGGCACTAAACAAAACCACTGTTAGGAACAACTATCCAATCCCATGGAATGATGATCTTCTAGACCAACTCAAGGGGGCCAAGTATTTCAACAAGATCGATATGAAGTCTGGCTATCACCAAGTTCCAATAGAGCCCAAATATGTATGGAAAACCACCTTGAAATCCAAGGAAGGCCTTTTTGAATGGTTGGTTATTCCCTTCGGGTTGAAAAATGCCCATGCTACTTTTACGCTGCTAATGGATAACATATTGCGGCCCTTCACCAAATCATTCGTGGTTTTTTATTTGGACGACATCCTCATCTTCAACAAGAGTTGGGAAGAACACTTGCAACATATTTGGCAGATCCTTCAAACCCTTCAGAAAAACAAACTGGGTACCAAATTGGAGAAATGCACCTTTGGGATGAGCCAGATCCAATATCCGGGTTACTTCATAGATGAGTGTGGCATGCATGTGGATCCGACTAAGATCCAAGTCATTCGGGATTGGCCAGCCTCGACCACTCTAATAGCGCTTCACAGTTTTTTGGGCCTTGTAATTTTTTATCGAAGGTTCGTGTTGGGATTCTCCCATATCACTTGGCCTTTGAGTTAAATTATTAAGGGTGGGACGACAACAAAGTTTTCTTGGTCCGAATCCCAACAGAAGACGCGTTGAGTTGAAGCACCACCTCTACTTTTCACTGGTACTCACACTACCAGACTTACAACAACCATTTGAAATTGAGACAGATGCCTCCGATTATGCTATTGGTGCAGTCCTCACTGATCACGGGCATCCAATGGCCTATCATTGTGAGACACTTTCTGATACAATTCAAAAGTATCCCACCTATGATAAAGAGATGTATTCCATCATGCAGGCTTGCCGGCAATGGAAGCATTACATTCTAGGGAAGGAGACATTCATCCACATCGATCATCGACCTCTTCAATTTATACAGACACAAGGGAAGTTGCAGAACGATCGCCATAAGAAGTGGTCTACATATCTGCAAAAATTCCACTTGAACATTAAATACAAAATGGGCAACACCAATCATGTTGCACACTGCCTCAACTGGCCCCCAGTTGCAGCATTGACTACTGTTCTCAACTCTTGTGGCCACGAGGCCTTTGGATGGCCGCAACTATACAAAACTAATCCAAAAGTCCCCTCCACATACTAGACTCTAGTAGATGGAAAAAAGTTCATGATTTCCACCTCTAGGACATATTATTATGCTACCCGGGCCACCTTTGTGTTCCTTAAAGTGAGCGTGCCAAACTGATTTTGGAGGCGCACTACAGTCGGGTTGCAGGACAATTTGGTGTGGAGAAAAATGTGGCTGTACTACATAAGTACTTTTATTGGCCAAAATGCCGACTAGATGTTGGGAAATATACCATATCTTGTAAGGCCTGGTATATTGAAGATGAGGATGTCGTCCCAGATAAACAACCACGAATGAGTTGGTGAAGGGCCACAATATGTTATCCATCAAGAAGAAAGGCCCGTACTCTCCTCTGCCTACTCCCAACCAGCCTTGGGAATCGATCTCCATGGAATATATGTCTGACCTCCCTTATACCAAGCATGGTAATGAATGTGTAGTTGTGGTTGTGGACAAATTTTCTAAGATGGCTATATTGGAGGCCCGCAAGAAGAGCATCACGAAAGAGGACACTGCCAAACTCTTCTTTTAACAAGTATGGGTACATTTTGGGATCCCACATACCATTATATCAGATCGATATAGCAGGTTCTTGAGCATAGTCTAGTCAAGCCTCAGGAGACTATTGGACACCAAGCTCACCAACTCGACTGCATTCCATGCCCAGACTGATGGTCAGACAAAGGTTGTCAACAAGATGATAGTGCACATACTCCGCATGTACAACACTAAGCATCCACGAAATTGGAATGAGATCCTCCCCTATGTGCAACACAATTATAACATAGCTCTCCATATCTCGAATGCTCGTAGTTCCTTTCAAGTAGGTCTAGGATTTCAGCCATTGTGTCCGATTGATGTTGCCTTAGCTCATGCGACTACACAGAAAAAATAAAACATGTACTATCCGAGGTTGATAAAGGAACCAAATTTATTGAACATATCCAACACATATGCCAGTAGGTTCATGATATCTTGGAGAAGTCCAATGCCAAGTACTAGTAGCGACATGATTAACATCGGGTGCCACACAAGTTTTAGGTGGGCGACAAAGTTTGGTTTCATTTGCCGAAAGAACGCCTAACTAGAGCTCATCGGAAGCTCATACCACTTAGATATGGGCCTTACACCATTATCAAGGCTGTGGGAGACAATTCTTTTGAGCTCAAAATTACCCCATTCCTTGGCCTACACCAAGTGTTCAATGTGGACCGCCTTCAACCATACTTTCCATCATAGTTGGACACATCAGACATTGCAGAAAAACTTACACTAACAGAGCTAAACCATAACTGCATGGAACATGCCACAACTGATCGGATCATGGACACGCAGATCAAGAACACTTGCCAACAGAAGATACAACTGTATTGGGTTGTCAAAGCTGACCAACTCCTGCACCAAGGCAAGTGGCTCACCAGGGACCAAGTTCAACATGAGTTTCCTCATCTCATGGAGAAACTCAACGTAATGGGGACCATTACTTCCTAAGGGGGGAGGACTGATTTAGGTGGATATTAGTGGCCACCCGCCTATTCCACTTGGAACCCACCGTTTTTTAGTTTTTTTAATTGTAGCACAATTTAATATTTTTGGAAGTTCTTCATGTCTGAAACTTGTGGAGTCATTTTGAGGCCCTAAACAATGTTTTTTGGGAAAAATCGATAGTTGTAGTCCTTAGATAGATATTTCTAACGAGGTATTGTGTGCGTCAAACGAAGATCATATGCCAAAGTTATGTCCCTGGGAAGTTGATGTACCAATTTACCCAAATGGGGCCTATATTTTTGGCACTTCATCTCATAGGGTTAGGTTTTTGGATGTTTAGGGTTTTTCATTGTTTTTCAATAATAAATAGGCCTTTGAGCCTCATTGTAACACAATTCAGAGGCATGTAGCCACCACATTTCTTCTTAGAGTTAAGCTACCATCACTCGAGCTAGTTTATTTCCATTTTGTCTATAAGCATATTTCAGTTATTTGATATTAATGAAATGAGGTTTTATTCCTGTTGTGTTTCTGCATTTATGTTTATTTATGTATTTTATTGCGTTCATGCATAAGTTTGGATCACCACCGACACAATCCTTTCAAGTATCTTGAAAGACCCACAAAATTGTGGTGACAACTTGGCACATGACCCAATCTTCAAGGAAATTTTCTTGGGTTCAACTCAAGTAAACATGCGCCTCAACTTGGAACTCCTTATTCACCCTATGATGATCCACATAGATTATCTTCCCATCTCGTGCCACTTTTAAATTTTGCCTAAGTACTTGCATTTTTTGCTCCATCTCTTTTAACACATGAAGCCCAATAATGACCTTGGTCAGTGAATCTCTCCAGCTGATATGAGTATTGAAACTCCTCCCATAAGGTGCCTCGAATGAACTCATATTCAGAGATTCTTGGTATCCATTATTGTAGGAGAATTATACAATTGGAAGGTACTCTTCTCACTTCTTGGGTTGGTGCATCATATACATCCTCAACTTGTCTTCAAGTATTCTATTCCTCCTCTCTGTTTTCCCATTCATTTGTGGATGATACACTATATTGAATACCAATTCAGTCCCCAATCCTACAAAATCCTCCTTCCAAAACTTGGAAGTGAACTTGGCATCTCTATTATCTTCTTGGGAACTCCATGCACCTCACAATCTCTTTTATGAAGATTTGAGCCACCTCATTAGCTGAGTTGGTGGAATTGACTTCTATGAAATGAGTCACTTTTCTCAACTTGTCAATGACCACCACAATTGCATCATGTTTTTTGGAGTTTCTTGGTAACCTGGTAAAGAAATCCATGAAGATCAATTCCCACTTTGATTCTGGAATGGGAATGTGCTACAATGACCCTGTTGGGTGCTTACACTTAGCCTTCACTTGTTTGCACTCCATGCATTTATCAACAAAATCAAGAACTTCTCTTTTCAAAATAGGCCAATAATAAAACCTCTTGATGGCTGTGAGAGTCTTTTGGTATCCCGGGTGGTCGGAATATGGCTTCACATGAAATTATTTCACTATGAGTCTTGGTGTTGGCTACTCCATTCACATTCTTCGGTGTTGGAAACTCCATTATGACCTTGATCTTTTCTGGATCAACTGATATCCCTTCATTGGAGACAACATGCCCAAATAGTGTATCCTTGAATTGAAGAATTCACACTTACTAAGCTTTGCACATATGTCGTGTTCCCTCAAAAACCATAGCATTGCAACCATGTTCCTTTATTTTTCTGCTCTAGTCCTTGAATATACCAATATGTCATCAATAAAGACAATAAAAAATTTGTCCAAATAAGGATGTAACACTGTTCATTAAACCCATGAGAGTAGCAGGGGAATCAGCAAGCCCAATTGGCACCCCCACAAGCTCGTAATGCCATATCTAGTACAAATTGCAGTGTTATGGATGTCTTCTTCCTTGATGTGCAATTAATGATAGCTTGACTTCAAATCAATCTTGGAGAAGAATACTGCTCCCCTCAATTGGTCAAATACATAATCAATTCATGGCAACAAATACCTATTCTTAATAATCCCTTTATTTGTTTGCTTATAGTCAATACAAAGTTTGAGAGTACCATCCTTGTTCTTCACAAACAATACTAGTGCTTCCCATGGATATGCACTTGGTATTATATAGCCTTTTATAGCCTTTATCCAACATTTCTTTGCACACTTGATGATATCCTTACCTCAAATCAATCTTGGAGAAGATTGCTGCTCCCCTCAATTGGTCAAATAAATCATCAATCCATGGAAATGAATACCTATTCCTAATGGTCACTTTATTTAATTTCCTGTAGTCAATACAAATTCTGAGAGTACCGTGCTTGTTCTTCACGATCAGGATTGGTGCTCCCCACAGAGACACACTTTGCATTACATAGCCTTTATCCAACATTTCTTTAAGATGTAATTTCAACTCGTGAAATGGTTCTATAATCGATTGGATTTACACTATAACTCAACTATTTCCATTAAGTTTGTATGAGGCACTCATTGCTGTTATCCCTCCTGAGCTTGCTACAAGATTACTCTTCCTGGGTTTTCGATAGCTGAAATGTAAAACAAAATCTAGGATTTGTCCATTTAGACTCTAAGAGGTATGCGGTCCCTTTGATCCTCAATTTTTCACTGGAAAAAATTCATCTCGTCCTAGAGATCTACCCGTCTCTTTTGAGGGACAAATAATCATAATAAAACTCGTAAAAGCACCCAAAAGGCATATGAAAACATAAATTTCTCTTTTCTTTGACTCCACTCTCTCTCTTTTTTGACTTTTTCGCTAAAATTTTTCTTCTTCTTGCACAAAAATCGAAGTGATGAATTGATGGTGAATGAGGTAAAACTTCCTTGTAGATATACATGTCCAGGAGGTCGAATCACTGCCTCTTTTAGGCTGACTTGGTATTTGGAGGACATTTTGACTCAATAAAATATTTTTCTTTTTCTTACAAGAAGTCCAAATGGGACTTTGATTCAATTACATTTCTTTGACTCATAATTTTTTTTTCTTTTGATTCAATCAACCCTATAAGCATGAAGAACATGCTTTGAATAGAAATAAAATAATAATAATGAATATAATAAGTACATCAATGATACATTTCTATTACATTACGAAAACCGACACTAGTTACATTTTCAACACATTTGTGGATGACTTTCTGTACTAAAAGCCAATCCAGTCTCCAATCCTACGAAAAAATCATTCCAAAATTTGGAAATGAACTTGGCATATCTATATGAAATGATCTTCTTGGTAACTCCATGCAACCTCACAATCTCTTCTATGAATATTCGAGCCACCTCACTAGATGAGTTGGTGGACTTGAATACTACGAAATGACCCACTTTGATCAACTTGTCAATGACCACCATGATTGCATCATGTTGCATAGAGGTTATTGGTAACCTAGTGATGAAATCCATGGAGATCACCTCCCACTTCCATTCTGCAATGGGAATGGTATGTAATAACTTTTTTGGGTTCTTACATTCAACCTTCACTTGTTGGCACTCCATGAATTTAACAAAAAAATCAACCACTTCTCTTTTCAAATTAGGCTAATAATAAAATTTTTTGATGGCCATGAGATTATTTTGGCATCTTGGGTGGCTGGAATATGGCTTCCCATGAAATTGTCTCATTATGAGTCTCTTAAAATCTTCATTGTTCAACACATATAATCTACTCTTGGATCTAACTAACCCATAATTTGAAAGCTTCTTAATCCTTTCCACCCTCACCCTCTTGCTGTATATTTTCCTTTATTTGATGATATTTCTCATCATGTTGTCCTACAATTTTGACTCACTCTCCCAGCTCAATCTCATAAGAGCTTATGGCTGCTAGTTGATTCACATGAATCATTCCACTGCGTTTATCAACAACAAGTCTTTTTTATTTTCCCTTGATATACCTAATCTTAAAGTCGAATTCAATAAGAATAACCAACCACCTAGCTTGTCTTGCGTTCAACTTAGGTTGGTTAAACAAATACTTGAGTCCTCCATAGTCTTCCATGAGTGTGAATTTTCTGTCGAGGAGGTAATGGCTCCCTATCTTCAATGCATGGATAATGAAAACTAACCCTAGATCACGAGTAACAAATTTTTCCTGATGTTCATTTAACTTCCGTGACTCAAGAAAACTAACTACCCCTCTTGCATCAAGACTCCAACGAGACCCTCCTTGCATGCATTTGTACAAACCACACAATTTTTGTTTGGATCTATACTTCTCAACACTGGTGCATAAGTGAGAAACCCTTTCAACTGCTCAAAGATTGCTGCACATTCAACTATCCATTTAAATTTCTTTCCTTTCCTCTACAAAGATGTCATAGGATTACCTAACTTGGAAACCTTTCTGATGAACCTCCTATAATAGCCTGCCAACCCCATGAACGATCTAGTCTTATTCACATTATTTGACGTTGGCCACTCCATCATGGCCTTAATATTTTTTGGATCCACTGATATCCATTTGTTGGAGACAATGTGCCCCAAAGAGTGTAACTATGACTTGAATAATTCACACTTACTAAGCTTCGCATAGAGCTTGTGTTCCCTCAACAACTGTAGCATTGCAACCAAGTTCTTTTCGTGTTCTTATTCAATCCTTGAATATACCAAAATGTCATTAGTAAAGACAATAATTTTTTTTTTTTCCAAAAAGGATGCAACACATTGTTCATTAAACACACGAAAGTGGTAGGGGCATTAGTAAGCCCAAAGGGCACCACAACAAACTCATAATGCCTATATCTGATACAAAATGCAGTCTTATAAATGTCTTCTTCCTTGATGTGCACTTGATGATAGCCCGAACTTAAATTTATCTTGGAAAGATTGTTTCTCCCATAAATTGGTCAAATAAATCATCAATATGTGGCAACAAATACCCATTCTTGATGGTCACTTTATTTAGTTTCCTGTAGTAAATACAGAGTCTGAGAGTACCATCCTTTTTCTTCACGAACATGACTGGTGCTCCCCTGGGAGGCACACTTGGCCTTATATATTCTTTATCCAACAATTCTTTAAGTTGTAATTTCATTTCAACCAGTTCAGGTGTAGTCATCCTATATAGTGTCGTAGATGCTGATGCCACTGTAGGCAGTAACTCAATAGAAAAAATATACCTCTGTGAGGAGGCAGTCTAGGGATTTCCTCGGGAAAGACATTGTAACTACTTCAGGATGATATATTTGGTTAAGATGTCATCGTCATTATTCTCAGCGTTGTTTTTGGCTTTCTCATTATTGGAAATTTGCAAAACAAATAAGATGCATTCCTTCCTACTGCTTCTCCTAGATTGCATGGCTGTGATCAGTTTCACAGAGGTATGATTTAGCTTCCCTTGCAATATATTCCTTTCTCCATGCTCATCTAGGCACTCAATTGACTTCTCAAAATAGTCAACTTTGGTCTTGTGTGCCTACAACCAATCCATGCCCAACAACATGTTGTACGTGCCCAATGGTAGCACATTGAGATTTTCCACTATTGGCATCCCATTTAATTCAATTGGGAAATACTTCTCCCAGATTCGACCCTCTTCCTTATTACCATTTAATTGAAGTAGACAATATTCCTCATGTGATTGTTGGTTCAATTGACATCGTTCTACAAACATTGGGCTAACGTAGCTATAATTAGAATTGGGGTCAATCAAAACATAAATGGTTTGATTTCAAATCTTATATTCCATCTCGATTATGTAATCTTGACGATCTACCTGCCGATTATCCAGTGCCGTGTAGATCCTGGGCATACCACGTGCCACATATCCCACAATTTGTGCTTCCTGTGCTTTGTATAGCCTCATACCAATGTGTTTGTGCTATGTGAAATCCTTCCTCAAGTGTTTTTCACCACATATCCAATACTTATATGGGTCGTTCCCATAACTTCGTTGAATCTCTTGAGTGACGGGGACATGATAATTTATTCCTCAACCATTTTTTGCCTTTTCCCTTTAAATTTGGCATTGTTTTTAGACTTCCAATCAGATTTAAACTCTGGCTTGTTCTTGATTGAGCATAACAATGTCTCAAATTTTTAATGGTATCGTTCAATGCCTGTGCCTCATGGATCTCAATTTGACTTATGAATGATAGAGGTAACCCACTAATAAACCTATGAAAATTTTCCTTCTCATATTTAAGATATGACACAGATCTCAACAACTCAAAGAACTTGGTGACATATTCTTCATCCAAAATTTGTCCCATCTCAAATTCATAAAATTCTTCTGCTTTGCTGTCATAGTAGCCATTTGATAAATATTTTTCTCTGAAGAGCCTTTCAAATTAATTCCAGTTCAATTCCTCTTCAATTATGCCCCTAACATTTTTCAAGTCTTCCCATCATATGTTTGCATTTCCTTTTAGGCTATAGGTGGATACCTTTGCTTTCATGTTCTCAGAATAGTTATGTATTATTAAGAACTACTTCATTCCAAGTAGCCAAGCTTTTTCATCTTCAGATTTCATCTCTCCATCAAATGTGGGTGGTTTTGCCTTCTTAAATTCTTTGGGTATGTTGTACCTTAAGAGACAATTCCTTAGCCATGATTAGGAATCAATGCTTAAGACATTATCCTTAAGACATTATCTGATTATGTCACAAATGAATATATATATGTCTCCATCTTATAAACCCTTAAAATTGATTATGCAACCCTTAAATATCAAATCCATGCATGTTCTGCAATGCTATATTTCACTTATGCTGAATTGAATGAACGGAAGAAAAAGAGAAGAGGATTTCAATCTGATATGTTGTTTCAAACATAATCTATCATTTTAAAACCCTGAAGAATTAAGTAAAGATAAAGTTAAAACAGAGGAGCACACATTAAGGTTTGTTTAACTCTTAAATACATATGTATAAAGAGACCTGTTGCTCATTACTCTATTTTATTCACAGATAATAAAACATTGTGTAAACTAAAAAAAATTTCAGCATAAACATAATGATAGAAACTTGTATACTCATTCATTAATTTTCCATTCTTGAGTTCAAAAATTCGGCTTCAAGGTTCAAAACTCAGAACTTTTTCCTTTCTTGGAATCTTCTTTAAATACAAAATAACAAAACAGTTTCCAGCGATGAAACTAATTCTAACTGCTTTAACTACTTACAGTTACGGAGGTACATGCCCCAAAAAGGTCCTATTACAATTTACATGATTTTGAGAAAATAACATAACGTGAAATTGAAAATTCCTAATCTATAAGAACAGCCGCTTCTGATACGGTTGCTGAGTCAATGACTACTTTTTGTTGAGATGCTGGGATTCCTTTTGCTGAGTCCATTGAGAATGTTTTGCACTTTTTCCATATCTCACTTTGGGTTGTTGATGAATTCTTGAAACTATGATATTCCAACCTGAATGCAACAATCTGACTGTGTGTAGGTATTTCTGTGAAGAGAGTCTTCACCATTCATAACAAATTGAAATGCCTTTGCAAGAAATTAAACAATGTTTCTCCTTTTAAAATCTGCGTCTTTTCATGCTTGTTATCCATCTTGCTTTTTGCCAGTATTAATGAATCTTCATAAAATTTCCATGACAGAATGTTTCCTTTCTCTGTCCAACATGAAGGTAAACCTATTCTTGTCAATTTATCAAATGATATATCAAACTTGTTCACTGTCTCTTTGATTCCCAGTAGTCTCTTTTCTGTAACTTTTCGGAGATCATTCCTAATTATCATCTTATTAACCTCCACAGCATAGAAATATCTATCCTTTATTCCAATGTCTTCTAATTCCTCATCTGTCTTGGAGTTAATAAAGTTTATGAACTTTCTAGCCCAATTGGCTCTCTTAATTGTTGTTTGCTTATCAGATAGGATCTCTTCTTCATATTCTGAGATAAGGCTTTTTTCCTTTGCAACTATATTCAAGAAGTTCCAATTGGACTTCATTTATGAGATAATTTCACCCCATATGATATCTTTAGCCTTTATAAGTGAGATACTTCCTTTTAATTTCTCTTTGAGATCTTTAATCTCAGCTTCAGCCTTTTGTAAATTCAGTTTATTCTGATCAGCCTCATTTTCTAGTGACCGTATGATCTTTGTGGCCGTTTCTAATTCTGCTTGAGCTTGCTTGTGATCTCTTTATGCCATCTTCATTTCTGTGTTGAGTTGAGCAATCTGTGCTTGGGGATCTGTATCACCTGTAGGAAAAACAAAGGTACAAGTATGACTTTCAATGTGATTTTGTAAAGAGATGGCACTCTGCTTTATTTTAGACAATTCTTCATCTTTATGAAACAATTACTGATGGAGTTCCTCCTTCTCCTTCTCCACCTCTGCCACTTCTGCAGCATTGAATGCTCTGCAGCAGGTAACTTCAGCTTTTTCCTCAGGGTGGATATCTCTATTTCAGCATTCTCCATGAACTTCTGTACTGCAGCTTTGTCACTAGGATCTACACCAACCTTTATGATAATATTTTTCAACTCCTCATTTTGAACTGATAAGGCCCTTGAATTGGCCTTCTCCAACTTGAACTGCTTGATAACTTTTGCTAGCATATTTTCAGCTTTAACAGCCGTGGCATTGGTCTTAGTTAGATCATTGACAATTAATTGTCCAGTCTGCATATGTAGATTCATCTTATCCAATAGTGGGATCTTCTTAACATCCATAGTTATATCTACAACATTGAAACCGCTCGAGGATCCAAGAGACATCCCTGTTGGATGTGTTAAAGCCATTCTGAACTGATCCTTCTCGAGATCCATCACAGTTAGCAACCTAGTCTGATTAGTAGCTATGTGATGCTCTGCATGAGCCTCCACATTAGCTTTTATTCTTTGATTATTCTCTTCAATCTGTGTAAACACCTGTTTGACTGAGGGCACCTTTTCTTGGTAAAGCTCATGACCTCCAGGAGAAGAGGGAGCATTTTTCTCTTCATTTAAATGGAAGGTAAAACCTGGTGAATTTGAAGAATGATCTTCAGCCAACTTAGTTCTTTTCTCCTCTCTTGGCTCTTCATCATCTAACTCAACAACAGAATCCTTACTTATTTTATTTATCTTTTCAATTATAATAGGTGTCTGAATGCTTGTTTTTGCTGAATTTACTTCTCCTGGGTTTGCCAAATTTTCCTGCTCAGGTCTGCTTTTGTGAGTAAAAGCAGAATATCCATTTTCAGTTCTCCTTCGGGAAATCACTCCATGAGGATCATATGACCATTTTTCACCCAGTAACAGATGTGTCTCTTCCAAAAACTTAGACAATTCACCAAATTCTTGTCTCTTATTTACCACAAAGGGTCCCACACTCATGGGAAACTTATACATGAGGCCTTTCTTCATGGGAACAAAATGCACCTGATCTACATTGAGACTCTGTCTGATGAATTCAAAGGAAAAAAACCTCATAGGCACAAAATTTGGGAGCCTGTAAGGCTCAATATTAGTTCCATACAATCTTATCTCAGAATATTCCTCAAACACAAACCAATCCCCAAACCTGCAACTAGGTCCCAACTGTAAAAACTCCCTGGATTTTGGTAGAAAACAAGGGGGAGAAACCCCATTCAATATTCTATAAGCAATTGACATATACTAACTGGAAAACTCAAACAACCCTGTTTCATTTCCCTCTCTTCTAATTATGTCAGTCCAAAATATAACTGACTGCTTCTGTTTGTTGACATCCATTATATTTAACCCCAAACTCATAAATTCTTCAACATTTTGATATAAGAATAAATAAACAATCAATGAGGGGAATTTAAAGGAACCTGTGAGAGAAAATCTCATCAACTGAGAGTTGACAGTCTCTTTCCAGAAATATGGAATATCCAGAACTGCCCCTGGTTTCATCATCATTGCATACATTCCTAACACTGATTTGTCAACTGTAAGGTCATTATCTTTGCCCAGAATTTTTGCAATACAACTCAGAACTGGTCTATTCTCAGCATCAGAAATCTCTGAATTGAATTCTTCACCTTCTAGTTGAAATTCTTTTGAATTTGGTCTCAAATGAAACATACACTGATTAAATTCTTCTCCTGAAAGGTTTTCAAAATAACTTGCCAATGAGTCTTCTGAGAATTGAAGTGATGACTCGTCTTCAAAGAAACAAAACGCTTGGCGAATCAACTGCATCGACACCTGTAGAACATTCTCCCCCTGCGAATTCATTATAAAGCACTTACCGGGATACATTGAAGAAACCAGCCAACAGATAAATTCGGGAAAGAAATGAGCTTTTGGGATACATGCAGACAGGACATCGGATTTCTTCATGGCAGAAAAAAACTAGGGAATTCTCGGCATTTAGGGTTACTTGATGATAAAAGAGGGGATGGTTTACGGAAGACACGGTATCTTGGATGTCTCTCTCATTTTCCATGAGGGAAATGTGGCTAGTTGAACCAGGTAGTGAAAATTGCTTGGCCATGGCTGTACAGACAACAGAAGCAATCCGTAAAGTAGTGGAGAATGAAAAGGTGGCGACGACACGGCTCAAAGGGGAAAACAATCACAAATGATTTGAAAATGTGATAAAGATCAATTTAAAAGCCGCGCAAACCTGTAATAAAGATCAAGGTGTCTTCCACTTTGCTTCATGACGTCATTGCGGAGGCTCCTGGAGTACGGTGGCAAAATTTGGCTAGTCCCCCTACAATGAATCTACACCGTTGATCGTTGTTTACCCCGCGGTCAAACAGGTCAACTGCGAGGGCATTTGATTCAATAACTCACGAGCTCTTTGTGCCTCCGCATTTTATCATTCGGTTATAATCTTCAATACTTGCTACTTCCGCTCGAAGACTTGCTCGACGTTTAAACATGAAACTATAATATACATCCAAATAAAGTTTAACAATAAACTTAATTTGCATCGAGCTTTTAGAAACATTTCTTTTTTATGTTACAGTATAAAAAACATTATACTATAGCATATACTTTTTCTGAATTTCAGATTTTTTTTGCTTTTTTATTATTATTTTCAAAATAAAATAGAAAAGGATATGCAGATGATCCACAACATCTGGCTCCACCTGGGGATAGTGTTTTTTCCACGAAACACTAAGAACCTGCAGATCAGTGCCTTCACTTCGGGCATGGAGTCAAAAATTGCTAAATGAAAAATGTACAATGATAAACCGGATATATACAATGATGGTCAAACAACTCTTAGTGTTGGAAATAATGTTTTAGATATTGCCCATTCACCGGCATATCTATCACTTCTCCTTCAAGACTTTCAGCATGAAGGTATTATTCATCCTGGCCTCACTAATTTTGAACGGACCATACCACAAAGGATCAAATTTGCCATGTTTCCCTTTGTCTTCCCTCCGGGTATCCCATCTTAATACCAAATCTCCATTCTGAAACATGATTTCTTTTGCTTTCCTGTCAAATATTGTCTTCATTTTTTGCTGGTAAGTAAGAAAATTCTCTCGAACTTTATTTCTGCTTTCACTTAACTCCATTACATTATTCATTCTTCTAATCATGGCATTAGGTTCTTCTTGAGCATCTTGAAGGAAAGAAATCACAGGTTTCACCAACTGGGTGGGAGACAATGCCTGAGTACCATATACTAGTTCATAAGGTGACTTACCAGTGGATCTCCTAGTGGTCATCCTTGTTGCCCATAGAGCAAAAACTAGCTTTGAATCCCAATTCTTCTGGTTTTCATTTATTGTCTTCTTCAAAATTTTTACTAATGTTTTGTTAGAAGATTCTGCCAATCCATTTCCTTGTGGATGATAAGTTGTAGAATGAGACAATATCACATTATAAGTCTGACAGAAATTAATAAACCTGATTGAGTTGAAAACTTGGGCATTATCTGTCACAATCTTTACTGGACATCCAAATCTGCTAAAGATATTTTCTTCTAAAAACTTCATAACAACCAAATCATTTGCCTTCCTGGTAGGGATTGCCTCTACCCATTTTGTAAAATAATCTATAGCAGTAAGGATCCACTTAAATTGCCCACTAGATGGTGGATTGATTTCTCCAATGAAATCCAATCCCCATTGTCTGAAAGGTTCTTCAACAAAAACAGGGAGAAGAGGTAAAGGGGCTAACCTTTTCTTTTCTGCGAACACCTGACATTTTTGACAACTTCTGACTCTTTTATATACATCAGAAAATACAGAGGGCCAATAAAAACCTGATTTGAGAACGTTATGAGCAGTTACCTTCCAACTGTAGTGACCCCCGCACAAACATTCATGATATTATTTAATTACTTCTGAAACTTCCTCCTCTGTCAAACATAACAATAACACACCAACAGGATCTTTCCAATATAGCTTTGCTTCAATTATGACATAAGGTTGAGCCTTGAGTTTTAAAGCTCTGTATTTAGCTCTATTTATTGAAGGAGGACAAGAAAGAAAGCATAAATAGTGAATAATATCCTTGTACCAATCTGAGCAGAGGAATTTATATTTAATTGCTGACTTTGATTGAATATTACCTGTTTCTCCATTGACTTCCTCTACAGGTTCCCAGTGCTTGGAAATTTGACTCTGTTAATAATTTGGCCAGTCCCAATCCTTTGATCAATTTTGTTGGTTTAACATCCAGGTTGTATTCTTGGATTTTTGCAATCCATTTGCCTCTTTTCCCTTCTACATCGCTCTGTACTAAAACATCCTTTACAGCAGAATTAGGAACATATGCTAAAATTTGGGAATGAAGAATATAGGTTCTGAATGCTTTCAATGATTTCACTAGAGCATATACTTGTTTCTCCAATATATTATATTTTAATTTTGCATCTCGGAGCACCTTACTGAAATATGCTACAGGTTGTTCACACTTTTCTTCATTTTTCTGTAATAACACAACAACAATTGTTGAAGAAGACGCAAATGAAAAAATTTGAAATGGCTTCAAATAATCTGGACTAATTAGAACAGGTGCTTCCTGTAGAGCTTCTTTAATCATTTGAAAATATTCCCTTGCTTCTTTGTCCCACTTCACCTCAGCATCCTTTTTCAACATGTCTATTATTTTCTCGACAATCTCTGCGTAATTAGGAACAAATCTTCTTAGAAAATTAATTTTTCCAAGAAACCTCTGAATATCTTTCTTACTTCGGGGCAGTGGAATTAACTGTATTGCTTCGACCCTTGCTGGATCAATCTTCACTCCTTGTTTGGAAACAATATGGCCTAACAGTTTACCCTCCTCCAGAGCAAACAAAGATTTTTTAGGATTCGACGATAATCCATATTTCCTACACTTCAAGAAGGCTTTTTGCAAATGCTGTAGATGTTCCTCATCAGAGTTTGAAAAAATTGTGACATCATCCAGATAAATAACCACAAACTTATCTCCTACAAATGCAATATCCATTGCTCTTTGGAATGTGGCCCCTGCATTCATTAGGCCAAACGACATCCTGGCATACATGAATGTTCCCCAGGGTGTAGTGAAAGCAGTTTTCTTTTGATCTTCCTTCTCCACAGCAACCTGGTTATACCCTGAAAAACCATCTACCATAGATAATCTGTAAGCTCCAGTCACTTTTTGCAAGACAAAATCCATTTTCGGCAAAGGATAATTATCTTTCAATGAAGCCCTATTCAAGTTCCTGAAATCTACACACAACCTTATCTCTCCATTTTTCTTTCTGACTGGTACAAGATTGGAAACCCAATCTGAATATCTGAGAGGAACAATTATTTTAGCCTGCAGCAATTTCTTTACCTCCTTTTCAATCGGGGCCAAAAACAATGGATTGATTTGTCTGAGTTTCTGTCTATGTGGTTTGAATCCATCTTTCAATGGGATTTTATGCTGAATAATATTCTTATCATAAGTCTTCAAATCATCATATGACCAAACAAATACATCCTCAAATTGTTTGAACAGATCTATGTACCTTTGTTTATAGTCCTTCGGAATGCCTTTGAACAATTTGACCATTTTAGGCTCATATTGAGTACCTAAATTACAATCTTCCACATTCTCATCTTGATGTGCTTTCTTCTGATTCACTGCCACATCATTAGCATCAAACAGTCTTTCGAGAGGTACCAAACCTCTTGGTAAAATATTGTCTTTCAACTGAATAATCTGTTGATCACCAATCTTCTTTTTCAGAATCTTAGACATTATCAGCCAAGTCATTTTCATCAGTTTCCAAATCAATCTGATGATCTTCAAAATCTTCAATCATCAAAAAAAATTTCTTAATCTGTTCATCATCCTCAAAAACCTGCCAATGTTTGATATTGTCAGGGATCGAAGGTTTGTGTCTCATCTCAATTTCATATCTTAGTCTTGGATTGATTGGAGGTTTGAATGTACTGGCTGCAACTGCTAAAGAATCAGCCATTCTATTCTCTTCTCTTGGGATAAACTGTAGGTTGAAAGCTTCAAAGTAGTTTTCAATTAAATCCCATACCTCATTCCTATATGTTCTTAACCTGGGATGTTTAGTTTGACACAAATTCTTAACTTGTCTTATGATTAATTCAGAATCACCAAACACGGTCATAGACTAAATTCCCATTTGCTTAGCTGTCTGCAGACTAATGATTAATGCTTCATATTCAGCTACATTATTGGTGGATTCAAACTCCAATTTGAAAGAGAAAGGTACAAGGTTACCTTCCGGAGATACAAAAATGAAACCAGCTCCAGTTCCTTCTTTAGAAAACGCACCATCAAATAGCACTTCCAAAGCTTGTTTGAATGCAGCTCCTTATGTACAATGGTTGAAGGGAGCTGCCCTTGTGACTCTTCAGCAAATTCTGCATCTTCATGCAGCATGAAGCGAGAGAGGTCCTCCTTTTCTTGGCCATAAATAGGTGAATTACCTGCATCTTTCTTGGTAGCAGTTTTTTGAAATCTAGTTTCTCTATACAATCTCCTTTCTTCCCCATCAAAAATAGGAATGATGGCATATGTAAAATCTAACTTCAAAACTCCTCCAAGCTTTGCCCCCCAAGATCTAGATAATAACATACCAAATCTGGTTAGAATATCTGCCACTACCACATCCATCATAATGCTCTTGGCTGGGATTTGAGCCAATGAAACAACCATATCCTTAATAAGACCCACACACTTCACCCTTTTTGAATCAAAAGAATAAAGGTCTCTGTATGGCTTAGTGATTTGTAAATTTAACTCTTTCATCACACACAATGGCATCAGATTGTGGGATGCGCCAGAATCTAGCATATAATTATGTAAAACAAAATCATGTAAGAGAAGTGATATATAAAAAGGAGGGACAAACGAATCTACCTCTTCAACATGAGGCCCAAAAGTAACCACTAGTTTTTCTTCTTGCAGATTTACTATATCGCCTACTTCATCAGACTGAGATAAATTGATAAATTTTGCAATCTCCTTCTTATAACCAGGTGTTTTGATTAACTCAAGAAGAGGTATTTGAATTTTCACTTTTTCCAACTCTTTCGACAAACTGAAAGTTTGATTTTGTTTTGTCAACTTTTCAGGTTCTTCTTGATTTTTATTGGGATTTAGAATTTGATTAGAAACAGTAACAACTTTCTCCAAAATATTAGGATCTTTAATCCTTGTTTGAGAAGCCTCAACTTGCTGTTTTTCCTTCTCTCATTCTTCATTCATGGGCTGCTTCCCCTTATCTGATTTCTTGATCTGGTTTCTCTGTAATGGAGTCGCCATTGGAGCAGGTACTGATTCTGATTCTTTTTCCTCATCATCTTGAGTTCTTAACCTCTTCTTTGACCTAAAATTGTATTTTTTATGTAATTCTGATTGCATGAAGTCCGTAAACTGTTTTCAATAATCATCCATCTCTTCTTGATCGATTGAAAGATCAATTTCTTCATTTTCTTCCACTCTTTCTCCCTCAGTTTCTTCTTCTGTTTCATCATCTTCCATGTAGACAACAGAAATTTGAGCATCATCTTCTTTTTCATCATCATCATCTGCTGAGTGGGATGGAGCTGCCTCTATATACAAAGGTGCTTGCACCTGATCTTGATCTTTCCTTTCTCTTTGTAGAATCTGCAGGGGCTGTTTTTTAAATTGGGGATTAAAAACCCCTCTACTTTGTCTTGCAGGCTTATTATTATCTATTTCCAACTTCACCAGTTTATTAGATTTTTTTTTTATGAATTTAGTCATATCGTAAATTCTATGATCTTGAGATGAGGCTTCTTCTTTAGCTTTTCCTTTATCTTGAAATTTACCAGCAGCGGACATATTGGCCTCAATCTCCAGAGCATCAGTTTGAATCTGATCCAAAGTGGGGGACCTTCTTTCTCTCAATGTGAAACTGAAATCTAGTTCAAATGCACCAGCAAAAACGACCCTTTCTCCAATAGGAGGAGGTTTCATTTCCAAAGGCAAACTATTATACAATTTGTTAAATCTTTTCACAAAATCATTTATATTTTCATTAGATTTCTTCTTTATTGCATTGAATTCTATCAAAGAATAACCATGGTCCCTTTTTTCACCCCATCTCTCGGTGAAACGTCTTTCTAGTCCATCCCAATCATTTATTGAACCATTAGGCAATCCTTTAGACCATTTCCTTGCCTCTCCACTTAGAGACTGAACAAAAAGTCTCATTACAACATCTAAATGCTCAACATTTAAATTCTCAACAAATGTGCAAAACAAGGGCAAGTGATGTTCTGCAGTTATTTCATCTTCACCAGTAAATCTAGGGAGTAACTTGAGATACTCCTGAGGCATTGCATTCATTGGTTGGGGTAGATTTAATGGTACATATCTATTCATCAAGAAAGCAGGGGCCGCCATGTTTATGCCCTGGTTAACTGCTCCTTGAGCGAGGGTAAAATGAATACCAGTTGTAGGTGGGGGTGAATGAGGTGGAACAAATGATATATGGATTGGTGTATGAACGATTGCAGAAGAGCTGGAAACTATATGAGGTTGAGTTTCTGTAAGAGGGAAAGACACAAACTCAAAATATTGCTCTTCTAATGTAGGTTCTTGAAAATGAATGGGTGATGGTGAGGATTCTTTTTCCGAGAAAATGAGTTTCTTGGAAATATCCTTGGATGAGAAAGTGCGTGAACTACTGCCTGGTGCAAGCAGTGTAACGTCTGGTGTATCAAATATTTTTGGTTTTTTGCCCTTCTTTGAAACAAGCTTCTCAGGATCAGACAAAACAAGAACTTTTTGCGGAGAGGTATCCGACCTCGTTCGAGGTTTCTTAGGAGCCAGAGCTATTTTAAAACAAACACAGCTTATTATTTCCTCCTCTCTGAACAACCAGAGGAAATGTAAAATAAAACCCAGGGAAAACCTTCAAATCTTCGTCCCCGGCAACGACGCCAATTTATGCTGTACCTTAAGAGACAATTCCTTAACTGTGATAAGGAATCAGTGCTTAAGACATTATCTGATTATGTCACAAATGAATATATTTCTGTCTCTGTCTTATAAACCCTTAAACATTGATTATGTAACCCTTAAATATCAAATCCATGCATGTTCTGCAATGCTATATTCCACTTATGCTGAAATGAATGAACGGAAGAAAAAGAGAAGAGGATTTCAATCTGATATGTTGTTTCAAACAGAATCTATCATTTTAAAACCCTGAAGAATTAAGTAAAGATAAAGTTAAAACAGAGGAGTGCACATTAAGGTTTGTTTAACTCTTAAATACATATGTATAAAGAGACCTGCTTCTCATTACTCTATTTTATTCACAGATAAGAAAACATTGTGTAAACTGGATAACTTTTCAGTATAAACATAATGATAGAAACTTGCATACTCATTCATTAATTTTCCATTCTTGAGTACAAAAATTTGGCTTCAAGGTTCAAAACTCGGAACCTTTTCCTTTCTTGGAATCTTCTTTAAATACAAAATAACAAAACAGTTTCCAGCGATGAAACTAATTCTAACTACTTTAACTACTTACAGTTACGGAGGTACATGCCTCAAAAAGGTCCTATTACAATTTACATGATTTTGAGAAAATAACATAACGTGAAATTGAAAATTCCTAATCTATAGGAATCGCCGCTTCTGATATAGTTGCTGAGTCAACGGCTACTTTTTGTTGAGATGCTGGAATTCCTTTTGCTGAGTCCATTGAGAATGTTTTGCACTTTTTCCATATCTCACTTTGGGTTGTTGATGAATTCTTGAAACTATGATATTCCAACCTGAATGCAACAATCTGACTGTGTGTAGGTATTTTTGTGAAGAGATTCTTCACCATCCATAACAAATTGAAATGCCTTTGCAGGAAATTAAACACTGTTTCTCCTTTTAAAATCTGCATCTTTTCATGCCTGTTATCCATCTTGTTTTTTGCCAGTATTAATGAATCTTCATAAAATTTCTAGGAAAGAATGTTTCCTTTCTATGTCCAACATGAAGGTAAACCTATTCTTGTCAATTTATCAAATGATATATCAAACTTGTTCACTGTCTCTTTGATTCTCAACAGTCTCTTTTCTGTAAATTTCCAGAGATCATTCCTAATTATCATCTTATTAACCTCCACAGCATAAAAATATCTATCCTTTATTCCAATGTCTTCTAATTCCTCATCTGACTTGGAATTAATAAAATTATGAACTTTCTAGCCCAATTGGCTCTCTTAATTGTTGTTTGCTTATCAGATAGGATCTCTTCTTCATATTCTGAGATAAGGGCTTTCTCCTTTGCAACTATATTCAAGAAGTTCCAATTGGACTTCATTTCCGAGATAATTTCACCCCAAATGATATCTTTAGCCTTTATAAGTGAGATATTTCCTTTTAATTTCTCTTTGAGATCTTTAATCTCAGCTTCAGCCTTTTGTAAATTCAGTTTATTCTGATCAGCTTCATTTTCTAGTGACCGTATGATCTTTGTGGTTGTTTCTAATTCTGCTTGAGCTTGCTTGCGATCTCTTTCTGCCATCTTCATTTCTGTGTTGAGTTGAGCAATCTGTTCTTGGGGATCTATATCACCTGTAGGAAAAACAAAGTTACAAGTATGACTTTCAATGTGATTTTGTAAAGAGATGGCAGTCTGCTTTATTTTAGACAATTCTTCATCTTTATGCAACAATTTTTGACGGAGTTCCTCTTTCTCTTTCTCCACCTCTACCACTTCTACAGCCATTGAATGCTCTGCAGTAGGTAAATTCAGCTTTTTCCTCAGGGTGGATATCTCTATTTCAACATTCTCCATGAACTTCTGTACTGCAGCTTTGTCACTAGGATCTACACCAACCTTTATGATAATATTTTTCAACTCCTCATTTTAAACTGATAAGGCCCTTGAATTGGCCTTCTCCAACTTGAACTGCTTGATAACTTTTGCTAGCATATTTTCAGCTTTAACAGCTGTGGCATTGGTCTTAGTTAGATCATTGACAATTAATTGTATAGTCTACATATGTATATTCATCTTATCTAACAGTGGGATCTTCTTAACATCCATAGTTATATCTACAGCATTGAAACCGCTTGAGGATCCAAGAGACATCCCTGTTGGATGTGTTAAAGCCATTCTGAACTGATCCTTCTCGAGATCCATCACAGTTAGCAACCTAGTCTGATTAGTAGCTATGTGATGCTCTGCCTGAGCCTCCACATTAGCTTTTATTCTTTGATTCTTCTCTTCAATCTGTGTAAACACCTGTTTGACTGAGGGCACCTTTTCTTGTTAAAGCTCATGACCTCCAGGAGAAGAGGTAGCATTTTTCTCTTCATTTAAATGGAAGGTAAAACCCGGTGAATTTGAAGAATGATCTTCAACCAACTTAGTTCTTTTCTCCTCTCTTGGCTCTTCATCATCTAACTCAACAACATAATCCTTACTTCTTTTATTTATCTTTTCAGTTATAATAGGTGTCTGAATGCTTGTTTTTGCTGAATTTACTTCTCCTGGGTTTGCCAACTTTTCCTGCTCAGGTCTGCTTTCGTGAGTAAAAGCAGAATATCCATTTTCAGTTCTCCTTTGGGAAATCACTTCATGAGGATCATATGACCATTTTTCACCCAGTAACATATGTGTCTCTTCCAACAACTTAGACACTTCAGCAAATGCTTGTCTCTTATTTACCACAAAGGGTCCCACACTCATGGGCAACTTATACATGAGACCTTTCTTCATGGGAAAAAAATGCACCTGATCTACATTGAGACTCTGTCTGATTAATTCAAGGGCAAAAATCCTCATAGGCACAAAAGTTGGGAGCCTGTAAGGCTTAATATTAGTTCCATACAATATTATCTCAGAATATTCCTCAAACACAAACCAATCGCCAAACCTGCAACTAGGTCCCAACTGTAAAAACTCCCTGGCTTTTGGTAGAAAACAAAGGGGAGAAACCCCATTCAATATTCTATAAGCAATTGACATATACTGACTGGAAAAATCAAACAACCCTGCTTCATTTCCCTCTCTTCTAATTATTTCAGTCCAAAATATAACTGAATACTTCTGTTTGTTGACATCCATTATATTTAACCCCAAACTCATAAATTCCTCAACATTTTGATATAAGAATAAATAAACAATCAATGAGGGGAATTTAAAGGAACCTGTGAGAGAAAAGCTGATCAACTGAGAGTTGAAAATCTCTTGCCATAAAGATGGAATATCCAGAACTGTCCCTGGTTTCATCATCATTGCGTACATTCCTAATATTGATTTGTCAACTGTAAGGTCATTATCTTTGCCCAGAATTTCTGCAATACAACTCAGAACTGATCTATTCTCAGCATCAAAAATCTCCAAATTGAATTCTTCACCTTCTAGTTGAAATTATTTTGAATTTGGTCTCAAATGAAACATACACTGATTAAATTCTTCTCCTGAAAGGTTTTCAAAATAACTTGCCAATGAGTCTTCTGAGAATTGAAGTGATGACTCGTCTTCAGAGAAACAAAACGCTTGGTGAATCAACTGCGTCAACACCTATATGACATTCTCCCCCTGCGAATTCATTATAAAGCACTTACCAGGATACATTCAAGAATCCAGCCAACAGATAAATTCGGGAAAGAAATGAGCTTTTGGGATACATGCAGACATGACACCAGATTTCTTCATGGCAGAAAAAAATGTGGAATTCTCGGCATTTAGGGTTACTTGATGATAAAAGAGGGGATGATTTACGAAAGACACGGTATCTTGGATGTCTCTCTCATTGTCCATGAGGGAAATGTGGCTAGTCGAACCAGGTAGTGAAAATTGCTTGGCCATGGCTGTACAGACAACAGAAGCAATCCGTAAAGTAGTGGAGAATGAAAATGTGGCGACGACATGGCTCAAAGGGGAAAACAATTACAAATGATTTGAAAATGTGATAAAGATCAATTTAAAAGCCGCGCAAACCCGTAATAAATGCCTGAAATGACGTGTAAAAATCCGTTGACAAGGTTTATCATGGATTACAACTGTCTTCCACTTTGCCTCATGACGTCATTGCGGAGGCTCCTGGAGTACGGCGGCAAACTTTGGCTAGTCCCCCCGCAATGAATCTACACCGTTGATCGTTGTTTACCCCGCGGTCAAACAGGTCAATTGCGGGGGCACTTGATTCAATAACTCATGAGCTCTTGGCACCTCCGCACTTTATCATTCGGTTATAATCTTCAATACTTGCTACTTCCGCTCGGAGACTTGCTCGACGTTTAAACATGAAACTATAATATACATCCAAATAAAGTTTAACAATAAACTTAATTTGCATCGAGCTTTTAGAAACATTTCTTTTTTATGTTACAGTATAAAAAACATTATACTATAGCATATACTTTTTCTGAATTTCAGATTTTTTTGTTTTTATTTATTTATTTTCAAAATAAAATAGAAAAGGATATACAGATGATCCACAACAGGGTATACGGTCCCTTTTTCTCTTTCTCAGATGGTGATGATGAGAATGACGATAATATCTCTTGGTAGTAGAACTAAAATGTCTACCAGAATGATGTCCATGAGTGCTAGTTATTCTCCCTGGGGTGCTTAATGGTGCATTCCCTCTCACTGTGTCTTCACTTTTCTTTCTATGCCTTTTCCTGGACCTGCTACCATATGCCCCATTTTTTCTTTCTCATGAAAAAGGGATTTTCTTGTCTCTATGACTAGACCTTAGCTCATAAGGCCTATATATTTGCAATTCAGAAAGACTTTGCAGAACAACTGCATTCACCTCAACTTTCCTTTCCTGTACCCTCACCAACCTTTCATTATCTGCCTTGCAACTCCTAATCTCATCCCTTAGGCTCCTCAATGTGTCCATATAGTCAGGAGAGTTTTCCCCTCTCCCTTGGCCCACTGATCTTTGTTCTTCAACTGTCCTTGCTTCTTCATATCCATCATGTGATTGATCAAAGCTATATTGCACCATTCCTGTCCTCATTTCATTTTTTCTTATTGTCCTTAACTGCTTATGATGTGCTGTCATTCACACATAATTTTATTAACATAATAATATAAATAAATGACAAAATCATGCCCTTGAGCTTGATTTTGTGTAGTTGCTATGGTAGGGCTAGTTGTAACAACAATCCATGTCAGAGCATCAATAAAATAAAATCATAAAAAACATTAGTACCATAGCACATGATTAAGTCACAAGGTAAGCATATCCATCATGCATAAGATCAATCAATCATAGACTGAATTTTAACACCTAGACATTAGTTTAGTTAATCTTCTAAAAGTCACCATAAGGTTCCCTTGCGGGAATTCTGTTGTTGCTTGCCCATGATAGAGCCCGTCCAATCCAAGTGTTGAACCTGGATGCTTTGATACCACTCTATAACACAGCCCCTCTTATGTCCCATTGAAACATAAGTTAGAATGAGGTGGTTACTATGCTGACCAAAGATCCAAGGTGTCGTTATGGAAATGGGGTCTAAAGATTTTGATATTTTTCAACTTATTCAAAATATTAATTAAACATTATGGTTGCGCTCATCTTGTTAAGATGATTATGGCGGTATAAATTTTGTCTCAATATGACCTCAAGATCGAGAAATAAGACCATTTGAAATTGACAAAACCAAATAATGACACATCATCACCCTGCCACGTGGTTCCCACATGGCTACCGCAGTCAACCTCCCAATGAAACTTGGCATTGGTTTTTTAGCTACTAACCCATTTATGGCATTGATCTACACACACACACACACCCCACCGACCCATACACTTCCTCCACATTTAATTATAAAAACGTATGTACATTTAATTGACAAAATGTCAATTAATGGAATTATTCTCATCCCTCGGGTCCATTACCCTGACCCTTTTCCCTTTGTGATTTACCCAATCGCTTTAGGAATGGACCTCCGGGCTCATCTGTATGGTGGGTTCGCATTGCACCAATAATAGGATAGCCGAGATCACATGTATACCACTACGTCTCGACGTTGAGTTGCCATGCTCCATTTGAAATGCACCTCACCATTGAATAACTAGGGACCAACCTCTAGGATTATGTGCCTTGGTGGGTATTTTACTCTGCACTGCAAGTGCCTCTTGATTGGTTCACGACTCCCACTGCATGCCACAATGTACCATCATATAGTCACCATAGCGCTCCCTTTGCGTGCCCTTCTCTTCGAACTTATAGGATGATAGCCCTGAGAAACGTCATCACGGGTTACTCCTTCCTGGTGCACTTAACGCAGACCCCATTTCACTGACCTCCTCCATGATTACGACTTGCCACGTGATCCCAGTCCTTATCATCCAAGATGTCCCCCTCAAGTGCTCCCTTTTGAACCTTTGGAGTACATCATCCCGACTATTCTACCACTATTGTGCATAGACCTACCTTTGGGATTTCCAACGTATGACAGAGTCCAGGCACGACATTTGACGAGGATTTCTCTGCCTTGAAACAGGATCTCAAGATTTTCATTACCGAGAATTCAGTGAATGGTTGGGCCGTGCTGCGGGAACTTAAGAGCACCAAGGTTATAATATTAGGTTTTTTACCTGAATTATATTATATGCCATTCATGAAGTAACTCCTCTATGGATCAAATGTAGTGTTTCTATAATTGCTTAGATTTACGCTAGAACTCAACTATCGCCATTAAGGTTGTATGAGGCACGCATTGGTGCTATCCCTCCTAAGCTTACTACATGATTTCTCTTCCTGGGTTTTCGATAGCTGAAATGTAAAATATAGTCCAGGGACTTGTCTATTTAGACTCTTAGAGGTTTTTGGTCCTTTTTATCCTCAATGTTTTACAAGAAACAAGTTGATCTCGTCCGAGAGATCTACCAATCTCTTTTGAGGGAGAAATAAACATAATAAAACTTGTAAAAGAAACCAGAAGGCATATAATACTCACAAAGGTTATAATAACATTAGTATTCCACATATGAATAGGAGGTCTCCTTCTCATTTCAAATTACAGACACAAACCATCCATTCGGGCTCAAGACTAACAATATTACAAACCTATAACCATTACATTTACGCTTATTCAAACCTCAGGAATATACCACACAGTTGAACATATAATGGTCACACCACATACAATGTTGTTATTTAGTGCGTAAAACACTCACACAAATGGTTATATATGTATGTTTCATGCATAAAGAACATTAGTACTACACAACAACTACAATGCACACATTCATAATAATTTCACCATTACAATCACAGTGAACCATTAACCATCCATACAATGAATACATCATTGATTTATAGCTTAAATTGAACTCAATAACAAGGGATGGATTTACAAGTAATTATCTTGAATCATTAGTGGAGTTGGGAAATTGAGTTAGGGATAACAAATCTCCACCCAACCATAGACGAACTACAACCAATTCTCACTTACAGCTGTCACCCCTGGGTTAGATTCCAAAGCTTTAGGTGTGGTGATAATGAGTGCTTTCAATTAGTAAAAATAGATGAAACAATTGTATCAAGGCCATGTTGCCTTAATCCACTAGCTAAGCTCATTGTAACTCACACTATTCAAGCATATTCACAATCATGCCAACATTGCACAATACAAATAACTCCAGCTCACGTTCAGGAGAAGGGAGACCATTATAACGAAGGCTATTTAGTGGTTGAGTTGTTAATGGGTAAACAAATCACTTCTCTAGGTAGTTGCTCAGTGAGTCAAGCACCAAAGCTTTAGTTCGAAGGAAACTCCTTGTGATTCATCAACCCTCACAAGCACCTAAGTGATTATTCCCATTCCCAAAATTTCATCAATCCACAAGCTTCCATTGGTTTCTGCAGAAAATCCACGTAGATTCAAACTGATATTTGTAATATGATAAAACAAAATACTTGAATCTACTCTACAAATTGCGGAAACCAATTACGATCACATAATCACATGAGCAAGAAAGAGAAATAATTTCAATCGCACAACACATATTTATCTGGGGAAAGCCTCAGCTAAAAACCCTGCTATCTGTATATTTCATAAGTCAAAGAATATGAAAAAATACAATGCTTCTCTCAGGATTGAGAGCTCTCTACACTATCTCTATCTGTTTCATACTATCCTAGGCTAGCTTTGGTTCAATACCTAACCAATTTCTTGCCTCTGGATGACTTGCCTTGATTGCACAATCCTTAGGGAAAATGATCCCTACTAATTAGGAAATCCCCAATTAACGATTGCACAATACATCTAAGGCCTTATGCTCACTCCATGCACCACCTGTATAATTTTATAATTATACAACTGATAGTACACTTCCCTTTAACTCCAATATCAACTAGATCTTCCTCTTAATTGACATGCATAAGCTATTTATAATGAATTGTCAGTTATCTGATTGATCACTGCATGTGAATTAAATCATATTTAATTCATTGGACCTCTAACTAGTTCCTCCATCAGTTAGAAGTAGTTAAACTGATTTTAACTCAAATAATTAATTTAAATAATTACAACTCAAAATAAAATGCAACTAGACCCCCTAAAACTTAGAGAGAAATATACATACCTCTAGTTTGACCTTAAACTCGAATTAACTGAGATAAGTAAGTCTTCCTAACTTAGTTAACTCGTACAAGCTATCATGTGCTGTGGAATTACAATTTCCTTCTAATTTGGTTAAGGGAAAATTAAATTAGAAGCCTCTTCTTGTTGCCATTTTCAACACTACCTCTCAACAAGAAAGGGATTGTCTGTTACCCCAATCCTACCTCTTTGGAACTCAAATTTGCCTCTTGACATTGCCTTCATCAAGATGTCTACATCATGATTTTATGTAGGAATGTACTCTAATGAAATAATCCTCCTTTGCACACAATCTCTGAGATGGTGAAATGAATATCAATATGCTTGGAACTGCAATGAAAAAATGGATTAACCGAGAGTTTAATGCAACTATGGTTATCACAATAAATCACCATCAGATCCATTTGCTGACCAAAAAACCTAACATGTATCTTCCTTATCCAAATGGCCTCATAAGCTGCTTGACTAGAAGCCATGTACTTTGCCTCTGCTAAGCTGAGTGCTACAGATCTTTGCTTCCCGTTGTACCAGGAAACTATTGTTGGCCCAATACTAAAGATGCCCCATGTGGTGCTCTTCTTGTCAGATGGAATCCTTGCCTAATATGCATCTGTGAAGCCTTGAAGCTTCACTCTCTCTATCGACCTGTACCATAGCCCAAAATGAGTGGTGCCTTTGAGGTATCTCAACACATGCTTTCCTGCCTTCTAATAGAGCTTGGTAGGCTCAACCGTAGCTTGACTAAGCTGGTTAACCACATAAAATATGTCTGGTCTTGTGTTCACAAAGTACATGAGTGAACCCACAAGCTCCTTGTAGATGGTAGATTCTACTACTTTGCTTGAAGTAGCATCTTCCTTCCTCCAATTCCCCGCTAGATGAGTCTCCATGGGTTTTCTGCTCTCCATGTGAAACTTCTTCAGAATCCCATTGGCATACTTGCTCTGAGATACAAATAGTTCCCCATCTCTTTTCCAAATTTCCAATACAAGGTAATAATGAAAGAGCCCTATATCATTCATCTCAAATTCTCTTTCAAGATCCCCTTTGCAAGATTTGATGAGATTCTCATCACCTATAAGAATCAAATCATTTACATAAAGTACAATGATAAATAATTTACCTTCTACCACAATATGGTAAAGGCTCACACCTTCTTCAATTTTGGTGAAGCTCAACTCGGTGAAGTAGCTGTTGATCCTGGTGTACCAAGCACGAGGTGCTTGTTTCAGTCCATACAAGACTTTGTTGAGCCTGCACACATGCGACTCTCTGTTGAAGGTCTCAAAACCTTCCGACTGCTCAATGTACACCTCTTCCGCAATCACCTCGTTGAGGAAGTTTGTCTTTACATGCATTTGATGTATCTACCATCCCATTTGCACTAAAAGTGCAAGGATGGATATGATTGACGAGTGCCTTGCAACTGGAGCAAAGGTATCCTCGTAATCAATTTCCTCCACCTGAGAGAACCATCTGGCCACAAATATGGCCTTGTGTTTCTCAACATTCCCATGTGTTGCCTACTTCACCTTGTAGATCCACCTAGATCCTACAATTGACTTTCTCTCTAGTCTTCGGACAAATTCCCATGGACCATTTCTGATGATGGAGTCATACTCCTCTACCATGGCATCAACCCAAATTGGTTGCTGCACTGCTTCATCGAATGAGGATGACTCAATCTCTACACTCTCGCTCATAAGAGCCATGTAGCAAGTGTACCACTTTGGGGACCTTCTTTGCCTGCGTTGTGATGTGGGTGGTCCCACATTCTCTCTAGCATCAAGCACCAACCTGTCAGCCTCTCTGGTGTGCTTCCTTCCGTCTTTGGATGTCTCTGAATGAGTGGGTGATTCCACTCTCTGTTCCTTTTCTTGTGGCTATTCCACATCTTGAGGTTCTTTTGGAGATAAGATCTCCTCAAATGTATGCAACTAAATCTTCCTCTCAAGGGAAATTCGCATGGCCTTCTCTTCATAGAATTTCACATCTCTCCTGATCACTATCATCCCGTGAGATGAAAAGTACACCTGATAGTCACAAGGTGTATCGGTGTACCCCATAAATATTCCCAAATCAACTGTTGGCTCTAGATTTTTCCTGGCATCTTTGGTTAGTATGGAAATAAACTAATGAACCAAAATTTTTAAAGTGCGCCACATCTAGTTTCTTACTTGAAAAATATTCCTTTGGTGTACTCATCCTGAGAATCCGATGAGGACTTTTGTTTTGGACAAATACTATTGTGTTGCATGCTTTAGACCACAAGTGCAATGATAGGCCTTGATCATGCAACATTTCTCGTGATGCTCCCAAAATAGTTATGTTATTCCTTTCTACAACCCCATTCTAATGTGAGTTATGAGGTGCTATCAATTTCCATCGAATTCCTTCTAAAACATAGAAGTTCTTGAATTCATTCGAGACATATTCTCCAGTGTTGTCACTCCTGAGAGCCTTCACCTTCTTCCCTGTATCTTTCTTAGCAAGTGCTTTGAACTCACAAAATTTTGAGAACGTCTGATCTTTATTCTGCATGAATAATATCCGACATTTGCGTGAAAAATCATCTACAAAAATCACATAATACCTGTGTTTCGCTGTGTAGGCTGTCGGGAATGGTCCACACACATCTTGTAGGTTTTAACCCTGTACATAAATTATTTTCTAATGAATTCTTAAAAACAAAAAATAAACAATAGCGAGAGCATAACACATAAAACAAATATACACAAAGATTTTCCCCTGGATCTCAAATCGGGACTACCAGCTTGATTTTTCATTATATTCCTTTTAGTGTTACAACACACCTATATATACATGCCGAAGAATTCATAAAACCCAATCCATTAACCCTAGATTAGAACATAACCGTAGTTCCCTTGAACGGATCTACAAAATACTAGGAGTTCAAAGCTATCATTCCCAAAACCATATACAAACTCATGCACAAAACCATAGGCAGGTCTACCCACCTAATATAGGGTCCAAAATAATTCTAATCGTGGAAAGAATATAACACACACCCAACACATCTGAGTGAACTCTTTCAAGGATCGCCTTCGCTTGACTATCCTTATCATGAAAGATGGCTTTGGTGTACTTACCCATTGTACACCCTTTGCATGTATCTTGTTGCTCGAGTGAACCCTTGTGAATTATTGTAAAAATTTGCTGCATGATCTTCAAATCACCATGGTGTAGATGGAAAAATATTCTATTCCATAACTTAACGATGTCTCGGCTCTACACCTCCTCTTTTTCCGTGCTCAAGGAAACACAATCTTCTACATCTAATTTGTAGAGGTTCTTTAACTAGACCCCAATATTATTCACTTGTCCCGTGGCTTTGTGATGAAGGAACACCTTTCCTTTGCTAAATATCACATCATAGCCATGGTATTCTACCATATAAATTGAACTAAATTCTTTTTTGACATCTTTTAATGTGAGAGGATAACCCCTCTAAAAGGTAACAATACCTATGCCCGTCGCGATATACCTCCCGTCATCTCCCATCTCGATGTGCATCTAGAGACCCTTCTCCTCCAAGTTGCTGAAGAATTATTTTTTATGGTCATATGGAATGAAGCTCCATTATCCAGGTACCACACAAATCCCATCATTGATGACACAATTCATGCGATGAGAGTGAAATTCAACTTGCATTTTGAAGCAAGTTCTTCACTTGTTGCTCCTCCCGAGGGCTTCTTTCTAACCTTCTTGTGCAGACACTTTGTGGCATAGTGTCCCAGCTCATGAAAGTGAAAACATTTAATATTAGAAAAGTCCTTCTTCTTGCCTGCCTAGCCAGAATCTGATTTTGAATGGGACGTCTTCCCTTTCCCTTTCTTTGCCTTTCCAACCAAGGAACAATTCTCCTCATCATTAGTATTTTATGAGGATCCATCTCCGGTATTCCACTGAATCTCATCTTGTACCAAGTTGGACCACAATCACTCCCACTCTGGTAGCTTCTCCCTCCCATTCACCGAATCCTGGTAGCTATTCCATCTCTTGGGAAGGCCTAGAAGTGCTAGGCTCATCATATCATCCTCGACAACTATAACACCAACACTTCCAAGATCATCTCGACATTGAGTGAACTTTGTCAAGTATTTTGTTATTGTTTCGCCCTTCTCCATCTTGATTTTTCTTAGCTTGTCCTTCAGTTCCAACTTCCCGTGGTCGCTAATGTTTTGAAAAAAATATGTTAAGGCCTTCCACATATCATATGAAGTTTCCTTTCCATGGAGGTTTGAGACAATATCATCCCAAACTCCTTCTAATAGAATCCTTCTCACCTTTCGTACATTTTTCTTCCATGCATCAATATCTCAACATATGTTGCCGCGGGATTGGGAATATCGCTGTCTATGAACTCCCTCAACCTGTTTTCTTCCAACATTGCTTCCATTATGTCCTTCCAAGTTATGTAATTCGAACTACCCTTAAGGGCATATTTGAGTCTCAATCCACAAAAAGACATCCTGATCCTGCTGCTGGTCCTGAAGAGTAGATTTAAAAATTCGATTCACTTGTTCAAAAGAAGCTCGTATTCTTCTCTTCTATAGTGATTCATTCTTTTATACCATGTATAAAATCCACATATATTCAAACTGATATTTGTAATATGCTAAAACAAAATACTTGAATCTACTCTACAAATTGCGTAAACCAATTACGATCGCATAATCACATGATCAAGAAGGAGAAATAATTTCAATCGCACAACAAAAATATTTATCTGGGGAAAGCCTCAACTAAAAACCTCGCTATCTGTATATTGGATAAGTTGAATAATATGAAACAATACAATGATTCTCTCAGGCTTGAAAGCTCTCTTCAATATCTCTGTCCGTATCACACTACCCTAGGCTAGCTTTGGTTCAATACTTAACCAACTATCCTAGGTTAGCTTTGCTTCAATACTTAACCAATTTGTTGCCTATGGATGCCTTGGCCTTCTTGTGAAATCCCAAGGGAAATTGATCCCCTATTAATTAGAAAATTCCCAATTAATGATTGTGAAATACATCTAAGGCCTTCTGCTGACTCGATGCACCACCTGTACAATTTTATAATTATACAATTGATAGTACACTTCCCTTTAACTCCAATCTCAACTGGGTCTTCATTAGACCTGACATGCATCAACTATTTATAGTGAATTATCACTTATTTGATTGATAACTGCATGTGAATTAAATCATATTTAATTCACTGGACCTCTCACTAGTTCCTCCATCAGTTAGAACTAGTTAAAATGGTTTTAACTTAAATAATTAAGTTCAATAATTACAACTCAAAATAAACTGCAACTGGACCCCATAAAACTTAGAGATAAATCTATATGCCTCTATTTTGACCATCAACTTGAATTAATTGAGCTAACTAAGTCTTCCTGACTTAGTTAACTCACACAAGCTGTCATGTGATGTGGAATTACAATTTCCTTCTAATTTAATTAAGGAAAAATTAAATCAGAAGCCTCTTCTTGTTTCCATTTTCAACAGTTTCTTTAGCCTTACAGGTAAACCATGCTTTCTGAAACTCACCAACAATCCTCACACAGAGGGTTCCTCAACTGGTATCTTGTTTTTGATATTCTATTCAACGTCAACGATCATTTGATCTACCCCCCTTTTTCTCTGTGTTCTTACACAACCCTTTCTGCCAATGCCTTCCCCCACCCCCCTAATGCGTGAGCGAGAGAGAGCGAGAGCATGTATGAGTCAATGCCTCAATGTACCCATTCCTCTTCTCCAAAAATTGACTAACTTTCCTTTGCTTACCATGATTTTCACAATAACCCGTGATCTGACAACATAACCCATACAATTATTAAAATTTGTCCCTTATTTTCTCTTTGTTTGAGATGAAGGACACTTATACTAGTCCTTCCACTTTCAGTTAAATTCACTGCACAATTAGCAAATTTACTTCTTTCATCCAACCAAGATTGAAAATAAAAAAAAAACCATTTCCTTAAGAAATGGAATCCATATCCCTCTTTCAACCATTTGAAAATTATTACAATTATTTACAAGAGAGAAAATGTTAATTATGGGATATCATAAACAATAAAATATGTAAGCCTAGAAGTAGTGGAATCCAAGGTGAAGACTCAACAAAACCCTGTTTCACATGAGAGGACATTCTGTAATTACAATGATTTTTTTTCTTCACTTTCTAAGGTTGTGATTATTAACATTCTTTATTGTTTCAAATAAATATTGTTTTATGATGGGTTATCAAAGTTCAAAGATTTATAATAGTTAATGAAGAGGGGACCTAAACTACCCTATGCAGTAGCACTACAAAGAAAAGAACCGCATGTAGAATTGTATCCTTGTATTAAGGAAAAGAGATTCCATATAGAAAAGAGTCACTATAACCTAATTCAATTTGAAGAAGCCACAAGGATAGGAACCACCACAACCATTATCAATTTGAACGAGCTACCATATCTCATACATATCAATTCATCCATTTCAAGGTTTCACCACCCATAACCAACCTTTTTTTATTCTAAGTCCTTATTTATTCAAAGGGATTCACAAAAGAAGGAAGCCTATGGTCCTTTTCAAATTTGAAAGAAAACCACAATTAAAAGAGTTGCCATTTGAATAGGTTAAAGGCATTGTGGTAGAGAGAAGCGATTCATACTTGTGCGAACAGGAACATAGCTACATTCGAAGATACAAAATTCACCAACTTTGAATTACATCATGTTTTTGGACGATCATTAGACTAATGAAATTTGGAAAGAAGTATAAAACTTGTTTAAAATTTTCCTATGTTGCATGAGTTTCTAGAACGTGGGAACACTAGGAACTTGGGTACATGTATTCAAAATGATTAGAGGTTTCCCAAAAATTTACAAAAGATGACTAATCAGGAGCGGTAATATTATATATAATATTTTTTTAGTTATATAATTTATATAATAATCAAAATTAATACTTTTAGAATACCGTGACTTGGAATAATTCATCCACTAAGCCTTAACCAACCTTAGTAAGTGCTTTAATCCATAGTGCCTTAACAAACCTTAGTTTTCTTATTCATACACTAAAACTCTTATTCTAACCTCTTATTTTATCATTCTTATTCATAATTTAAGAGCATCCTTGCTGGTTTAAAATTCCTTTTAATTACTTGTTTAACATGTTAAGAACCTATTTATTGCAACATTTCACTTGATTTGTGCCTTCTCTGTTGTGTAACCAGCTCCAGAAATAGAAGAAAAGAGATATCAACGCCTTAGAAATAAGCCACTTCGAGGGGACAACCTCCAATACATTACATAAATGAAAAATTCTTGGATGATACAATTTACAAAACCTCCTTTCTATATATAGAAGTCCATGTGGCCATAATGTAATCCTAGTGGGCCACAATGTAATCCTAGCTGACCTAACAATAATAATTTAAGGGCACAATAATATAAAAATGGGGGTTACAAGGGTACAATAATAACAATAAGGGTGTTACACTAATAACAATAAGGGACTATACTAGTAATATAGGGACCTAACATGCCCCTCTCCTCCAAAAAAGTGTTGTCCTCAACGCTTGAGTAGCTCTGGGTGCTTCTGTATAAAATTCTCATCCTCCCATGTAGAATCTTCAGTGGGTAAGTTCTTCCACTTGATGAGATACTCTGAAATTGATCGATTCCGTAGTTGTCGAGTTCTTGTTTCCGTGACTGCTTCCGGTTCCAATATGATTTTCCTTCCTCATCAAGTTCTGGAAATATTGTTTGAACTGGAATATTTTCACCTATAACCTTCTTTAAGCATGAAACATGGAAAGCTGGATGTACTCGCGAAGAAGCAGGAAGCTCCAATTTGTATGCCATAGTACCAATCTTTTGCAACACCTTGTAAGGACCATAGTACTTTGGTGATAATTTATTATCCTTCCTAGCTTGCTTGAGGGACATTTGTTTGTATGGTTGTAGCCGTAAAAATACCCAATCTCCTACATCAAAACTTCTCTCGCTGCGATGTTGATCTACCTATTGTTTCATTTGATTTTGTGCCAAATTCAGGTTATCCTTTAAGAGTTGGAGAACTTCTTGTTGATGCTCGATGTGATCTTCCACTGCTTGAACCTTCGAATTTTCTCTTAAAGATGATGTGATGGATGGTGGATGATATCCATAAAGTGCCATAAATGGGGTCATTTTTGTTGCGGTATGGAAGGAAGTGTTATACCACCATTCAACGAGAGGTAACCACTTGACCCATTGTGTTTGTTTATCAGATACAAAACAACGAAGATATCCTTCCAAACATTTATTTACTATCTCAGTTTGACCATCAGATTGAGGATGATAAGATGAGCTATGAGCTAATTGAGTACCCGAACAAGAAAATAACTCCGTCCAAAAATTTCCAGTAAAAATGGGATCTCTGTCACTCACAATAACCCTTGGTCTTCCATGTAGCTTTTGAATTGTGTCCATAAATGTAGTAGCAACTGTACTTGCTTTAAATGGATGAGATAATGCACAAAAGTGTGCATACTTGGTAAGTCTATCAACTACCACCATGATGACACTCTTTCCTTCAGACTAAGGTAAACCTGTGATAAAATCCATTGAAATATCCTCCCAACCTTGACTTGGAATGGATAAAGGTTGTAGAAGTCCCAGGGTCTTAATTGTCTCAACTTTATTCTGCTGGCAAACCAAACATTCCGCCACAAACTTTTGAATATCAGATTTAAGGCCATCCCAAAAAATTATTTCTTCACCCTGTGGTAAGTTTTTAAAAATCCGGAGTGTCCTCCTAAAGGAGAAGTGTGCAATTCCAGAAGAATCTTTTGTTTTAGTTGGGAATTCTTACAAAGATATAAGCGATCTTTGTACCATAAGGAATCATTTTTCCAACTAAATGTATCAGATGTACTAGGATCTTCTTGCAACTTTTGAATGAGTGTCCATACATCTTTGTCCTTCTTCCATTCATCTCTTGCTTCAGTTATCCAATCTGGTTGGATAATAGAAATGGCACAAAGCAATGCTTCCACCTCTTCATTCTTTCTTGAGAGTGCATCTGTAACAACATTAAGCTTTCCTTTTTTGTAGATTATTTCAAAGTCATAACCCAACATCTTTGTGACCCATTTTTGCTGCTCTTTTGAAGATAGTCTTTGTTCCAAAAAGTGTTTAAGACTATCATGATCAGTTTTTACCTTGAAGTGTCTTCCCATTAGGTAAGTTCTCCATTTCTTTAGTGCATTCAGTATTGCTAAAATTTCCTTCTCATAAATAGGTTTATGTAAATAATTTCCTTTGATTGGACGACTTTCAAAAGCAATGGGTCTTCCTTCCTGCATTAAAACAACACCAATTCCATTTCCTGAGGCATCACATTCCACAATAAAGGTTTTTGTGAAGTCTAGCGTAGTTAAGACTGGTGCTAGGCACATTGCCTCTTTTAGATGTTCAAAGGCCTTAGTGCTTCAGGAGTCCATGAAAATGCATCTTTCTTCAATAATGTTGTTAGAGGTGCTGCTATTCTCCCATAATTCTTAACAAACTTGCGATAATACCCTGTTAACCCGAGAAATCCTCGCAACTCCTTTATGGTTGTGGGGACTTTCCATTCCTTAATGGCTTTAATTTTTTTAGGGTCTACCTTAACACCCTCGTGAGATACAATATGACCCAAATATTCCACCTCTTGTACTCCAAAGAAACATTTGGATGTTTTTGCATATAATTGTTTCTCCTGCAATAGTTTGAGAACCCTGTCAACATGTTGAACATGATCCTTCCAAGACGTGTTGTATATTAGTATATCATCAAAAAATACTATCACAAATTTTCTAAGGAAGGGTTTGAAAATGGAATTCATCAACCCTTGAAATGTAGAAGGTGCATTGGTAAGGCCAAAAGGCATGACCGAAAATTCATAATGACCCTCATGAGTTCGAAATGCTGTTTTTGGAATATCTTCAGTCTTCATTCTAATTTGATGATATCCTGAACGAAGATCCAACTTGGTAAAATAATTTGCTCCATGTAATTCATCCAATAATTCATCAATCACAGGAATGGGAAATTTATCTTTAATGGTGAGCTTATTGAGCTCCCTATAATTCGGACACATTCGCCATGATCCATCCTTCTTGTGTACCAATACTACGGGAGCAGAGAAAGAACTTTGACTAGGTTGAATTATACCCGCCTCTGACATTTCTACAATCATACGTTCAATTTCGCTCTTTTGGAAGTAAGGATATCTATAAGGCCTGATGTTTGGAGGAACACTTCCTGGAATCAAATGAATAGCATGATCATGATCACGAATAGGTGGGAGTCCTTTGGGAGTTTCAAACACCTTGGAATGATTGTCAAAGACTTGTTGGAGATCTGCAGAAATAGATGATTTTGATGTCGGAACTTCTAGTGAGCATAATTGTGCAATTATGCCTCGTTGTTCTTTCTTTAGAAGCTTTGTCATGAAATTAGAGCTTATTATCCTTCCTGGCTTCCCTTCAATACCCCGTAATTTGACTTCCTTTCCTTCTGAAATTTTTTTTCAAGAAAAGTTCTTGAAAATTAAAAGCTACCGTCCCCAAAGATTGTAACCATTGTACTCCTAGTACAACATCAGCACCTCCCATAGGAATGGAAAGCATTGGACTTGTCAACACATATTCCCCCATGGTTAGCTTGATATTATGGCATTTTACAGAGCAATTTATAGTTCCTCCATTTGCAACCATCACTTGACATTCTGGTGCTGGGTATAGGAAACAATTTAATTCCTTGGCTACCTTACAATGAATAAAATTATGGGTGCTACATGAATCAATCAACACTATTACCTTTCTCTTCTTGATTTGTCCTTTTATCTTGAGAGTTTGAGGAGTGGTAATTCCTGCCAGTGCATTACACGATATGGTTGGATTCATTTCTTCCTCTTCTGGGGCTGGTTCCTGGTGTATAGCCTCTTCTTGTTCATTTTCTTCTTCCTCTTCACAATCTATGTAAAATAATTTCTTCTCAGCACACTTATGACCTTTAGTGTATTTGCTATCACAACTGTAGCAAAGCCCTTTTGCTCTTTTTTCTTTCAATTGTTGTGGTGTCAACCTTGTAGGTTGTGGAAATCTAGGCGTAGCAACACTTCCTTCTTTATAGAATTGAGTGGTAGGCTTCCTTGTCGCCATAATTTTACATTCAACTTTTCTTGCCAACCTGAATGACTTCTCCAATGAATCAGGTTCCAAAACACGAACTTCATGTTGGATGTTATCCTTTAGAGTACCTAAGAAGAGATCAATCCTGTGTTCCTCTGGAATATTAGTTACCCATATATTCAATTTTTGGAAGTCCTCAATGTGCTGCCCCACTAAACCCTTTTGTTTGAGATTTATCAATTGGCTAAAGAAGGTGTTGCTCTTTGTATCCTCATAATGTGCTATCATTTCCTCCGTAAGAATTGACCAAGTGACAATTTTTTTACGGGAGCAAAGCCATCGATACCATACAAATGTATTTTGTTCTAAATGTAAAGTTGCAATGCGTACCTTTTGTGTGTTTTTCACATTATGGAGATCAAAATATTGCTCCATCTGTAGTATCCATGTTATAGGATACTTTCCATCAAACTTCCTCATATCCATTTTTGGAATATGGTGGTTCTTCCCGCCAACATTAGAGTTTATGAAATCACGATTGACATTTATTTTGTTCTCATCATGAGGTTCTTCTACTATCTTTTCACCATTAGGAAACATTTCTTGTATCAACTTTGTCAAACCTTCGATGTCTGCTTTAGATCATTCTTCATGTTTTCCATGTTGTCTTTCATGTCATCCATCTTAGCTTCCATGCCATCCATCTTAGCTTCCATGCCTTTCTTCAAACCGTCCATCTTCGCTTCCACGCCTTTCTTCAAAACTTCCATTTCATTTTTTGTTGCTCTTTGCGAAGTGAAATTTGTTGCACTTGCTCTTGTAACTTTGATAGATCATGTTGCAATTATTCATCTTTATGAGTCATAGTAGAGCCTTCTGAAGGCTTAATGGGTGTTGAATTATTTTTACGGGGCATGTTTTAGAACCCAATACTAATATCTATTCTACAATATGCCCTTGGAATCAATTCAAATTGATTCTTCAAACAAGACTTATGCAATTCGCAAAAAAAATACACACCTTTTTCTTGATTTTGAGGAGCTCGATATTGAAATTGGATTATCTCTGTAATTGAAGCACTTAAATATTTGAATTTCGGTACTGATGTAGCCCTCTGAATTATCTTTCGAATGCCACAGGTATGACTTGATTTGGATTCTCCAAGACAAAGTTGTGTCCAATCTCCCACAATGACCTAATTATGGACTGGTTCAGTACAACGAACTTGTACGACTTTCCACGTGTCACTGTTTCGTCCTTCGGCTCTAAAATTGATATCCAAGAAACTAAAGTCCGTGTACTAGCGACAAATTTTTACGGCACTCCAATCCGATGCTCAGAGAGAGAGTTATGAATATTTTCCCACGATCACCTCTTTGAGATGAAATTCAGGAGCCTGAAAAAGCACTACCTTCCATAGATCATATCTCCAAAAATATTGCGAACCAAGATCTGAAATTTTGAAGGATGTTCCTCGAGTTGCGGCTTCGCACCTTATGAGTTTCAACTTCGAGACTTCGTAGAAAATTTTTATAAACGCAAATTCCACGATGACCTGTTTAGGAGCCCGAAACAAGACCTAACTTCCACAGATCATATCTCCGGAAATATTGCGAACCAAGCTATGAAATTTTTAGAAAAAATTCCTCAAGCTTTCAACTTCGCACCCTAAACATTTCAGCTTCTGAAGCTTCATAGAAAAATAGTTATAGCGAAAATTCCACGATGACCTGTTTGGAGCAGCGAAACCCTAGAATCCAAACCTCTGATACCAAATGTTGTGTAACCAGCTTCAAAAATAGAAGAAAAGAGATATCAACGCCTTAGAAATAAGCCACTTCGAGGGGGAAATCTCCAATACATTACATAAATGCACAATTCTTGGATGATACAATTTACAAAACCTCCTTTCTATATATAGGAGTCCATGGGGCCATAATGTAATCCTAGTGAGCCACAATGTAATCCTAGCCGACCTAACAATAATAATTTAAGGGCACAATAATAACAAAATGGGGGTTACAAGGGTACAACAATAACAATAAGGGGTTTACACTAACAATAATAAGGGGCTATACTAGTGATATAGGGACCTAACATTCTCACTTTATTTGTGCTTACAATAAACATCTCACACTAAATTGATGATATATACCTCTCAAATTTTTGCTTAAATAGTACAACGACTCTATAGACCTCTCAACATTTTGCTTAAATAGTTCAACGACTCTAATTACACTTCATTCTTGCTGGAATCTAATTACACTTCATTCTTGCTGGAATTTATCTTTGGTTTTAAGTTCTGTTTTAAGGGCAGCAAGATTAAATAATTCAGGCTTTCTGTCCACACACTCTGTTTCTAATAATATTTTCATTTCTTTATAGGCACATAAATCCATGTAACATTTATTTACTGGGCATTTAAATCCATATTGAGGACTATGGAAAATAATTGAATAAAGCTATAAAACACATCAGTGATTACTGACCAGTGTGGGATAAACCATAACATATGATTTTCATTTCCATTTATGTTTATATCTATGGATCTAAGTCAAGAACAATCCAACTCACAATATTATAACATGTATTAATTTTCGTTGGTTAAGGAACTTTCTGAGATGATGAAGAAGAAAATGAATATTGAACAACAAACGTCAACAACTATTCGCTTGGTCATTCACTCTTCTCTCTCAACTGTGTGCTCTCAATTGTCTCGCTCTCAACAACAAATCTCAGTGATGGAGTGAAGAGGAGGTCCTGAAACCATCATTTAAGGAGATCTGGGAGTCAGTTTGGCGGGAACTGGGGATATTTTTGAAACCAAAAAATAAATTCCTGCCATTTTGTGTCAAGTCAGCTGTGGGAACACTGGGAAATCCACAAAATCAACTCCAGATTTCCTGGTCTGCATCTTCGAAGCTTCTGAAACTATCCCCAACTCCCATTGCAGTTCCTTCTAAAAATTGACTATTCCCTTGCAGTTCCAAAGCTACCCGGTGCACGGGAACCATTGGAATGGGTTTCCCACCTCTCGGGAGCGGTTCAGGTGTAACAAAGATTTTTTCTGTAAAGTACAAATATCTAGATTCCAAAGGGGCGTTGAAGCTGTCCATATCCAAGTATATAAATGTTTTGAAGTTACCTATAACACAACATAAGTTGGTGTAAAAGTAAAAGAGGATGCAAAGGCCCTTTTTGTTATATTACTTATCTCCTACTTAGAACTTGAATGCTATGTTGATGTATTGCCAAGTTTTTCAGGGCCTTTACATGATATGATATTATTTTTTTAATTGAAGATAAAATGCCAAATGAAAAAGATATGATATTAGTTTTTCAAATTGAAGGTAAAATGCCAAATGAAGAAAAGTGAGAATGGCTTTTCCATTCAAACAAATGCATTATTTATTAGAAATTGAATGGAAAAAAAATCAAGCAACAAATAGTTAAAGAAGATATTTAATGTTGTTATTGTTATCAAACAAATGCATTATTTATTAGAAATTGAATGCAAAAAAATTCAACGAACAAATAGTTAAAAAGATCTTGAGTGTTGTTATTTAAAAAAAATAAAATAATAATTCATAATGTAAAGTTGTAAAATACACTTTAATGATTTTTTAAAGGGGAGGGTTGGAAAATATAATGTAAAATATAGGTTTGACAAAGAAAAATTCAACAATTGAGTAATCATTTGAAAGTTGAGGAATGCGACAATGGAATTTGGGAGGATCACTTGTTTTGAGTGGTTCGATTTTTTGAATTTTTAGGGAATCAAAGAAAGATTAATTGTGCATAGATTGTAATTCAAGTAGTTACAAAAATCAAGAAAATTTGTGAGTTGGAGAATTTGAGGAATTTAAAATTTTGGATACTCTTATTTTTTTTCCGTTTAAAAAAACGAACTTTCTATTCTAAATAGATAGTCTCTGAACATATGCCAAGCATTTCTGAGAGCAACATTGCCATTCCCTTTGTGAGGGAGTGGAAGCATAGCTACTTAACACCTGTACAAGATGTTAGCATCCCTAGGAACCAAAAATATCCAACATAATCATCAGTGCATCTCTTTTAACTCATCATCAATCAGTGGTAGAGATGAGAGCAGAAAGAGAGGAGGCACAACCGTGACACACTATCACCAATAAGAGCTGGCAGTAGAAACTATCCCAGCCCCATAAAGTATATCATAAAATGAACAAAAAGAGAGCCCAGAACCTCCTTACATAAGGAAAACAGTTCTGGACTCAATATAGTAACAGTTTTCAAAGTTTTTTTAAAAAGTCCACTATACAATGCTGAAAATAAACTGAATAATTACACAAAAAGAGGCTGTTCGTGGGCATGAACAATCCCATTCACCACTTCAGCTACTGCCCAGGACCCCAGATTGAGTTGAGCACCTTCTTTAGATAAGAGATCTGCTTGCTGGTTCCTTTCCTTGTAAATGTGAACAACAGAAATTTCAGAGAAAAAAAATTTAAGACGACGAATCTCCTTAAGCAAAGGTAGTAACATAAAATTCCTGCACTGCTGAGTCCCATTGTACCAGTTGACTACATTTCAAGAATCACCAAAAATCTGAATCTGTTTCATCTGTTTAGAAATAAGCCAACAGAGAAGCAAATGAAGAGCTTTAAGTTCAGCAAAATTATTAGACCCTTGCCCAAGGCCGACTAAGGCTCGAAGAGAGTTTTCAGTAGAGAAGTGAATGACCAACCCAGCACCACAAATATCATTGTCATCGGAAGCACCATCAAAGTAAGCCCAGGGAACTGTCTCATTAATTGTCTCAGGCTGGATATTGCGAGAGGAACCTGTAACAGCAGGCGAAGGAATGCTATCAAAAATTGCAGCTCCCTCTGCTGCTAGCCTAGCTAAGGGAAAGGAGGACTCATTGAAAATTATCTTGTTGCGAGCGATCCAGGTTCCCCAAGCTATTAAAAGAGGAAAGGCCCTGATTTTATCATCTGAAGCCTCCTGCCACCAATATTTCCAAGCTTGTGGAAGGTCTTCTCCATGCCATCTCAAGGGAATATTTGTCAGACGCAAAGTTTCTGCCCAAAGGCTTACGTTAAAGGGGCAAAAGAGAAAAAGGTGTTGTAGAGTTTCTTCTTCAGACTTGCAGAGAGAACACCAACTCGGCCCTTGTTTGCCTCTCTTTTGCAGAAAGTCCCAAGTTGGTACCTTATTAAGAAGAATGCACCAGAAAAAAAGTCTGGTCTTTGCTGGGCTTTTAAGTTTCCAGAGAGATTTGGACCACCAACAGGGATTCCCCCAACCTTCTTGTGTCATAAGCCATTTATATCCGAACTTTGGGGAGTAGATGCCTGTCTGAGCATGCACCCAACGAAGTTTATCAGCAGAATCCGATATTCTAATAGAAGAATGTGAAAGATCAGCAATATACCGGTTCCATTCGTCCATCCACCTATTTTCCAGGTGCAGGTCCGTGCCAGACAGCCAGCCTTGCTTAACTAGGGAGGTAGACCTGGGATCCGCCACCTGATTTAGATAAAAGAAACCTTCTGAATTTAAATGATTAACTAGATTGTGGGACAAAGAGAAATTAGGCGAACAGCCGACCCAAGGGTCACATCCCACCCGAACTTGACTTCCATCGCCAACCTGCCATGCCAAGCCTCTCTCAATTAGCTGAACAGAAGCCACAATTGTGATTATTTGTTATATATATATATATATATATATATATATTAGTTGTCATTGCAAATCAAGATTTAATAGTCATAATTGTAGTGTTAGGAAGGGGTGTTGAAGTATAACACCAATATACATAATGCAATGAAATTCAATAAATGCAAAATATATATTTAATAGTGATTTAAGCATTAGTTTAATAAGTCATTAGGAAAATAAAGTTAGGTCATATAATTGTGTGCTTTCCAAATAAAATATACTTGATGTCAATATATTTAACACCTTCATTCTCAATGAAATTTTCATTTCACATCCTTTGTGTATCTCTCTTGTGATGTATGATCAATTTCAAAATATTCCTCTTAACTCTCAAGGAATAATATATAGTAAGATGAATGAAGTCCTTCCACATGTTATCACATTTAGAACATGAAGTGAATTTTAAGCAATGACTCTAGGACATTACAATTTTGCTAACAAGTCAATTTATGAAACACAAATAGCTATTACCAACTTCATTTAAAGTAGAGAGTTTCTTTCACTTGTACACAATAATGGAATGAACATCATTCCACTAGATATTAAATCCCTCCCTCCTCCTTTTAATATTACATCAAGATTGTGCAACTAAATAATGAACATCATTTGAGATTGCTCTCCTCATAAGAAATATTGATGATTTTGACAACCCATCTTTAACATGCAGAAATCTTCTTCAATTTCTTTTATCAATTGAAAAAATGTTGTAACCATATATTTCAATCGAATTTTTTTTGTAACCATAGATTTTGAAGAGTATAAATTATCCGAAGTAACAAATATTATTAAAATAAAATTATAACTACCATATATGAAGTATATCTTTCATTTTTATTAAAGACTTAGATCCTAAGGACAAAAAGTGTAGTTGATATGATAAACATTTGTAATCTCTAAAAAGATTAATTTGAATCTAGTGCATATATATCCATGCCCATATATAACCATAAATTTTTAAGAGTACAACTTATTTGAATTAGAAATATTATTAGCATAAAATTATAAATACTATATATGAAATATATATTTCATTTTTACTAAAGACTTAGAGCCTTAGGAGAGAAGGTGTAGTTGATATGAAAAACATTCGTGGTCTCTAAAAATATTAATTTGAATATAGTGCATATATGTCCATGCCCATTTATATGTGCACATATTGGTTAATGTTTAAAACGATATGCACATGTTTATTTGAACATGCAGGTTTTTGTTAAGGCTCACACTGTGATCTTTTTACACTTGGTGAGCAAATATTTGTTTATTGGATAATATAAATACAAATTATTTATATTAGTAAATTTGATCTTAATTAATTCTAGTGAAATTACATTTCATCTCGAGGTTAATACCAACTTTGAATTATATTGGTAAGTTGGCTAAATAAAATCCTCATTTTTATTGTGGCTTTTCTATGATAAAACACCTAAATTTAAAATTCTGAGCCTTGTAGTAGGATCAAGACTAAGAAAATATTCAATTGCATATCTTGGAATAAAATTAATTAGCATTAGAGTTAAGCCAATAATGTTTTAAAAAATTCAAGTGCCATGTAGTCATGGCTGAATCGCCTTATATAATCATATGGGTTTTTTCCAATGAAAGGTTCCAATTGGACCTTACATTGTTTGGAATAAGGAATCAATTTGGTTTATGGCTTGGCCACCTATAATAGTTTTGAAAGGTTTTATCGGTCGTGGTCTAGTCCACTCATTATGTTATTTTGTGATCCTATAAATGAGAGAACGCTGTTCTAATGTACAAAATGTAGAGTAATGCATATGTTAAACTAACAAAACCAAGGAAGTAAACATAACATCTATTATATCATTGCTTATATTTTTAGCAAAATTTACTATATAAATAAAAACAAAAATTTAAATAATGGGTTGAATTATAAAGAAGTCTAAAATGAACAACTGACTATAGTACTATGCTTATGGCCATAAACAAACAATTTGCAAGATAATTAAAATAAAACAAAATTTTCATATGTTAAAAAGTTTACATTGTAAAAATAGATGTTTACACCACTCCAAAAGTGAGTAAAGTAGTAGAAAAAGGTCCTTATATCATAATTTTTTGAACTAATTCTTTTTAGCAAAATAGTTTCACCAACAATGATTTTTCTTTCATTAATTTCTAAAATAGGTTACAAACTTGTACAAGCAAAAAGACACTAGGCTTGTCCAATTCATCATATTTATACAAAAAAGAGGTAAAGTCATGGTTTGATACACTTGGATGACTATTATTGTTCCGTCCTTGCCTAATGGTTGCCCCTATCACTTTGTCTTATTTTTCAATATGAGGATTCGATTCCCTTGACTATTCTGACCTTTTTTTTTGCTTCTTTGAATGCTCTCAATATAGGATTACTCCTTCATTTTATAGAATAAATTGGCTTGAGGAAGCTTCATTTTCTCTTCTCCATCTTCTTATAAATTACATACATGCTTCAAAAGTATTCGCCAAGTGTATTTCCAGGAGAAAAGATATGTTTCCTAAGGGATGATTGGTATGACGCGATACTCTGATTTATTCTTTTCTCATATTTATCCATTTTAGGCAATTTCCTGATTAATGTCCTCTACTTAGTAGGAGCTTTAATGAACCTCTAGGTGAGTGCTTCATTAATCTTGAGGAGATATCTAATATCCTTCTTGCTTGTGCTAATATAGCTTACCAAATATTTAGACAAATATGCTTGTAGAGATAAATTATTCAGAGGTCTAAAAGAAGAGAAGTGACAATTGTTTGCCATATTCTCTATGTGTTTCCATATCATAGTAGAGTCATTGACTTCACAGGTAACCCCTTTGAGGGTATTAAAATATTTTTTCTTCTTGTGTTTCAAACTAGACTCCATTAATTGCAAAGTTTCTAATGTAGCATCATGAACTTCATAAGGAATTTATTAGTGTAAACTACCAATCTTTTACATGGTCACATTGCAACTAAGCCTCTTGGTACTTTGGTTAACATTCTTGGTAATATTTCATGATCTCTACTATATTTTTTCCTTGTGCTTGTAAAAATAATGCTTTGTTATAGAAGTCTCTCTATGCAATGTTCAAATTTTCATCATAAGGCATAGTAAATGAACTCAAAAGTTTGGTAATTACTAGACTTATAATATCTAACTTGTTCTTTTTTCTTAACCTTTTCTATTTCAATCTCAACCTTCTTTGTTTCAACTTCAATTTTTTATTGGGTTTTGTTCCTTTCTTTTTCTTTTAATGTTATTGTCGTCTTCTAGTGAATTGGTACTATTTCTTCATGGTCTTTAAGTATTTAAATTATCCCTAATGTTGACTTCCAACAAATATTTCCTGAGGACCTCTCTTTTTCTTTCTACATCCCATGGAAACCATTTAAAAATTCTTGCACATTAGCGAACCAAAAATAGGTTCACAGGGTTAACTTAAATTAATCGAACTAGAAAATTCCTTTTAACTATTCAAATTAAACAAACTCCCAATATTCAAGAATATTAACCCCAAATTGAGGTGCAAGATATTGTAGTGGGATGTATCCATATGCTTTTGAATGTGAGTTCTCCATGTAGACTTCAATTGGAAAATATAACTTGCATGTAGGATGATTCATACTAAAAATTATGATGAAAAAAATCCTAAATGTTAACAATCACTATGATATCCTTCTATAGTTACTTTTGAGCATTACTAAGGGAAACGACCTACCATGTCAACATATTTTATAATTTAACCATGATACGTCTCACATCTAGACTTTAATTCATATTTTGTAAATAATTCTTATCACTAAAATTTGAAAAGGTAGTTGTTTGGGTTATGGCATTGTCAAATCGAGACAAGACAAGAAGTGCCTTAAAGCATATGTTAATGGACAAGTGACACATACATTAAAGATTCTAATTTGAAAATTTTAGATATTTAACATCTACGAAGTGTTTGATAGTGAAGGGCATAACATGAGAATTAGGGTCAATTGAAGAATCATGTTTCATTTTTTCTATATTTTGATAGATGAATGATTTAGAAAGGATCATAATACAATTTGTAATCTATGTTGGTATTTTATGGGTGAAAAAATTGGAGGAATTGGCTTACAGGGTCCATTTTAGTGGTAGGCCTCAATTTGGAGATTTGGGGTTTGGAACAATCTAGAGTCATTTTGAAGCAACAAATGACACTTCTTGGGTCACCTTCATGAGCTTAGCTATAATCCCCTCAATGTTGTTCTATGAATCATGAACTTTCCTATAGTGTGAAAATTACCTCAATAGAAGCTTGTATGTGAAAGTTATGCGTCCTGCAAGTTGACCTATTTTTATGATCACCATGGTATCAAGTGGATTCCAATCAACTCCCATTACTCGCACATGTGGCGCTAGCTATGTGTAGGATTTCAAGAAAATTCTAGAATAGCCAAAATTCTCATGAAAAATAATATTGGTTATGTATTCAAACCATTAATAACTATTAGGTAAAATATGAAATCTCTTAAGGACAAAATTGATTAGCATCAACTAAAAGGAGTCTATAAAATCAATTGCTCCTGTGGAAAAATCTACATTGGTGAAACTGACAGGTCATTCAAAACCATAATAAAATAGCATTGTGCTAACATTAAAAATCAACAAACTCGCTCCTTTTCTCTTGCAGAGCTTTCCCTCCACTCTAAACATCACGTTTTCCTAGAAGACACTACTATCATTGCAAAATAAGATCAATACTGTAGGAGACTATTCAGAGAGGCCCTGGAGATATTAAGACATCCCGGTTTGGACTTGAAACGTCGATTAAAAATGTTCAATGTGGATAAAAATCTGGAAACAAATTATTAAAATTCTAGAAGGTCTAAAAGCTAACACTAATTGAGGGATGGGGCCTACAACATCTTAATCCAAGATGGCTATCAAGCTATGTTAAGTACCAAGATGTTAGAAACAAAGGGGTTTCCATTCTTTTATCATTGTACTTGTTCCACCATTGAGTAGAGCAATAGGAGTGGGATTTAATAGTATTAATAGAGGAGCAAAATATTTTGTAGTAGTCATACAGGCCACATTGTCATAAAAAACTCCATAGTGAGTGTCCATTTATTTATATTTGTAATCTTATAACTAAAGAAAAAATAGAAAATCGTAGGCCTCACCTTCTAGTTGGGTTTTCTCCTATACATTGTTTTCAAGGACATTGTGTTAATTTTGTTGATGGTTTGCTCATTTGTTTGTTCTTTCATTTTCGTATTTTAGTTATTTTCATAAATTTGAGCAATAAGCTAGTGAAAATAAATATGAAATCTAAGGAAATAAACCTAGATAATAAAATATTGCAACATAATATAAGATTTGTTGTGACAAAATATTCACTAGTGTATATCCATGGTAATTTATAGATCATATTGGTATTAAAGGAGTTCTCTTTGGGCTACCTGTGGAAAGTTGTAGGAGCTAAACATTATTTTAACTAATAAGTTGTATAACCGCAACCATAATATATGAGTCTAGTTGTAACAATGTTTGGAATTCAATAGAAGAGATACTTTCAAGGCTAGAAGAGATAGTTGTTGATATCTTTTTCAGCATAGTCATTCTAATGGTGTTTCTAGTGAACAAGGTCAAGCCTTTTTAAAGAATATGGCAGCTTTAATTCAAATTTGGATTAGATGAGAAATTAGGAGATAGTGAAAACCCAAAAAAACAAGTTGAAAAAAATCCCGAGAAAGAACAACTAGGTTTTAGTGTCATTAGTTCTCCTCAATCTCTATTTGTGATTAGAGCTATGGTTATGATTCATGATAATTGTGAATAATGGTTCATCTTTCTTTATGTTTGATTAAGGAAGACGTGCATTGTGAGAAAGTATGCTACACAGTTGTGCATCCATGGCCATGATCTAAAGTACAAAAGCTCCCACTAGTAATAGTGAGTTTGACACCTACATGCACTTTGTGAATGGAGAATTATTTGAACAATAATGTAGTGGTTAGACATATAGAAGGTTTTAGAAAATGATGCTAGTTGTAAAGAGAAGCAAAGAGCTCTGGTCTATAGTACTTCCATGTGACGAAATTTTTGGCTCATAGTGACATGAAAAACCTGTGCTCAAAATACTTAGAATAAATACTAAAAAGTGAAAGTACATGGGTTTTATTTTTTTGATTTTTCCCTTACACATGGATATTCAATATTAATTATTTTTTTAGAAATATGATTTTTTTATACATAAATAAATGAAAATGAAAACAAGCTTAATATACAATATTGTTGTTTAGTACCCACCCCTTATGTAAAAAGTAATTAATAGCATAAATTATTGTAACTAAAATAAAAAGAATAAAATAATACTACTACTATGTAAAAATTGTTTATATTTATAACAATTTTTTAACATATTTTTCTAGGTAGATTACTATGTTGAGTAGTAAAGTTACTTTTATACCTACTATGTTAAATGAAATGAGAAGCAAATCAACTTTTATACTGATCCTTTACATAAACCTATTATTATAAAGGTAGATGGAGTTGTTTTATAAATAAAATGTTAAAATCTATAGGTTATAAATAAATTAAATTGAATTAGAGATAAATGATATAAGAAATATGAAATGAGAAATATGTTATGATTGTCATTATTAAACATATACATTGAAATAAGGGTGGAAGAATATAGGTACGAAATCTTTCATATTTCATAGATGAAATTTAATAAAAAAATTTAGTAGCAAACTTTATTTCAAGTTAATGTGATAATTTATAAGTATCCAATCTTATTATGATTGTGATTTTTTCACATTACAATTAATTTATTTTAGTTCACTAGAAAAATTCCAAATCTATATTCATAATTAATGTTCAAATCATATACTTATCAATATTTTTTTAAATAAAAATTAATAAATTTTTTTCTTCAATTAAAAAAATAAATTTTTGACAAATACATAATTACCTTAAAAAGATTGTTACTATTAAATAAATGAAATCATGTGTAATTGCTAATATAAATTATATTTATTTAATAATGTGTGATTATTAGTATATATATATTTACACCGAAGGTGTTCCTTTTATGAGCTTGGCTGGGAAACACTGTTCATCCCAGCCAATCCCTGTGCTCCACCTATCGCCTTTCTGCCCTGTCAAAATTTGACACTTGGCGGGCAACCTACCTCCTGCTGTCCAATCCTTCCCTGGGCCGTGCTGCTATCATCTCGTTCGCTCCGGAGTTGGCGGCGAGAGTTCGACGAAGGTTGGTGGCGCGGGAGTTCGACGAGCCACGCCTTCGGTGTCCCGTCGGCTCATTTCAAATGAGCAAGTACTAGTTTTAAATGTTATTAAAGAAATGAAGGAGTAGGGTCAGGTTCGAGGTGGTGAAGGATGGGCCGAAGGGCAGGCGCCGGAGGCGCTGTGATCCACCCCTAGACGCGGAGGGTGTGAGCCCGTAGTCAGCGGAGTCACTTTGTGACGTAGCCGATCCTTGTCCTGCCACATTTTCATCGACGTTTTCACCAATTCCGTCGGTTTGTGTTCTCGCCTATTGTATTTAAGGATGCAATGGAGTATGTGAAGAGTTTTAATGTATGCCAAAGGATTGGAAAAACTTCAAGAAGGGATGTGATGCCTTTACATCTAGTTAGGGCACTTCAACCATTTGAGAAATGGGTTGTTGATTTATCCCAAATCATGTGTAATTGTTAATATAAATTATATTTCTTTAATAAGGTGTGATTTTTTTAGTATATATTATTTTTAAATGTTATTAGTGTTCCTCAAAGATAACTTTCAACGAATATTTTTAATTGATTTTTAAAAATTATTAAATTTTCTAAATTTATTAGATTTTCAAAGTTTTGTTTTAATGTTTTTTAAAATTAAATAACTATATATATATAGAAAAACAAAATTTAATTAAAAAAATATGAATGAATAAAAACAAAATTTAATTAAAAAAATATGAATGAATAATTAATTGGGTTATATATATATATCAAATAACTTTGTTATTGTTATTAATGTAAGTTTTTGAATGTTTTTAATATATGTCATAATTACATCAGTGGAAACCTTTAATCTTCGATGGAAAAATAGCTCTAGAAGGATGAATAGAAACCTTAGTAGCCCCACATTTCTTGAGGATTTTGAGGATGAAGATCAATGAATTTTATCTTAAAATCCAGTTCTAGGTGTAGTTATAAAGCGAACAATTCCACCAAATTTCCCATCCAATTTGATATTCTCCAAGTGTAGATCTAGTTCTAGGTGCATTAATTGAGGAGTTCTGCCTAAAGGAAGTCATGAAGAGCAGGTCCCTCCTTGACTACTATCCATAGTGCTTCTGATGCACATATTATGAGTTTAAATGAAGTTCCAGGTCCATTCATTGAGGAGTTATACCTAAAGGAAGTCATGAAGAGCAGGTCCCTCCCTGACTACTATCCATAATGTTTCTGCTACACATATTAATAATAACGTTTTCATTGTTATTAATGTAAGTTCTTGAACATTTTTAATATATGTCATGATTACATCAGTGGAAACCTTCAACCTTCAATGGACAAATAGTGCTGGAAGGATGGATAGAAATCGTAGCCCCACATTTATTGAGGATTTTGAGGATGAAGATCAATGAATTTGACCTTAATATCATCATCAATGGATACTCCTTGTCGTGCCAATTTTGACAGTATGTGGCACACCTCAAAAGCCCTCACAGTTTGAGAGATATGTCTAGTCAAAGTTCATGCCCCCATCTTGTGGGATAAAACCCCAACAACAAGATGATGTGGAAACCCACCATTTTATTTACAAAAAAGTGTTCTATTAAATAATTCAATCAAAATGCTTGAGGCTATTATGATTATGTTTTTTGGGTTCAAATCAAAATCAAACTTAATATTTCCCTCTTGATGACCAAGTCGACCTCACATTGTGGCCCTAAATTACATATCAATGTTCATAATTTTAAGATCGACCTTACAACAATTAGGGCATCTTTGCCTCTATAAATAGGGCATTCAAATTCTTCAAAACACATTCAATTTGAGAATGTTTCACTTTTTTTGAGTGGTTCGATTTTTGAATCTTTGGGGAATCAAAGAAAGATTAATTGTGCATAGATTGTAATTCAGGTAGTTAAAAAATCAAGAAAATTTGTGAGTTGGAGAATTTGAGCAATTTAAAATTTTGGATACTCTTATGAGGATGATTATTTGCAATATATATATATATATATATTAGTTGTCATTGCAAATCAAGATTTAATAGTCATAATTGTAGTGTTAGGAAGGGGTGTTGAAGTATAACACCAATATACATAATGCAATGAAATTCAATAAATGCACAATATATAAATGTCTTAATATTTAATAGTGATTTGCATTAGTTTAATAAGTCATTAGGAAAAGAAAGTTAGGTCATATAATTGTGTGCTTTCCAAATAACAGATAGTTGATGTCAATATATTTAATGCCTTCATTCTCAATGAAATTTTCATTTCACATCCTTTGTATATCTCTCTTGTGATGTATGATCAATTTCAAAATATTCCTCTGAACTCAAGGAATAATATATAGTAAGATGAATGAAGTCCTTCCACATATTATCACATTTAGAACATGAAGTGAATTTTAAGCAATGGCTCTAGGACATTACAATTTTGCTAACAAGTCAATCTATGAAACACAAATAGCTACTACCAACTTCATTTAAAGTAGAGAGTTTCTTTCACTTGTACATGATAATGGAATGAACATCATTCCACTAGATATTAAATCCCTCCCTCCTCCTTTGAATATTAAATCAAGATTGTGCAACTAAATAATGAACATCATTTGAGATTGCTCTCCTCATAAGAAACATTGATGATTTTGACAACCCATCTTTACCATGTAGAAATATTCTTCAATTGCTTTTATCAATTGAAAAAATGTTGTAACCATAGATTCACATATTATTAATATAAAATTATAACTACCATATATGCAATATATCCTTCATTTTTACTAAAGACTTAGATCCTAAGGACAAAAAGTGTAGTTGATATGATAAACATTTGTAATCTCTAAAAGATTAATTTGAATCTAGTGCATATATATCCATGCCCATATATAACCATAAATTTTGAAGAGTATAACTTATTTGAATTAGAAATATTATTGACATAAAATTATAAATACCATTTATAAAATATATATTTCATTTTTACTAAAGACTTAGAGCCATAGGAGAGAAGGTGTAGTTGATATGATAAAAACATTTGTAGTCTCTAAAAATATTAATTTGAATCTAGTGCATATATATCCATGCCCATTTATATGTGCACATATTGGTTAAGGTTTAAAACGATATGCACATGCTTATTTGAACATTCAAGTTTTTGTTAAGGCTCACACTATGATATTTTTACACTTGGTGAGCAAATATTTGTTTATTGGATAATAAAAATACAAAGTATTTATATTAGTAAATTTGATCTTAACTAATTCTAGTGCAACTATATTTCGTCTCCAAGTTAACACCAACTTTCAATTATACTAGTAAGTTGGCTAAATCAAATCCTCATTTTTATTGTGGCATTTCTACGATAAAACACCTAACTTTAAAATTCTGAGCCTTGTAGTAGGACCAAGACTAAGAAAATATTAACTTGCATACCTTGGACTAAAACTGATTAACATTAGAGTTAAGCCAATAATGTTTTAAAAACATTCAAGTGCCATGTAGTCATGGCTGAATGGCCTTATATAATTGTTACACAGTAATTTGTCATCGTCCCTACAATTCCCATCTCGCCCATTGGAGGGTCGTTTCTGCGACCAATAAGCAGTGTCATGCCTTGCAAATACCATCATTGCATCCCTTTCCATGAGGACAAAATTTATTTTGTTGATCATTTCCTGAGCAGACCCCTAAAAACACCTGTTTTTGCCTTGGCGCTAGTAGCCCGTTATGTACTCGCGCCAATGGGGAAAATTAACACTGAGACCGCGCCAATTGGTGCTCTGTCCCAGTTAAGCACCCATGCCAATCTTCTTTTGGAAAGTTTTTTAAAAAAGAGGCGAAGTTTCGATTACAACAACTTCGTGGATGAGTCATCAGGAGTGGTTTCGCCTGAATAACCATAGCCTTCCTCCTTTGGCCTCTTGTTTCCACCTTATGGGGAACCTCCCAAGGGATAAGGCCTCCCTTCCACTATTGTAGGGATCCCAACCTCCTCCTCTCCTCTATAAATATAGCCTTCATCCATTGATGAAGGGGCTGAAGGGCCGAATGGTTGAGTCTTCAAGTTCCCAAATTCCCAAGAGCCTTATGCTGCAAGAGCCTCCATAATTCCCTTAAGGCCGAATCTAAGCAAGGAGACTATTGTCAAGATCCGAAGAGAGAGGTTTGTCCCATCATTGACAGGCTTTCGAGACGTGTTCTGCTGGCGACCCGCCGAAGGAGAATTCAGCGTCAGAACTATGGTTGTATTCTTCCTTTGATTGATTAATGATAAACGACTATTGGTTATGGTTCCACTCTTGTTATTGTTTATGATGATGAGTTATGTCCTTTCTGACTGAAATATAGTTGCATCTACTGGATTTTACGCTTGCGTTTGTTTTGTTTCTTGCGTGTGCAGGTGTCCTTCACGGAGATCGTGGGGATCGTGATCTGCCAGAGCTAAGGAACGGGAGCGCTACCTCTTCTACAAGAAACAACGTTGGATTCCAGGTAAGCCTACATTGCTAGTTGGTTTATTTGATTAGGAACCTGCACTATAGCGTGAACGATTGTTGCTAGACCTGGTCTGGGCTAGTAGGGATCACCTCTGTCCACAGAGGGGATTTACCTCCACAACAAATTGGCGACCATACTGGGGATCATTAGCTTGTTGTTGTTTGTTTTCTAAGCTATAGACGGAGCTTTAAGTTGGCCAGATAGCCTTCGAAACGCTATTGCTCTGCATTAGCGAAGTAAATCAAAGCTGCTTCATTCAATCTCTGGTTTAGTTTATGAACTGAACACTTGGAGTATTGTCTTGTCTTTTCGGTTGTTTCTCGATTCTACTTGCTTGATCAATTCTTTTGGCTGGCTCTTTTTGTGTTTGGCTTTTGGTTCAGCCCCAGAGGATCAGATCTGACCTCTGTTTTTCTGAGTTTTCACCTTTTCATTGTTGGCTTGATTGGCGCGGTTTCCACCCTAACAGTCGCGCCAGTTGGCGCGGGTTGCCAGTTCATCACTCGCGCCATCCCCTGTCTGGGGCGGATTACAGCCAGACAGTCGCGCCATCTCCTGTAGGTGCTAGGGTTTACCCTTGTTCGGAAGTTTCTTTTGGTCAGTACTTTGCTTCTGGGTTTGTTTTAGATTCTTCTTGAAGTGGTGAGTCTGGTCTTGGTTGGGAGAAATTCTTTGTTTTTTCATTTCAGGCGTTGGCGCTTGTTTTCAGTTAGCAACCCGCGCCAATTTGGCATTGGCACTAGTTGTCAGTGAGCAAGTCGCGCCAGTTGGCGCTAGTTGTCAATGACAAAGTTAGGCCAATTTCAGGGTGTGTGAAAATTGAGACTTTTTCCCTGAATCCTTCACCAGTGTGTCTTTCCCTTCCGGTCTTTTCTCTATATGAGCATAGATTACATTGCTCATTGTTTGAAATGTCTTCTCTCCATGATTGTTTGATGTAAAATGGAATGAATGCCTTGTTTTGATCTCTTGCTTTGGAAGTCCTCTTTGTGTTTGACCTCATATGTCTTGTCGCCTTTTGAGGGATTTCGTGACAAAGTGTTTGAAACAATGATTGCATTCTTAGTGTTTGTTTACATCTCTTTTGCATTCATCCTTCATTAAGAAGATTTGCGTTTATTTAGTTTTCGTCTCAAAGTGTTCTTTGTGTTAAAATGCATTAGATCACATTGCATTGAAGAGTATTTTGAGATTTATCATTGAACTTAGATCACATTATTTAATGATTGAAAGCTAAAAATCTCTTTGAGTGCATTCTCTTTCATTAAAGGCATGCATTAAGTTGATTCTCATTTCATCAAAAAATGCATTGAGTGCATTCTTATAATTTGAAAAGGAAAAGGAAATTGTGCATAGATTACAATTGCATAGTTTAAAAAAAAAAGAGGATTTTGCATAGATTACATTGCATTATTCGCATCGTTGAATGTTTGAAATTACTTTCGGATAGTGAAAGTCATCTAGTTTGGAAAAAGTTTCGTTTTCAGTTTTGTTGTTTGTTGCATCATTGTTTGAAGCTCTTCCCTTAACTAGATAGCATTCATCGAATTTGAAAGTTTTCTTTTCTCATATAGTTGCATACAGGAGATTGTCATATGACATACGGTAGGGCCTTGAAACCGAAATGTAATTGAAGATAAACATTAAAATTTACTCAATTTACACTAAGGCAGCATTGAAACATTAACGCAACATTTAGAGGTCTAGGCTAGAGACGTGTTCCGGCGTCTTAAAACCTAGTAGCTATCGTTCGCCTCTTGGCTTTAGACAACACTAGTATGGACTTGTGCTCCCCGTACTGTCACGTATATAAAGGGAGACCCCACTAGGTTTCTATCTTTTATCCATAAGAAGCCGAGTTTGCCGCCCTATACCCATGATACACCGGACACAACATTCGGGGAGATTGCTTGCACGTACGTTAAGTCCTTGGTTGATTTCTCTTTCATTTTGAAACCAAGGTGTATATTGCAGTTCACGGTTATTTGGTACACCCTTTGCCTAGTATTCCTGAGCAGTCATTTTGATCTTATTTGACTCCTTAAATTTGAAAAAATCATCAAGCGCTTGTCCTTTCACGTTTGTTTCCAATCTGAAAGTGATAGAGTCACCTTTTTCCTGTTTCTCGACTCTTAAAATATGAAACGGTAGAGTTTTGTTTCAATGTTTTAAAAATTAACTGCCCACAAAATATTCCTGGTTAAAGTTAGTTTCCTTAGGGTGTTGTTCTGAAGATCTTTTTTGATGGAAACTTTTCCAAAGTTCACCAACCAAGGAATCCCCTCCGATGGGAATCCTGGTCCTTTTCCTCCTTTTGGAAATGTTGGTGCTCCTTATATGGCAACGTTGTCCCTTCCTGGGTTAACTGTTGGGTTGCCTGTTTGGTTGTTTTCAACCTCTGTGGTCCCAAATATCTCCGCTACTCTTCACTCAGTTCCTCCACCTGAACAACATCATGTTGATTCCAAGGTGGACCTCTCTCCTTCTTCGCCTATTTCTGCGTCCTCCTCTTCTACTTCGCCTGGTGAAAGTCTGGATTCAAGCAAACAAGTGGCTAAGAAGAAGAAGAAGATAAAGGAGAGGCTAGCTCTGCGGCTATTGCGCTTAAGAGGCCTTCCATTGATAAACCTCCCAACCCTCCACGGAAATTCAAGTTCCCTTGCATGTTGTGCACAGGAGACCATCTTCTTTGAGACTGCCCTGGCATTCCCAAGGTGCTTGAAGCATGGTCCAACAGTCGCCCATCGTTGCCTTTGGCTTCTGGGAGTCAGGTTGGGGGCACATCTTCAACTGGTGCTGGTAAGGCTCTTAAGAAGCAGGGTAAGATTACCAATCCCTGTAAGTTGTGTGAAGGGCACCATGCCATTCACCTTTGTCCATATATGGATGAAGCCAAGCGAGTTTTGGACAACTCAGTTGTTTCTACACCATGCCTCCCGACTGGTTACAAACAGCTTTCTTTGAGTCCTCCACCAGTTGATCCTACGATTGGTCAAGAGTCATCCTTGGTCGATCCCGCTCCCTCGGAAATTCAAATTCAAGAATCCGTTCTCGACCAACCATTGGTCGTGGGATCAGTTGAGTTGGCCCCACCTATGGTGCACAAGGTCTTTTCTGTTGAGAGTGGATCTCATATCCCTCAGGTTCTTCTTGTTTCTTCAGATTCCTTGGACTTGGAGAAGGATTCTCCTGTCCCCATATCTCAAGAAGCTGCTCCTCCGCCTCTTGTGATGGAGGTCCCAGAGGATACTACTCCTGCCTTTGAGATGGAGGTCATGGAGGATGCTTCTTCTTCTTCCGTAACACCAGGGGAAGACCATCTCGATTCGATGGTAGCCCCTCCGAGTAGTTTAGTCGCTTCCATTGATTGGAATCGATTCGCAGGATACTGCCTTTTGTCTTATGTGCCTTTTGAGATCACAGTACAGGATTTTGGTCTGGTGATACCCAACACCATTATATATGAAGGCACGTCTGTTAGTATTTTATCCTCAACTACCTGGAAAGCTTTCGGTTCGCCGTCGCTTGTGCCTGTTACGCAGAATCTGTTGGCGTTTAATAGAAGAACGAGTCAACCATTAGGGATCCTTCCAAGGTTACCTGTTACTTTGGGAGGTAAAACCGTCCATATGGACATGATGGTTGTTCCAGGCCCTTTGGATTTCAATCTTCTCCTGGGGCGCGATTACACCTATGCCATGGGAGCGCTTGTCTCCTCCCTTTTTCGTGTGGTCTGTTTTCCACATGAAGGGCGGATCGTGACCATTGATCAGCTTTCGTTCTTTGGTCCCGATGTGGCAACTGGCCCGCCATCATCCCTTCCTGGTTTTTATCCACCCGTTGTATCTGCCCCACCATAGGTCAACTATGTGGCTACCTACCCCGTGCTTGTACTCAGTGATAGTGCCGTTGTGCATCAAGTGCTGGGGGCATTGGGTCCTGACTTCCAGGATGTTTTCCTTCCATCGGGAGTGGAACTCTTGGAAGCCATGACTGTTCACAGATGAGGTCACGAGCATAGTCTATTTTCAGGTCAAGCCCTCTAAAAAAGAAACAAGGTTGTCGGAGAAGAGTTCCTTGTCTTGTGTCAAGCTCCTTAAAAAATGAAACAAGGTTGTCGGAGCAGAGTTCCTTGTCTTGTGCCAAGCTCCTTAAACCATGAAACAAGGTGTCTCGAGGATAGTTCTTTTAATGTGTCAACCTCGTTAAAATAATGAAACACGTTCCTGTTCAATTCGAGTCTTTGATACGATCTCGTAAAATCCCAGTCGAGTCTTTCTCTTGATCTCGTAACTTGAACCTTCACTCCATATGCCTTTCATATGGATTTGTGTTTTGAGGTAGGACTGAATTATCACCATGTCAAAAGGCCAAGGTGCTGCATTTTTTCACACATTATCGTCAAGCTGTGTAAAAAAATAAACTTGCTTTCAAGCACAGTTTGTTTCCGTTTCAAGCTTGTGTAAAAATGAAACCAACTTCAAGCAGAGTTTCCTGATTTCAAGCTTGTGTAAAAATGAAACCTTCCCCATTTTACCTCTTGTGATTGCCATTTTATCAGCCTATTTTTTCCAGATGAGCCTTGGTTTTTTCACTCCATCATCGTTATCTGCTTGGCCGATCATGTGCCTTCACTTTTTTTTTTTACCCATTCCTGAGGAACCGCTGCGATGAGTGGTCTTGTTAGCCAACCTCTTGACCTTTTGTTGTTTTGAGCAGTTCCACCATTACCGGAACCAATTTATTCCCTTTATACCACTCGTTCCTCCAGGAGGAGTCACCTTTCAGCTCTTTTCTGACTCTCTAAACATGAAAAGATTGCCGAGTCCCTTGTCGTTTCGATCTCGTTAAAGTGGACACAAAACGACATCTACCCAGTATACGTTTACCCCTTTTTCGGGCTGGGATAGATTACTTACGAAAAAGGAATACCCTAGCCTATCGCGACTAGGAGGTTTTCTTAGATTTTGTTTTCTACCTTTTCGGATCTGAGGAAACTGAGCCATAAAAGGGACCGTTGGAGTTTACTTTTGGATGCCTTTTCAACTCTAAATGAAAAGATAACTGAGTTCTTCTTTCTTTACGGACTTGTTAAAACCCTGGCGACATTGGATTCAAATGTAATGACTGTATTCTGTCTCCTCCTTCCTGTGGCCTGCGTAATGTACTAGGCTGGATTCGTCCGAAGGATGAACTTATATTACAAGAATATGCTATCTTCTTCAAGCTTGTGTAAAAATAGAGAGGTACTCGCCAGAAATGGTGGGGAAAAATGGAACCAGTATCATCGACGTGTCGGCACTATGTCGCTCTTGAACATGGCACTTGTCTACATTCGTGTCGGGTTGGGGACATCTCACCTCATTATATTTTTGCCTCCGTGGGTTTTGGTAATCCCTTTTGACCTCTCATCCGCTCTTTGCCCGGGCCATCATGGACCTCACTTTACGTCAATATCACAACCACCACGGCCAATATGTTCAAGAGAAGTTGACCTCTGCAGATTTCAACCTTCCTCTGATTCTCATCTGATCGTGATTCACAAAGACATTATGTTCCTCTGTCTCATGTCGATGATGTGGGAAACACTATGGCCCACCTTCGATCAAGGTCACTTCCTGTCAACTTCAGCTCATTATCCAGAAAGCTGATCTAAAGACTCCCTTCTGGTACCTTGGAGCCTGCATGCCTCAATGGCAGGTTCTTCGCATTCGACGTGAGGTTTTCATCATTGGCCTCCGATTGAGTGATTCTGCGGGTGTTCGACGTCAACTCACTATTCACATGCTGTAGATTGTACCTGTAGTACCTTGAGGACCATTGGCATTAATGGTGGTACCTCTCGCGTCTGTTAACAACTTTCATCATTGGCTGGTAATCAGACGATATTCTTGCATGTTCGACTTCAGCTCAATTATTCGCATGCTTGAACTTGTACTTTTTTCGGGTCGAGATGGAGCGCAAGACCCTGGATTCTGCCTGTTATAATCCAGGCTGCGATTTTGTGGATTATTATGATTAGTTACATGACTCACTGATTGGATGGCTGCGACCATACCTGAGTCTATTTACCGATCCTCACTGGATGGCTGCATCCATGCCTCGGATCTGGATTATTATATACTCAGCAGTGGATACTGCTTCGAACCACAACTCCTTTTGTATACGGAGATATCGCCTGTACTTCTCTACGTTGTGAAGCCCATGTGGTGTTTCTTTTCGCTTGGACATAGCCTTCGTAAAGCATTTCACCCTCTCTTTCTGCCTCATGCTTAGTATCTCTGTTGGCGTAATTTGTCACCGTCCCTGCAATTCCCATCTCGCCCATTGGAGGGTCGTTTCTGTGACCAATAAGCAGTGTCATGCCTTGCAAATACCATCATTGTATCCCTTTCCATGAGGACAACATTCCTTCTGTTGATCATTTCCTGAGCAGACCCCTAAAAACACATGTTTTTGCATTGGCGCTGGTAGCCCGTTATGTACTCGCGCCAATGGGGGAAAATTAACACTGAGCCTGCGCCAATTGGCGCTCTGTCCCAGTGTTGTACCCGCGCCACTCTGTTTATGGAAAGTTTTTTAAAAAAGAGGCGAAGTTTCGATTACAACAACTTCGTGGATGAGTCATCAGGAGTGGTTTCGCCTGAATAACCACGGCCTTCCTCCTTTGGCCTCTTGTTTCCACCTTATGGGGAACCTCCCAAGGGATAAGGCCTCCTTTCCACTATTGTAGGGATCCCAACCTCCTCCTCTCCTCTATAAATATAGCCTTCATCCATTGATGAAGGGGCTGAAGGGTCGAATGGTTGAGTCTTCAAGTTCCCAAATTCCCAAGAGCCTTATGCTGTAAGAGCCTCCATAATTCCCTTAAGGCCGAATCTAAGCAAGGAGACTATTGTCAAGATCCGAAGAGAAAGGTTTGTCCCATCCTTGATAGGCTTTCGAGACGTGTTCTGCTGGCAACCCGCCGAAGGAGAATTCAGCGTCAGAACTATGGTTGTATTCTTCCTTTGATTGATTAATGATAAATGACTATTGGTTATGGTTCCACTCTTGTTATTTTTTATTATGATGAGTTATGTCCATTCTGACTGACATATAGTTGCATCTACTGGATTTTACGCTTGTGTTTGTTTTGTTTCTTGCGTGTGCAGGTGTCCTTCACGGAGATCGTGGGGATCGTGATCTGCCAGAGCTAAGGAACGGGAGCGCTACCTCTTCTACAAGCAACAACGTTGGATTCCAGGTAAGCCTACATTGCTAGTTGGTTTATTTGCAATTAGGAACCTGCACTATAGCGTGAACGATTGTTGCTAGACCCAGTCTGGGCTAGTAGGGATCGCCTCTGTCCGTAGAGGGGATTTACCTCCACAACAATAATCATATGGGGTTTTCCAATGAAAGGTCCCAATTGGACCTTACATTGTTTGGATTAAGGAATCAGTTTGGTTTATGGCTTGGCCACCTATAATAGTTTCGAAAGGTTTTATTAGTTGTGGTCTAGTCCACTCATTATGTTGTTTTGTGATCCAATAAATGAGAGCACACTGTTCTAATGTACAAAATGTAGAGTACTATATATGTTAAACTAACAAAACCAAGGAGGTAAACATAACACCTATTATATCATTGCTTTATATTTTTAGCAAAAGTTACTATATAAATAAAAACAAAAATTTAGATAATGGGTTGAATAATAAAGAAGTCTAAAAATGAACAACTGACTATAGTACTATGCTTATGGCCATAAACAAACAATTTGCGAGATAAATAAAATAAAACAAAATTTTCATATGTTAAAAAAGTTTACATTGTAAAAACAAATGCTTACACCACTCCAAAAGTGAGTAAAGTAGTAGAAAATATATCATAATTTTTTGAACTAATTTTTTTTAGCAAAATAGTTTGACCAACAATGATTTTTCATTCATTAATTTCTAAAATAGTTTACAAACTTGTACAAGAAAAAAGACACTAGGCTTGTCCAATTCATCATATTTATACAAAAAAGAGGTAAAGTCATGGTTTGATACACTTGGATGACTATTATTTTTCCGTCCTTGCCTAATGGTTGCCCCTATCAATTTGTCTTATTTTTCAATACGAGGATTCGATTCCCTTGACTATTCTAACCCTTTTTATTTGCTTCTTTGAATGCTCTCAATATAGGATTACTCCTTCATTTTATAGAATATACTGGCTTGAGGAAGCTTTATTTTCTCTTCTCCATTTTCTTATAAATTACACCCATGCTTCAAAAGTATTCATCGAGTGTATTTCCAAGAGAAAATATATGTTTCTTAAGGGATGATTTGTATGAAGTGATACTCTGATTTATTATTTTCTCATATTTATCCATTTTACGCAATATTCCTGATTAATGTCCTCTACTTTTTAGGAGCTTTAATGAACCTCTAGATGAATGCTTCATTAATCTTGAGGAGATATTTAATATCCTTCTTGCTTGTGCTAATATAGCCTACCAAATATTTAGACAACTATGCTTGTAGAAATACATTATTCATAGGTCTAAAAGAAGAAAAGTGACAATTGTTTGCCATATTCTCCATGAGTTCCATATCATAGTAGAGTCATTGACTTCACAGGTAATCCCTTTGAGGGTGTTAAAATATTTTTTTTTCTTGTGTTTCAAACTAGACTCCATTACTTGCAAAGTTTCGAATGTAGCATCATGAAATTCACGAGGAATTTCTCAGTGTAAACTACCAATCTTTTACATGGTCACATTGCAACTAAGCTTCTTGGTACTTTGGTTTGCATGCTTGGACATATTTCATGATCTCTACTATATTTTTTTCCTTGTGCTTGTAAAAATAATGCTCTGTTATAGAAGTCTCTCTATGCAATGTTCAAATTTTCATCATAAGGCACAGTAAATGAACTCAAAATTTTGGTAATTGCTAGAATTATAATATCTAACTTGTTATTTTCGCTTAACCTTTTATATTTCAATCTCAACCCTCTTCATTTCAACTTAAATTTTTTATTGGATTTTCTTCCTTTCATTTTATTTTAATGTTATTTTTGTCTTCTTGTTAATTGGTACTATTTGTTCATGGTATTTAAGTATTTCAATTATCCCTAATGTTGACTTCCAACAAATCTTTCCTGAGGACCTCTCTTTTTCTTTCTACATCCCATGGAAACCATTTAAAAATTCTTGCATGTTTGCGAACCAAAAATAGGCTCATAGGGTTAACTTAAATTAATCAAACTAGAAAATTCCTTTTAACTAAATTCAAATTAAACAAACTCCCAATATTCAAGAATATTAACCCCAAATTGAGGTGCAAGATATTGTAGTGGGATGTATCCCTATGCTTTTTAATGTGAGTTCTCCATGTAGACTTCAATTGGAAAATAAAACTTGCATGTAGGATGATTGATAATATGATGAAAAAAATCCCAAATGTTAACAATGAATCACTATGATATCCTTATATAGTTAATTTTGAGCATTAATAACCTACCATGTCAAAATATTTTATAATTTAACCATGATACGTCTCACATCTGGACTTTAATTCATATTTTGTAAATAATTCTTATCACTAAAATTTGAAAAGGTAGTTGTTTGGGTTATGGCATTGTCAAATTGAGACAAGACAAGAAGTGACTTAAAGCATATGTTAATGGACAAGTGACACATACATTAAAGATTCTAATTTGAAAATTTTAAATATTTAACATCTACAAAGTGTTTGATAGTGAAGGGCACAACATGAGAATTAGGGTCAATTGAAGAATCATGGTTCATTTTTTATATCTTTTTATGGATGAATGATTTAGAAAGGATTATAATACAATTTGTAATCTATGTTGGTATTTTATGGGTGAAAAAATTGGAGGAATTGGCTTACATGGTGCATTTTAGTGGTAGGCCTCAATTTGGAGATTTGGGGTTTGGAACAATATAGAGTCATTTTTAAGCAACAAATAACACTTCTTGGGTCACCTTGATGAGCTTAGCTCTAATCCCCTCAATGCTGTTCTATGAATCATGACCTTTCCCATAGTGTGAGAATTACCTCAATAGATGCTTGTATGTGAAAGTTACGCCTCCTGCAAGTTGACCTATTTTTATGATCACCATGGTATCAAGTGGATTCCAATAAAATCCCATTACTCACACATATGGCACTAGCTATGTGTAGAATTTCCAAAAAATTATAGAATAGATAAAATTCTAATGAAAAATAATGTTGGTTATCTATTCAAACCATTAATAAATATTAGGTAAAATATGAAATATGTTAAGGACAAAATTGATTAGCATTAACTAAAAGGAGTCTATAAAATCAGTTTCTCCTGTGGAAAAATCTACATTGGTGAAAACGATAGGTCATTCAAAACCATAATAAAAGAGCATTGTGCTAACATTAAAAATCAATGCACCCGATCCTTTGCTCTTGCAGATCTTTCCCTCCACTCTAAACATCACATTTTCCTAGAAGATACTACTATAATTGCAAAATAAGATCAATACTGTAGGAGACTATTCAGAGAGGCCATGGAGATATTAAGACATCCTAGTTTGGACTTGAAATGTCGATTAAAAATGTTGACAGTGGATAAAAATCCGGAAACAAATTCTTCAAATTCTAGAAGGTCTAAAAGCTAACACTAATTGAGGTTTGGGGCCTATGACATCTTAATCCAAGATGGCTATCGAGCTATGTTAAGTACCAAGATGTTAGAAACAAAGGGGTTTCCATTCTTTTATCATTGTACTTGTTCCATCATTGAGTATAACAATAGGAGTGGGATTTAATAGTATTAATAGAGGTGAAGAAGATTTTGTAGTAGTCATAGAGGCCACATTGTCATAAAAAACTCCATAGTGAGTGTCCATTTATTTATATTTGTAATCTTACAACTAAAGAAAAAATAGAAAATCGTAGGCCTCACCTTCTAGTTGGGTTTTCTCCTATACATTGTTTTCAAGGATATTGTGTTAATTTTGAGGAAATAAACCTAGATAATAAAATATTGCAACATAATATAAGATTTGTTGTGACAAAATATTCTACTGGTGTATATCCATGGTAATTTATAGATCATATTGGTATTAAAGAAGTTCTATTTGGGCTATTTGTGGAAAGTTGTAGGAGCTAAACATTATTTTAACTAATGAGTTGTATAACCCTAGCCATAATATATGAGTCTAGCTGTAACAATGTTTAGAATGCAATAGAAGAGATACTTTCAAGGCTAGAAGAGAGTTGTTGATATCTTTCTCAACATAGTTGTTCTGATGGTGCTTCTAGTGAAAAAGTTCAATCCTTTTCAAAGAATTTGGGGGCTTTAACTCAAATTTGGATTATATGAGGAATTGGGAGATAGTGAAAACCCAAAAAACAAGTCGAAAAAAATCCCGAGAAAGAGCAACTAGGTTTTAGTGCCATTAGTCCTCCTCACTCTCTATTTGTGATTAGAGCTATGGTTGTGATGGTTGTGATTCATGAGAATTGTGAATGATGTGTTTGTGAATAATGGTTCATCTTTCGTCATGTTTGAAGAAGGAAGAAGTGCATTGTGAGAAAGTATGCTGCAAAGTTGTGCATCCATGGCCATGATCTAAAGTACAAAAACTCCCACTAGTAATAATGAGTTTGACACCTACATGAACTACATTTTGAATGGAGAGTTATTTGAACAATAATGTAGTGGTCAGACATATAAAAGGTTTTAGAAAACAATGCTAGTTGTAAAGAGAAGCAAAGAGCTCTGGTCTATAGTAATTCCATGTGATGAAATTTTTGGCTCATAATGACATGAAAAACCTGTGCTCAACAAGTGTTGGATGTAAAGAAAGGTGCACCATTTCAAGCACCACATCTCGATCTGCAATTTTAAAGAAAAAAATGAGTTGATGTTTTCACGAGATGAAGTCGAATATAAGGAGCCTCTGGTTGTGCAAGTTAAAAGCATCATGCCTTTTTCAGCTTTGAAGATTTTATACTCACACATTGCATGAGCTGTTTGAGATTGCTTTGTGAATTGTTTGAGATAATTTTTCACTATATGATGAATCATTCAAGTGATGTGTGATTCCCAAAGAGTGTTGAAGAATGGCCGCGATTCCCTGAGATAATTGTTAATAAGATAATGTGAGATCATTGTTGTTGTCAGTGAGAGATAGCTAGGTGATTTTAGTAATAAATCATTTGGATATGTGCCTCTCTTATTTGTAGCAAGGGAGACTTCCATGGTTAAGAATTGATAAATTTTTTCTCATCAAAAGCTTAAGCCACTCATCGAATGGAGTGACATGAGTTAAGGCTCTGAATCCAATGCAGTGATTGATATGTGGGAGGATACAACTGTAATAATTTGGGTCACTTCAAAGCATTAGAAAGGTGTTGTGATAGATGAGAAAGGAAATCAAAAGTGAACCTATTAGTTAGAGGAAAACACTAACAAGGTTAAGTACATGGGTTTTATTTTTTTATTATTTTTCTTTAACACATGTATACCCAATATTAAATAAATTTTTTTAGAAACATGATTCTTTTATATATAAATAAATGAAAACGAAAAAAGTGTTAGTACCTTTCTCTTATGTAAAAAGTAATTGATAACATAATTTATTGTAACTAGAATAAAAAGAATAAAAATGATACTACTACTATGTAAAAAATTGTTTATATTTATAACAAATTTTTAACATCTTTTTCTAAGTAGATTACTATGTTAAGTAGTAAAGTTACTTTTATACCTACTATGTTAAATGAAATGAGAAGCAAATCGATTTTTATATTGATCCTTTACATAAACCTCTTGTTATAGAGGTAGATGAAGTTGTTTTATAAATAAAATGTTAAAATACATAGGTTATGAATAAATTAAATTGAAGTAGAGATAAATGATATGAGAAAAATGTTGTGATTATCATTATTGAACATATACATTGAAATAAGGGTGGAAGAACATAGGTACGAAATTCTTCATATTTTATAGATGAAATTTAATAAAAACATTTAATAGAAAACTTTATTTCAAGTTAATGTGATAGTTTATAAGTATTCAATCTCATTATTATTATGATTTTTTCACATTACAATTAATTTAGTTTAGTTCGTTAGAAAAATTCCAAATCTATAATCATAATTAATATTCAAATTATATAATTATCAATATTTTTTTAAATAAAAAATTCTTTTCTTAAATAAAAAAATAAATTTTTGACAAATACATAATTACATTAAAAAGAAAGATTGTTACTATTAAAGAAGGATTATTACTATTGTTACTATATCAATATTTAGTTGTCACCTATTAACGTAAGTTCTTGAACATTTTTAATATATGTCATGATTACATTAGTGGAAACCTTCAACTTTTAATGGACAAATAGTCCTGGAAGGATGGATATAAACCTTAGTAGCCTCAGATTTGTTGAGGATTTTGAGGATGAAGATAAATGAATTTGATCTTAACATCCAGTTCCAGGTGTAGTTACAAAGCGAACAGTTCCACCGAATTTCCCATCCAATTTGATATTCTCCAAGCGTGGATCTAGTTCCAGGTCCATTCATTGAGGAATTCTGCCTAAAGGAAGTCATGAAGAGCAGATCCCTCCCTAAATACAATCCATAGTGATTTTGCTGCACATATTAATAATAATATTGTCATTGTTATTAATGTAAGTTCTTAAACATTTTTAATATACGTCATGATTACATCAGTGGAAACCTTCAACCTTCAATGGAAAAATAGCCCTAGAAGGATTGATAGAAACCTTAGTAGCCCCACATTTGTTGAGGATTTTGAGGATGAATATCAATGAACTTGATATTAATATCATCATAAATGTATACTCCTTGTCGTGCCGATTTTGACAATATGTGGCACACCTCGAAAGCCCTCACAGTTTGAGAGATATGTCAAGTCAAAGTTCATGCCCCCATCTCATGGACTAAAACCCCAACACCAAGATGATGTGGAAACTCACCATTTTATTTACAAAAAAAGTGTTCTATTAAATAATTCAATAAAAATGCTTGAGGCTACTATGATTATCATTTTTGGGTTCAAATCAAAATCAAACTTAATATTTCCCTCTTGATGACCAAGTCGACCTCACATTGTGGTCCTAAATTACATATCAAAGTTCATAATTTTAAGATCGACCTTACAAAAATTAGGGAATATCGGCCTCTATATATATGGGGCATTCAAATCCTTCAAAAAGCATTCAATTGGACTATTCATTTAAGAAAATTTCTCTAAAATATTTTTTTCCTTGTGAAGCAGCGAAGTATCAATAAGTGGGTTGAGTTCTCAGGAATTTTGTCAATTATTCCTTTGTTTTTTGTACAAGACAATCGTTGGAGGCACAAGCTTGTTGAAGGATAATTTGTGTGTGTGTGTGTGTGTTTTTTACTTCTAGGGATACACCTTATTGAAATCTTTAACTAGGTTCGGTCTTCATAATGTCTATTGTAATCATGATTTTATGTATTTGATGAAAAGATACAAATATTTTTATTATTGTCATTCTTGATGCATGGGTTTCATGCTCAAGGAAAATTTATTTGTAGTTCAAGCACCCATTGAGTGCTTCTAGGTTTTTCATAGAATTATGAAGTCAAAATAGTCATTCTCGTACATGTAAGACCCCTTTGGGCATGTTGTATATTGTAAAGAAATTTTTTGAAGAGTCAAAATTGTCATAAAGACCTTCTAAGACCTTTTCAAGCAAGTTGGCCTACATGAAAGATCAAGTTGGCCTCATGGAAGAAATTTGTACCCCTAGAAAGCCTATATATAAGGAGGAACTTGAAGTCATTTGGATGCACAAAAAGCACGTTTGATCTCCTCAAGAAAGAAGTTGGAAAAGGATGAAAATCAAGGATAAGAAGAAGAAAAGCAAGATTGAAGTTTTGGGCCCCTCTCTTTCTCTTGTGTTATGGTTTCTAAAGTTGATGGGAAAGTCGAGTAGTTGGAAAGTATAAGTGTTGGAAAATTTCTAAGAAATTCGAATTTGCTGGGCAAGTTGAAGTTGCTGGAAAGTTGTTGGGCAAGTCGAAGTACTGGAAAGCTGTTGGTCGAAGTTGTTGGGGGTCGAGGTTGCTATAAGTTGATGGGTCGAAGTAGCTGGAAATTGCCGAAATTAATGGAAGCGGCTAGGTCAAATTAGATGAAAGAAATGTTCGTTAAGAAGAAGTTTGAATTGGTATTGGAGGGGTCTTTGACAAGGGTCTTAATTTGTCATCTAAACATTCTATATGAAGAGAAGAATTTTGGTGGTTTTTCCTCTCAAAAGGAGAGGTTTTGGCCGTGGCTGATAACCTATATCTTGTGTCCTCTTGTATCATTGTTATTTAGTGTTTGTTATCTGCTTGACGATAAGAACAAGAATTATAATCAAGTAAAAGAAGAAGCTAATCAGGTTAAGTAAAAATTTATCACAAGCAGTTATCAGTGTAAGAGAAATAACATAATACAGTTGCACCGATTTTTCTCAACATGGTATCAGAGCTAAGGTGACAAGACAAAAATACGAAACTTGAAGGTCATCATTTAAAGAAGGATACATAAGGGCACCCAAGCACAAGGAAATCATTAAGAAGGACTAAACCTCTCATAATCTTAAAGGAAGGAATTAAGGAGCATCGAAGAAGACCTAAGAAATTCTAGCTCATTCAAAGAAGGATTCTACAATTGAATCATTTTACAATCATCATCCAAGGAAGCAAGAAGAAGAGTTGCTATCATAATCAAATAATCAAGGTGATATTTATCAGATTGAAGCAACGATCACATCTCAAACATCCTTGAAGAAGATCATCAAGGAAGCAACATCATGAATAAGGCATCAAGGTTAAGATATCATCTTAAAAATAAGCATCTTGAATTGAGAAGAAAGTATCTTTATATTTATGTCTAAATCTACTATAAAAATGACTTCATTTTGCAAGGAAAGAAAAAAACTAGATGGGTCATCAAATTTCCTTGCATGGAAGAATAGGATAGATTTCATCCTCATAGAGAATGAATTTTTTGGACATGTTAAGGGTTCAATCTCCAAACCATCACAAGAAGAATCTCAAGCACTATAGAAGTATATGAAAGGGGAAATAAGGGGTCAAAGTATCCTCATAGAATCAATCAAGGATTCCCTCTTGCCTTATGTAGCAAAGTTTGAGAAATAAAAAGAAATATATGATAAGTTGGTAGAAATTTTTTCCATAAGTACTGTAGGATAAGTTATATATTTGAGAACCGAGCTATAAAAGATGAAGGTATCAAAGGAAGAAGGGATAACCTTATAGCTTATGAGGGCATCAAAAATAAGATAAAAACTACAAGAGTTGGGGGAAATAATGCCCGATAAATAAATTACCACCATTGTGCTCAATGCACTGCTCGATGAATGGGGAAACTTTGTATCAAGTATCTATGGAATGAAGGAATCCAATCCACTCAATGAAATTTGGTCATTATGTAAGATTGAAGAAACTAGGTTGAAAGCAAAGAGCAATGTTGGGTCAAATGAATAAGTTCAAGCATATGCTGCCATGGCCCGAATAAAAGGAAAATTTGGAAAGGTTGATCCTAGAAAAGAAGAAGAAGATCGATATATAAAATATACAATGATGTGAGTGTAATGAATATGGGCATTTTAAAATAAATTGTACTAAACTTAAGAAGGAAAATAAGAAGAGAAAAGAAAGAAATGAAGCCCATTTCATAGAAGAAGTGGATGTTAGGTCCCCATATTACTAGTATAGTCCCTTATTGTTGTTAGTGTAACCTCGTTATTGTTAGTTTTGTACCCCTGTAACTCCCATATTGTTATTATTGTGCCCTTACATTATTATTGTTAGGTCGGCTAGGATTACTTTGTGGCCCCATGGACTCTTATATATAGAAAGGAGGTTTTGGTCATTTGAATAATCCAAGAATTGTTCATTTATGTAATGTATTGGAGGTTTCCCCCTCGAAGTGGCTTATTTCTAAGGTGTTGATCTCTCTTTTATTCTATTTTTGGAGTTGGTTTCATAACATTTGGTATCAGAGCTTTGGATTCTAGGGTTTTGCTGCTCCAAACAGGCCATCATGGAATTTTTGCTATAAATTTTTTTCTATGAAGGTTAAGAAGCTGAAATTTTTAAAGAGAAAAGTCGAAATCTCGAGGAACGTCATGGAAATATTTCAGATCTTGGTTTGCAATATTTTTGGAGATCTGATTTGTGCAAGTTAGGGATTTTAGTAGGCTCCTGAATTTAACCTAAACAGGTCATCATGGAATTTTCACTTCAAATTTTTTTATACGAGGGTTCCAAAGTTGAAATTTTCACAGAGCGAAGCCGCAATCTTGAGGAACACCGTGGAAAAACTTCAGAGCTAGATTCACAATATTTTCGGAGATATGGTCTGTGGAATTTAGGGCTTTTTCAGGCTCCCAAATTTCATCGTAAAGAGGTGACCGTGGGAAAATCGTCATAACTCTCTCTTTGAGAATTGGATTGGAATTCTGTAAAAGGTGGCTGCAAGTTCACTTAATATAGTTTCTTCTATATCAATTTCAGAGCCGAAGGAGGAAAAAATGACGTGTGGCAATTCGTACAAGTTCGCTCTACTGAACCAGTTCATAATTAGGTCATCGTAGGATATTGGGAATAAATTTGCCTTCAAGAATCCAAATCAGGTCAAACCTGTGGCATTCGAAAGAAGATTCAGAGTGCTACTTCAGGGCCGAATTTTAGATATTGAAGATCCGAAATCATCGAGATAATTCAATTTCAATATCGAGCTCCTCAAAATCAAGAAAAAGGTGTATACTTTTTTTTTCAAATTGCATAAGTCTTGTTTGAAAAATCAGATTTAAGTGATTCCGAAGGCCTATTGAGCATAGATATCAGTATTTGGTTCTAAAATTCCTCGAAAAAAGAATTCAACACCCATTAAGCCCTTAAAGTACTATATTATAACTCATGAAGATGAAGAATTGCAACATAATATATCAAAATTACAAGAGCAAGTGCACCAAATTTCACTCTTGCAAAGAGAAAAAAAAAATGAAATGGAAGTTTCGAAGAAAGGCGTGGAAGCGAAGATGGATGGTTTGAAGAATAATATGGCTGGTTTGAAGAAAGACGTGGAAGCTAAGATGGATGGCATGGAAGTTGGCATGGAAGCTAAGATGGATGACATGGAAGAAAGAATGGAAGACAACATGGAAAACATGAAGAATGATCTAAAAGCAGACATGGAAGGTTTGACAAAGTTGATACAAGAAATGTTTCCTAGTGGCGCAAAGACAGTAGAGGAAACTCATGATGAGAACAAAATAAATGTTAATCATGATTTCATAAACTCTAATGTTGGATGGAAGAACCACCATTTTCCAAAGATGGATATGAGGAATTTTGATGGCAAGGATCCCATAACATGGATACTACAAATGGAGCAATATCTTGATCTCAATAATGTGCAAAACACACAAAAGGTACGCATTGTAACTTTACATTTAGAACAAAATACATTTGTATGGTATCGATGGCTTTGCTCTCATAAAAAAATTGTCACTTGGTCAATTTTTACGGAGGAAATGATAGCACATTATGAGGATACAAAGAGCAACACCTTCTTTAGCCAATTGATAAATCTCAAACAAAACGGTTTAGTGGGGGAGCACATTGAGGACTTCCAAAAATTGAATATAAGGCTAACTAATATTCCAGAGGAACACAGGATTGATCTCTTCATAGGTACTTTAAAGGATAACATCCAACATGAAGTTCGCGTTTTGGAACCTGATTCATTGGAGAAGGCATTCAGGTTGGCAAGAAAAGTTGAATGTAAAATTATGGCGACAAAGAAGCCTACCACTCAATTCTATAAAGAAGGAAGTGTTGCTACGTCTAGATTTCCACAACCTACAAGGTTGACACCACAACAATTGGAAGAAAAAGAGCAAAAGGGCTTTGCTACAGTTGTGATAGCAAATACACTAAAGGTCATAAGTGTGCTGAGAAGAAATTATTTTACATAGATTGTGAAGAGGAAGAAGAAAATGAACAAGAAGAGGATATACACTAGGAACCATCCCTAGAAGAGGAAGAAATGAGTCTGACCATATCGTGTAATGCATTGGCAGAAATTACCACTCCTCAAACTCTCAAGATAGAAGGACATATCAAGAAGAAAAAGGTAATAGTGTTGATTGATTCAGGTAGTAACCATAATTTTATTCATTGTAAGGTAGCCAAGGAATTGAATTGTTTCCTATACCCAGCACCAGAATGTCAAGTGATGGTTGCAAATGGAGGAATTATAAATTGCTCTGGAAAATGCCATAATATCAAGCTAGCCATGGGGGAATATGTATTGAATAGTCCAATGCTTTCCATCCCAATGGGAGGTGCTGATATTGTACTAGGAGTACAATGGTTACAATCTTTGGGGACGGTAGCTTTTAATTTTCAAGAACTTTTCTTGAAATTCTTTTCAGAAGGAAAGGAAGTCGAATTACGGGGTATTGAAGGGAAGCCAGGAAGGATAATAAGCTCTAATGTCATGACAAAGCTTCTAAAGAAAGAACAACGAGGCGTAATTGCACAATTATGCTCACTAGAAGTTCCGACATCAAAATCATCTATTTCTGCAGATCTCCAACAAGTCTTGGACAATCATTCCAAGGTTTTTGAAACTCCCAAAGGACTCCCACCTATTCGTGATCATGATCATGCTATTCATTTGATTCCAGGAAGTGTTTTGTTCCTCAAACATCGTGCCTTATAATCAACATTACATAATTGTCTTGAGATAACCTAGGGATAATTGTCTTTCCAAATAAAAACCAAACTAGGACTCGGATGGTGGTCACGTAATAGAATTAAGGACATCTGGACTGTCCTTGTCCTATTAGGAGTATGTCTCCTAGTTTGAGTTCCCACGTACATAACCGCCTACAGAATTCCGTTCAAACTTCGTGGAGAGCAACAAATGATGAGGGAATGATGTGGAATACGCCCATATGTGTTTTTCTCCAAGATGACACCTGGAACCTGCGTAGACATGAAGACAGCTACAGAATCGGCAACTAGCTACAGAATGTCTGCATTCTGTAGCTAGATCTAGTTCAAAAAGTACTACAATGACAAAATCATAAAAACATAGCAAGTTAGTCATGATATATATTCTTAAAGCAATTTTAACTAATTATACTGATCATTTGAGCCTGTGATTAATAATGGACAAAGGAAATGGAGTGGAATGTGGTGGAAGAAAGAACATCTTTGGAGCTCAACATACCCCCACTGCTAGGTTCTTGCATGTCTTCATGCAACTATTCCATGAACTCTGAGACCTCTGCAAGGACATCCAACCCTCTTCTTCTGCTTTGCCTGGCAATCAAAGGCCTTCTGGGCTTTCTTATGACTAACTTAAATCTCAAATTTGTGAGTGCCCTGGTTAACTTTTTATTTCTCTTCTTCAATTTTTCACTGGCCTTGTATAACTTTTGCATTTGTAGAGACAGAGTTGAATTCATATCAGTTTTCAATTTAACCTACTCTCTCATAATTTCATTCTCATTCTTGATATGCCTGTTGAGTACTTCTAACTCATACCTATCTCTTCTTAGCATATCAATTTTAGACTTTGGTGGGCTAGGAGTTCTGTCTCTAGATTCTGAAGCTCTCCTCTCTAATGACTCAATATAATTGTAAACTTGTTGCTGTGCTGGGTCAATTTCTGGAACTTCTTCATCAAAATCCTCCTCAGTAGGTGTTTCTTCATCTTCTATGTTTATGACTCTAGTTTTTTTAACATTTTTTTTCTTTAGTATCCCTCGAAGTCTATGGCTCCTTCTCGGTTGAGATGGCCCTTCTCCTTTCTCTCTGGCAAATTTTCTTATTATCCTCCCTTTCTTAAGCTGCTTCTTAATCTGAGTCAATTTCTCAGAAATCATTTTTTCACTGCTTTCTTGTATTGTTTTACCAGTTTTAGTTTTGGAGGTTTTCCATCTTCTGCTTCTTTTTGTAGGTTTGTCTTCAGGTGGAGGTTCCTTGGGTTCCTCAAAGTGATTTCTCACTAAGAAGTCTTCCCAATTATCTCCCATTTTTCTCAAATGATGTTCAATCAAAATTTTGACTAAGCCATGGTGGTATAAGGTTGTTTCCAGAAATTGAATTCTCTTTTGAACACTTGAGGCCATTTTCTTTAAACTTTGAAGCAAGAAAAAGGGAAAATTAAGTTCTTCTTCTAGGAAATGCATTATCAACCGAATATGATAGACATAGAAAGTACCATATCTTCCTTCACAAGTGATAAATTTTTGCAAGATAAGCAACATGTTCCTCCATTTGTTCTTTAGTGCAGAGCTAGGGATACCCTTTTTAAAAATGGTAACGTCCATACCTGGTGACTTGAGTATCTGCTTCCATGCTTCGTTATGAAATTCTCTATTCTTGAACCACCTTTCTCCTTGTCTGGGAAATTCGGTTGCTTCTGCAATGGAAGCTTCTGTAATGGTGAATTTAATATCTCCTATCTCGACCTCAGCTCCTTTGAAGGATCTTGCAAATGTTTTGGTCACCTCTTTGTGAAACCCACTGAATTTTTCAAAGAATTGCAACCACCCTGCTTGTTGTAACATTTCTCTAACTTGAGGATAACCTTCCAAGTACTTAGTGCCAACCGGTTCAGTCCTCACTATAAGACCCATAACTCCGCTTTCCAACCTTCAAATTGTTTCTCCTCTGTTTATGGTGACAATGGCTGTTACAGGGATGTTTTTTCCCCATAGATGTTTCCTCTGTTTTACAGACTGAAATGGTTAAGAGTTGGCTGCGGGAAAGAATGATATGGAGTGATTGTTGAATGAATATAATGAGGTGAGGATGATGTATATGAGTTGAAAGATATCATTTTTAATAGTTAGTCGCTCGTGCTGTGGCCCTTCACTAACGTGAGTAGCACGCAAAATCTACTTCAAGATTGACTCAGTGCTTTCAATAAAGTGATACTTCTTGCATTAGAGAGAAATCACTTCAAAACAATGTTTTTGTACTTCTGAAATCTAGCAGTCAAATACAAAATCTAACCTCGTCCCTCGGTTTCCCGAGCCATATTTATAATAAATTTACATAACTGTCTTGAGATAGCCTAGGGACAATTGTCTTTCCAAATTAAAACCAAACTAGGACTCTGATGGTGGTCACGTAATAGAATTAAGGACATCTGGACTGTCCTTGTCCTATTAGGAGTCTGTCTCCTAGTTTGAGTTCCCACGTGCATAACCGCCTACAGAATTCCGTTCAAACTTCGTGGAGAGCAAGAAATGATGAGGGAATGATGTGGAATATGCCCATATGTATTTTTCTCCAAGATGACACCTGGAACCTGCGTAGACATGAAGACAGCTGCAGAATCGGCAACTAGCTATAGAATGTCTGCATTATGTAGCTAGATCTAGTTCAAAACGTACTACAATGACAAAATCATAAAAACATAGCAAATTAGTCATGATATTCATTCTTAAAGAAATTTTAACTAATTCTACTGATCATTTGAGCCTGTGATTAATAATGGACAAGGGAAATGGAGTGGAATGTGGTGGAAGAAAGAACATCTTTGGAGCTCAACAAAATGGAAGAAGGATGAAGAAGTGTGGACACTCATTCAAAATTTGTAGCAAGATCCTAGTACATCTGATACATTTAGTTGGAAAAATGATTCCTTATGGTATAAATATTGCTTATATATTTGCAAGAATTCCCAACTAAAACAAAAGATTCTTTTGGAATTGCACACTTCTCCTTTAGGAGGACACTCAGGATTTTTAAAAACTTACCACAGGGTGAAGAAAGAATTTTTTTGGGATGGTCTTAAATCTGATATTCGAAAGTTTGTGGCGGAATGTTTGGTTTTCCAGCAGAATAAAGTGGAAACAATTAAGACCCCAGGACTTCTACAACCTTTATCCATTCCAAGTCAACTTTGGGAGGAGATTTCAATGGATTTTATCACAGGTTTACCTAAGTCCGAAGGAAAGAGTGTCATCATGGTGGTAGTTGATAGACTTACCAAGTATGCACACTTTTGTGCATTATCTCATCCATTTAAAGCAAGTACAGTTGCTACTATGGAAACAATTCAAAAGCTACATGGAAACCTGAAGATTATTTTAAGTGAAAAATATCCCATTTTTATAGGAAATTTTTGGACGAAATTATTTGCTTATTTGGGTACTCAACTAGCTCATAGCTCATCTTATCATCCTGAATCCGATGATCAAACTGAGATAGTGAATAAATTTTTTGAAGCATATATTGATTGTTTTGTATATGATAAGCAAGCATAATGGGTCAAGTGGTTACCTCTCGCTAAATGGTGGTATAACACTTCCTTCCATACTGCGGCAAAAATGACCCCATTTATGGCACTTTATGAATATCATCCACCGTCCATCACATATTCTTTAAGGGAAAATTATAGGGTTTAAGCAGTGGAATATCACATCGAGCATCAACAAGAAGTTCTCCAACTCTTAAAGGATAACCTAAATTTGGCACAAAATCGAATGAAACAACAGGCAGATCAATGTCACAGCGAGAGAAGTTTTGATGTAGGAGACTAGGTATTTTTACGGCTACAACCATACAAACAAATGTCCCTCAAGCAAGATAAGAAGGAAAATAAATTATCGCCAAAGTACTGTGGTCATTACAAGGTGTTGCAAAAGATTGGTACTATGGCATACAAATTGGAGCTTCTTGCTTCTTCGCGAGTGCATCTAATTTTCCATGTTTCATGCTTGAAGAAGTTTATAGGGGACAAACTTCCAGTTCAAACAATATTGCTAGAACTTGATGAGGAAGGAAAAACCATATTGGAACCTTAAGCAGTCACGGAAACAAGAACTTGACAGCTACGAAATTGACCAATTTCAGAGTATCTCATCAAATGGAAGAACTTACCCACTGAAGATTCTACATGGGATGATGAGAATTTTATACAGAAGCCCCCAGAGCTACTCAAACATTGAGGACAACACTTTTTTGAAGGAGAGGAGCATGTTAGGTCCCTATATAACTAGTATAGTCCCTTATTGTTGCTAGTGTAAGCCCCTTATTGTTATTGTTGTACCCCTGTAACCCCCATATTGTCATTATTGTGCCCTTACATTATTATTGTTAGGTCGGCTAGGATTACATTGTGGCCCCATGGACTCCTATATATAAAAAGGAGGTTTTGGTCATTTGAATAATCCAAGAATTGTTCATTTATGTAATGTATTGGAGGTTTCCCCCTCAAAGTGCCTGATTTCTAAGGTGTTGATCTCTCTTTTCTTATATTTTTGGAGTTGGTTTCATAATAGTGGAAGAACCTGAAAAGAAGAAGACAAAGAAGGAGGTGAAAAACCTTTACTATGAATAAAATATACTTGAGTTATTTTAAGTTTTGTAGAAGATATAAATCATGATGGAAAGCATCACAAACATTAAGATGCATAGATGACATTGTCATAGAAGATTGGAAGGATAACTGAAGTTGAAGTCTACATGGTTGTAGCAGTCATCATGATAGAAAGAAAGTAGCTCTTGGAATCCCAATTGGAAGTATATAAGGACAACCAAAGTAAAAATATATATGGTTGGAAGAAAGTAATCTAGCATGATATACGATAAAGAAATAATCATACATCATCATCATTAGAAAGGAGAATTTGCAGAATAGGGATCATCTAGATCCTCCACTAGAATATTTATAAGAAGGTTCTCCTCTACTTGGCATAAGAAAGTGTATCGCTAATAGTATAAAATCCACCTTGTGTGGGATCCAATGGTAAGGTATGGTGACGAAGATGTGCAACATGTTGAAGTTTTTTGAAGTACTTTCATATTCAAACAAGAAATGAAAGTTTCTAGAAGGAAGTCTAGATGATAAAAAAGAAGGAAAGGGTATGTATATATTTGATAGTCATGTCATCATCATAGTTTCAGATAGATTGGTTGAATTTCTCTATCTCATGGGCATGATCAAAGGAGAAGGATCTCATGATCAAAGGAGATTTTGGAAATACTGAGGGGGGGGGGGGTGAATCAATATTTCTTATCAATTAACACTTTTAAATATTTTCAGAGCATTATTTAATCTTAAATTATTATTGATGTTTATCCAGTAATAATAGTAAAAAATAGAACACAATAGGCACAAGAATTTTAGGAGGAAAACCCCCTCTGGGTCAAAAACCACCCTACGCTTTTCTAATATTTTTTTTAATCTTCAGCCCCAACTGAAATGAAAGGTAAAACTTCCTAGAATTATAGAAGAGAATTATTCTCCAGCTCCTGCTGGAAGGACACATCAACGCCCTGGTTTCTTCAGTAGTCAACTGAATGGATACCTCGACATCCTATACTGACCTACCACCCTAAAGTGTTCACATGCTCCAACCTGTAGGTGACTTCATGCACCAACCTAGCACCTCCCTGCCACCCTATAATGATCATAAATAAGACAAGAGTGTGGAATCCCATACCAGGGAAAATGATCCATGATACAATATGATTCAAAATGATTTTATTGAACTAGACCAATCACCCAATTACACTATGACCTACAACCCACACATAACATTATCCAAAAATGACACTTATACCTCCCAACAATGCCTTTATAACTCTAGGCATATTGAATATTTTAAAATAATGACTCTTTTACAATAATGTTGACTCTTTTACAAATTTACAACGATGATTTTTACAATATTGACTTTTGACATGACTTGGTACTTGACTTGACACTGCTTCTTTGAACACTAGCAGCTGCTGAGGTATTGTTGTGCTTGCTTCAAGTAATGGTACTTTGGCGTTGCATTGTCCTTCTAGTATGTGTCTGAGTTGTCCTATTGTGTCCTCTTTCCTGCACATGCATTAATGAAGAATACCCAAACCAATATACAAACAAAATACTTACACTTTCCTGTAAACCATATGTCAGAGAAATATTCAAAATTCAAATGTAAATACGTTTAACATTTATGAAAAAAACCCAATGAAACATACAAACAAAATACTTACACTGTCCTACAAAAATACATGTCAAAGATGATATTCAAATTAAATTTCAAACAATAATCATACATACCTTGTTGTATCAGACTTACCCTTGATTGTTGATGTGTTATCCTCACTGCATTGATCCATGAATGCATCTTTTTTCTTTCCTTCTAGAAGCTCGATATTGAATCTACTGTATCTATGTAATTTCAGATCTCCAAGGTCTAAAATTGCGCCCCGTAGTAGCCCTATGATTCCTATTTCCAACCCCATAGGTATGATCAATATTGGATTCTTCAAGAAATAGTTATGCCCAATCTCCTACGATGACCTGATTATAGACTGTTTTAGTAGAGCGAACTTGTACAAACTGCCACGTGTCACTATTTCAAAATTTGGTCCTAAAAATGATACCCAACAAACTAAAGTCCGAATTTTTTTATGAAATTTGAATCCAATGCTCAGAGAGAAAGTTATGACGATTTTCACAAGGTCACCTATTTGACATGAAATTTTGGAACCTGCAAAAACCTTAGCTTCCTCAGATCATATCTGCGAAAATATAGCGAACCAATATCTGAAATTTGGTCACGCGCTTCATTAGGATTTTAGGTCAAATGGGTTTTTTTCAGCTGCCGAAGCTTCACAGAAAAAAATTTATAGCGAAAATTCCACGATGACTTGTTTTAAGTAGTGAAATCCTTACATGAGGAGGATATGAGGGTCACAATTTACAAAAATTCTTAGGCTGAGAGGGTATTCAACAAGTGAATGTTGGAGAAATTTTAGGAGATTAAAAAATAATTAATTATTGACTATTCAATGACCACAACCAATGATTAGTTTCATGCCACAACCCCATGGGGTTTTATCCCACTAACTAGGGTTACTAACTTCAAACACGAATATCTCTCAAACTGTGAAGAATTACGTGGCATGCCATATATCAAAGGAAACATATCGACAAGTAAAAATTGTCCAAAATATCCTTGACTCAGAATAGAGTAAGTTGTCAAGTCGAAATTCCCATGCAAGATTGGGGTAGCCCCTGGTGCTGCTTGGGTTGACATAAATGACAACCACTGTTCAACAATCTCCCCCTTTGGCATTGATGGTGACAAAAGTACTCCCCTTGCGATTATGACACCTCTTCCTACAAAATTATCTCCCCCTTTGTCATAAATGGCAAAGGGTAACTCACCCTAAAAAACGTCATCCTGCGGACCTGTACACACTTCAACTCCCCTTGTTTTTTTTACTTAGATAAGAGACAAAGTATAATGAGAGCTTGGGAGAATCCCAAGCTTTAGGTGAAGATACTCAAATGCTTCACGAGGTAATGGTTTGGTAAAGATGTCAACAATTTTTTCCTTTGTGCCAACATATTCAAGCTTGATATTATTTTCGGTGACCTGCTCTCTAATGAAATGATATTTGATCGGAATGTGCTTTGTTTTGAAATGCATCACAGGATTCTTGGAGATACTGATGGCACTGGTGTTATCGCAAAATATGGGAGTATGGTCATCAAAATTGACTTGAAGATCTTACAAAGTTTTCTTCATCCAAAGAACTTGAGTACAAGTTGTTGCCATGATATATTATACTTCTGCTGTGGATAACAAGATTGAAGACTTATTTTTACTTAACCATGAAACAAGGCAACCACCTAGATAGGATGCTGCTCCACTAGTACTCTTTTGATCATCAACACTTCCTACCCAATCTGAATTGGTATAAGCTTGGATAACTAGATTATTTCCTTTGGGATACCATAAACCATATTCTATTGTGCTCTTAAGATATCAAAGACTTATTTTGATGACAATAATATGAGATTCTTTTAGTGCTGCTTGGAATCTTGCTACTTGTCCAACTGCCTGCATTACATCTGGTCGAGAAGCTGTCACATATAGAAGACTGCCAATCGTAGATCTATACAACCTCTGGTCTACATCCTTTGACTAATCTTCTAAACTTAACTTGCAACCTATTACCAATGGGGTAAGGACATGCTTGCAATTTTCCATCTTGAATTTCTTGAGAATTTCCTTGATGTACTTGGTTTGATATATAAATATTCCTTTATCCCTAAGATATCTAAATCCCTAAAAAGTATGTCAACTTGCTAAGTAGAGACATTTCAAACTCACTTTGCATCTTGGTGGCACATTTTCTACTTAATTTGTCATCATTACTTCCAAAAATTATATCGTCCACATATACCTTGTTAATTGTGAGGTTATCTTGATCCACTTTCACATAGAGATTGTTGTCATCACCTTCTTTCTTGAATCCTTGTTGATGTATATATCCACCAAGACGAGGATACCGAGATCTAGTAGCTTTCTTGAGACCATATAGTGCCTTCTTTAATATGCAGACATAGTATTCCTTTTCAGAGAGCAGAAAACATTCAGGTTGTTCAATGTAAACTTATTCTTAAAATTCACCATTTAGATAGGCCGACTTAACATCCATTTGGTAGACCTTGATTTTCTTAAGCATGCATAAGCGAGAATCATTATGATAGCTTCCATTATGGCAACAGGAGCAAATGTTTCTTCAAAATCAATTCCTTCAACTTGTGCATATCCTTTGCAGACTAATCTTTCCTTATTCTTGGTAACCTGTCCATCCTCATTCAATTTTTTTTCTGAAGACCCATTTAGTTCCAATAAAATTTTTATCCTTTGGTCATGGAACCAATTCCAAAGTGTCGTTCTTCTCAATTTGATCCCGTTCTTCATTCGTAGCTGCTACCCAGTGTTCATCTTGACTAGCTTCCTCAAAATTGCCATTCTCAAAAGTTTCTAAAAAAGAAAGGTGGGATTTTTGTGATGAACGAAGCTGTCGACTCTTCTGGTTCCAATTCCTTCATTTATTTGGCCGATGATTTGATTGGACGGATGATTCTTTTGACACCATTCTTTTAAAGCTTTTGGTGAATTTTCTTGTACATCCTGCTGATCATTTCTTATTTCCTCTTGGTTGAATGTTGTTTCTTTATTTGATTGGTATTTTTCTGAAGCTTCTTCTTCATCCTTCACAGAATATCCCTCAGATCCCTCAGATTTTCTTGAAGGGACAATCTCATCGTCATCCTTTGTAACACAATCTTCATTAAAAGTAACATTTATGCTTTCCACTTTTTGTTCACCTCAGATTGTAGCATATATAAGCCTTCCTTTGGGTGAATAACCAACAAAAATACCTTCATCGAAATGGGAATCGAACTTGCCCAATTTTTTGTATTCTCTTTTGATGTAGCATTTTCTCCCAAATATTTTGAAGTATTTGGCGTTAGTCGGTCCTCCTTTTCATAATTCATATGGAGTCATGTTACAATTTTTCCTTAGAAAACCTCTCTTTATAATGAATACAACTATATCGATTGCTTGAACCCATAATTTATCATCTAATTTTGAGTTATTTAATATTGTTCTAGCCATTTCCTGTACAGTTCTATTTTTTCTTTCAACAAATCCATTTTGCTGCTATGTTCTGGCTGTTGAGAATTACCTTTTTATTCCATTTTCATCACAGTACTGATGAAATACCTTGGAAGTGATTTCTCCACCATTATCTGATCTCAAACATTTGATCTTCAAATCACTTTCATTTTCTACCAATTCCTTGTAGATTCTAAAACACTCGAATGCCTCAATCTTTTTCTTTAAGACGCTGGCGGCTTTAATTCTTGTGTAATCATATATCATTAGCATAAAATATAATTATCCATCTAAACCTTTTGTTCTCATAGGACCACATAGATCAGTATGTACTAATTCCAATGGACATGATGCAAAGTGTTCTTTTGTCTTGAACTCAAATTTTTCCTGCTTGCCATGTCGACAAGATTCACATATCGTATTGGTAGGTTTTGAAATTTTAGGTATTTCTCTCACTGCTTCTTTCGTGCTGATCCTGACCAAATTGTAGAAATTTAAATGTCCCATTCGTTTGTGCCATAACTAACTTTCGTCTTATTTTGCCAAAAAGCACCCTTTAGGTGTCTCATCCAAAATATATATGTCATTTGAAGCTCTGCTTGCTGTAGCCACAATTTTATTGAACTTTCCTTTCTCAATTTTACATTTCTTAGAGTTAAATAGTATAGTGTGTCCTAGATCGCACATTTGTCCAACACTAAGCAGACTGTGATTCATATTTTCAACCAAAAATATATCTTTCACTAATGCATTCTTGCTTCCAAGTGTGACTGTAGCTACTCCCATGACGTTTGAAGACTCGTCATTTCCAAAATACACTGTTCCATCCTTTCCTTCAAGGATAGGAACTTATTCCTCTCTCTAGTCATATGAGTTGAGATACCACTATCAACATGCCAAACATTTATGTTGCTTTGAGCCTTGAGAGTGATAACACATTTCAAGTATTCTTTTTCCATATTTATTCATTCAGATTTTGCGAGAATTCCTTTGAAGAATTTCCAAGTCTGTAATATTTATCTAGGTGTCCAAAATTGTTACATTTGTAACATTCGACATCATCTCTCAAATGATCAAATTTGTTAATATTCTGCCGAGTTCCGGAATATCCATTTATGAAAGATCTCTTGAAAGTGTATTTATTCCAAACATACATGCGACATTCTATAGATCTATGTCCAAACCTTCCACATGAATAACAATGACCGTAGAAGATAGGTTTATACATCGGAGGAAATCTTCTTGTAGGAATTGTATTCCATGGTTATTCTTGCGAGTCCTATTCTCTTGAGTTGGCTGGGAGATCTACCTACTTGTTAGATTTTTCATATAAATCTTATTTTGTTGTCATAGAAGGACTTGGCTCCTTTTCAATTTTTTCTTTGTAACCAAGACCAGTCTTGTCACTGTTTGGTCGCTGATTGTTGATTATTCCTTCCAATGCCTTGGAGTTGTTGGTGTAGTTTTGAAGATTTTTTCCATATTTTTCTTGCTTTCGTAGAGAAAATATTTCAGATTCCAATACTTCTCTTTCCTTGTTTCTTTCCTTTAATTATTCCATGAGCTATTCTTCAACTTTTTTATATTCTTCAACCTTGATTTTAAGATTTATGACTTGTTCCCTTTCTATCTTTAATTCGTCTTCAAGAGTGTTGACATTCTTCTTCTCGACCTTGAGCTCTTTGATAACCCTGATCACTTCGTTTTGAAATTCAACCTCAATCATCTCTTCTTCTTCGTCTAATGCTTCTTGCTTATTATGCTTGGCCATAAACAATACTCTTCCGTTGATTTCTTCTTCGTTATCAATGTATTCATCAGATGAGGAGCTATCTTCTTTGGAGAAGAAACTCTTCTTAAACCATTTCTTCTTGCCTTTCTTGTTTAACTTCCTCATACCTTTCTTTCCTTTTGTAACAACCTCACCAAAATCGAAAAATATCAATGGAAGTTTACCTTTGAATTTCCCCGTACATGTTCTCATTTTTCGCGTGAAGTAGGAAAATTATTTATCCAAAAATTCTTCTTCATCTTCTTCCTTCTATTCTTTTTTACAACTACAAGTTTTCGCTTTTGGAGTATGCTTGTCCTTACTAGTCTTCTTGGATGTGGCAAATGCTGTTTCTAGGTGAGATGTGCCGTCCTCTTCTTCAATCCTCATTTCATATGCCATAAGAACTCCATGCGATTCATCTTTGCTGATATTGGTTAGATTTGAAATATATTCCAAGACATATACCTTTGGGTTGAATCTTGCTGGCAAGGTTCTAAGGATCTTTTGGACAACAATTTTCCCGTTGACGGGTTCTCCCAAACCTTCCAATGCATTTCTTATTTCATCAACACGCTATAAGTATGCATCAATATTTTCATCTTCATTCATTTTGAGTTGCTCAAAAATTTCCTTGTAAATTTAAAGCTTTTCTTCTTTCACGTTTGAGTCACCTGCATATATATTCTCAATCTTGCCCCATACTTCTTTAGCAATTTTTCAACTTAGTACCTTAAGGTAGACATATTAGATAAGCCCACTAATAATGAGATCTTTAGCCTTTGCATCATATACCATATTTTTCTTACCTTTTTCATCCTGTGTCGCGATAAAGCCTTTTTCAACGATTTCCCATACTTCGCATTCGTGCGCGAGCAAATGAACTTGCATTCTTCCACTCCAAAGTGCGTAATTATTTCCATTGAACAGAGGAACTCTATTCTTAGTATACTCCATGATCTCCTTCTATTTGTTAGATTGATATTGAAGGAACCAAGCTCTGATGCCAAGAAAGTAGCTCTTGGCATATCCATTGGAAGTATATAAGGACAGCCAAAGTAAAAATATATATGGTTAGAAGAAAGTAATCTAGCATAATATACGATAAAGAAATCATCATACATCATCATCATTAGAAAGGAGCATTTGCAGAATAGGGACCATTTAGATCCTCCACTAGAATATTTATAATAAGGTTCTCCTCTACTTGGCATAAGAAATTGTCTCGCTGATAGTATACGATCCACCTTGTGTGGGATCCAATGGTAAGGTATGATGACGAAGATGTGAAACATGTTGAATTTTTTTGAAGTAGTTTCATATTCAAACAAGAAATGAAATTTGCTAGACGAAAGTCTAGATGGTAAAAAACAAGGAAAGGGTATGTATATATTTGATAGAGTCATGTCATCATCATAGTTTCAGATACATTGGTTGAATTTCTCTATCTCATGGGCATGATCAAATAAGAAGGATATCTTCCATTAGAATGATGCAAGAAGGCATGTAGGCAATGCTAGTTGAGATCTTCTACATATTAATAATATGAAATCAACATAATATGAACTCATATGAAATTTGAGGTGGTCTAAAATCATGGTTCCTATGTTGAAAGAAACATCATGAGGAAAGAAATATATGAAGAATGGAAGAAGAGTTCATGAAATATGCAACTATAACCACGTAAGATAAGAAAAATGTTGAACATCTAATAACTAGAAAGATTATCTATGACATCTCCATAAAAAATGTATGAAGACCCTAATAAAGTCTGTAAAAGGAAGAAGACCCTTGAAATTGACTGTCTTGGAGATGGATTCATACATGTACAGGATGCTAATGTTGTAAAAAGATGATGTCATAATGAAAGGCCATCATAAAATGGTAATTTTGATTTGATGTTCATTTTGATTTTTGAAAAAATCTAGTTGAGTTGAAATAGGGCTACTAGAAGAGAGTTGTAGAAGTTACTTACAACTAGTACTCATGAGGATGGATGGAAGATCCTGAAAGAAACATGTTTTAAGAGAGGTAGTTGTATGAAGGAAATCCATATGTGGACTAGAAAATCACTTTCCGATGAAGAGAAGGATGACATGACTATTGGTTCAATCCTATGGCTAGTTAAAGATAAAGTTGTGTAGAGAATGGCTAATGCCCTACGAAGAAGCTATGATTAAGAGGGCTCCATGATGAATAAGATGAAATTCATGACATGATGAAGAAAAATGAGCCCTACAAGCAGCTGATAGTATCATGATCTCACCAAAGAGCAGATAGATGTTGTTGAAAACAAGTCCCTAGTTGAGAGGGATCTTGGGCAAGTCCTAGGTTAAGAGGGAGGTTGAGTATATTCCTTTTATAGGAATGAGTAAATCCTCCCTAGTTGAGAGGGAGTGACAAATATGGTTCTCTACTTCATCTGTCATGATCTAGACCAATACTAACAATTGCAAGTCTTAATGAAGGCCATGAGGAAGAGATAAGCACATCATTCTTATCTTTATGTTATGAATCAAGAATGGAGGATTGGGTAAGCATGTGGTTTCCTATACGCTTTGAGGATGTGGTAGGGCATCAAATAGGTAAGAGAAATCAGAGAAGAAATTTCTTGAGAATGTGTTATTCCAAGATATCAATCGTCCTAGAAGGACATACCTTGTGAACATCCGGGTGGGGTATGTTAGGTCCCTATATCACTAGTATGGTCCCTTATTATTGTTAGTGTAAACCCCTTATTGTTATTATTGTACCCTTGTAACCCCCATTTTGTTATTATTGTGCCCTTAAATTATTATTGTTAGGTCGGCTAGGATTACATTGTGGCCCACTAGGATTCCATTATGGCCCCATGGACTCCTATATATAGAAAGGAGGTTTTGTGAATTGTATCATCCAAGAATTGTTCATTTATGTAATGTATTGGAGGTTGCCCCCTCGAAGTGGCTCATTTCTAAGGCTTTTATATCTCTTTTCTTCTCTTTTTGGAGCTGGTTACACAACATTTGGTATCGGAGCTTTGGATTCTAGGGTTTCGCTGCTCCAAACAGGTCATCGTGGCATTTTCGCTATAACTTTTTTTCTACGAAGTTTCAGAAGCTGAAATTTTTAGGGTGCGAAGCTGAAATCCTGAGGAAGATTGTCTAGAAATTTCAGAGCTTGGTTCGCAATATTTTCGGAGATATGATCTGTGGAAGTTAGGTATTGTTTCAGGCTCCTAAACAGGTCATCGTGGCATTTGAGCTATAACTTTTTTTCTACTGAGGTTCATAATCTGAAATTTTTATGGTGCGAAGCTGAAATCCTAAGGAAACTCGTCAAAAAATTTCAGAGCTTGGTACGCAACATTTTTGGAGATATGATCTGTGGAAGGTAGTGCTTTTTCAGGCTCCCAAATTTCATCTCAAAAAGGTGATCGTGGGAAAATTTCAATAACTCTCTCTTTGAGCATTGGATTGGAGTGCCGTAAAAAGTGGTCGCAAGTACACGGATTGTAGTTTCTTGGCTATCAATTTCAGAGGAGAAGGACGAAACAGTGACACGTGGCAAGTCGTACAAGTTCGCTATACTGAACCAGTGCATAATTAGGGTCATTGTGGGAGATTGGACATAACTTTGTCTTGGAGAATCCAAATCAAGTCAGACCTGTGGCATTCAAAAGAGAATTCAGAGGGCTACTTCAGTGCTGAATTTTAGATATTGAAGAGCCGCAATCACAGAGATAATACAATTTCAATATCGAGCTCCTCAAAAGCAAGTAAAAGGTGTGTATTTTTTTTCCGAATTGCATAAGTCTTGTTTGAAGAATCAAGTTGAATTGATTGCAAGGGAATATTGTAGAATATATATCAGTATTGGATTATAAAATGGCCCCTAAAAAGAATTCAACACCCATTAAGCCTTTGGAAAGCTCTACTATGACTCATGAAGACGAAGAATTGCAACATGATCTATCAAAATTACAAGAGCAAGTGCAACAAATTTCACTCTCGCAAAGAGCAACAAAAAATGAAATGGAAGTTTTGAAGAAAGGAATGGAAGCTAACATGGATGGCGTGCAAGCTAATATGGATGGCGTGGAAGCTAAGATGGATGGCATGGAGGCTGGCATGGAATCTAAGATGGATGACATGGAAGCTAAGATCGATGAGAAAATGGAAAACATGAAGAATTTTTTAAAAGCAAACATGGAAGGTTTGACAAAGTTGATACAAGAAAGGTTTCCTAATGGTGAAAAGATAGTAGAAGAACCTCATGATGAGAACAAAATAAATGTTAATTTTGATTTCATAAACTCTAATGTTGGCGGGAAGAACCACCATATTCCAAAGATGGATATGAGGAAGTTTGATGGAAAGGATCCTGTAACATGGATACTACAGATGGAGCAATATTTTGATCTCCATAACGTGCAAAACACACAAAAGGTACGCATTGCAACTTTACATTTAGAACAAGATACATTTGTATGGTATCGATGGCTTTGCTCTCGTAAAAAAATTGTCACTTGGTCAATTTTTACGGAGGAAATGATAGCACATTATGAGGATACAAAGAGCAACACCTTCTTTAGCCAATTGATAAATCTCAAACAAAAGGGTTTAGTGGGGCAGCACATTGATGACTTCCAAAAATTGAATATAAGGGTAACTGATATTCCAGAGGAACACAGGATTGATCTCTTCATAGGCACTTTAAAGGATAACATCCAACATGAAGTTCGCGTTTTGGAACCTGATTCATTGGAGAAGGCATTCGGGTTGGCAAGAAAAGTTGAATGTAAAATTATGGCGACAAGGAAGCCTACCACTCAATTCTATAAAGAAGGAAGTGTTGCTACGCCTAGATTTCCACAACCTACAAGGTTGACACCACAACAATTGGAAGAAAAAAGAGCAAAAGGGCTTTGCTACGGTTGTGATAGCAAATACACTAAAGGTCATAAGTGTGCTGAGAAGAAATTATTTTACATAGATTGTGAAGAAGAAGAAGAAAATGAACAAGAAGAGGATATACACCGGGAACCACCCCTAGAAGAGGAAGAAATGAATCCGACCATATCGTGTAATGCACTGGCAGGAATTACCACTCCTCAAACTCTCAAGATAGAAGGACATATAAAGAAGAAAAGGGTAATAGTGTTGATTGATTCGGGTAGCACCCATAATTTTATTCATTATAAGGTAGCCAAGGAATTAAATTGTTTCCTATACCCAGCACCAGAATGTCAAGTGATGGTTGCAAATGGAGGAACTATAAATTGCTCTGGAAAATGCCATAACATCAAGCTAACCATGGGGGAATATGTGTTGACTAGTCCAATGCTTTACATTCCTATGGGAGGTGCTGATGTTGTACTAGGAGTACAATGGTTACAATCTTTGGGGACGGTAGCTTTTAATTTTCAAGAACTTTTCTTGAATTTTTTTTCAGAAGGAAAGGAAGTTGAACTGTTGAGTCCCAAATTTGCATCTTTTCCATACATTTTTCACTCACCTAAACCTCCCAAATTGTCAATATCATGTGCAAAAGAGCATCTAACATGGTTTTTAATTATACTTTTGTGTTTGCTATTTGATCTAGATTTTTTTCATTCAGCTGCGGAATCTTGCCACTTTCCGCAGCTGCTGCAACTTTCCGCAGCTATTTTGTGAAACTCCATGCTACAGGTATCTACAAGGGAAACGAGCCACATGGGAAGGTCAGGAATGACGTGGACATGGTTCGTGTCCTATTGGTTCAAGCAAAATCATCCAAAGAAGTCGTGGTCAAAAGCGTCCACATGGAAGTCAACCATGGAGTTTCATGTCGGCCGGACTCTATTTCGTGTCACATGAAGACCCATACGGCCGTTTCTAAGCCTGCGGAGGTTAAATCGACATCTGTACAGGGTTCTAGAGTCGAATTCAAGCATCCACCTTTAGTAGATTTACTTTCCAACACGGCCATGCTCCTATATCCGTGGACGTAGTGGTCTACGTGCTCTCCACTAGCATGAACTTTAGGAAACAGTTATAGTTTGTTGTTATATATATTGCGTTTGCATACGCATATGAAGTTAGTTGATATTAGTGAATGTAGTCTCTGTTATGTTTTGATTAGTCTGCTCTGTAGTGATTACGCTGCACTTGTGCCGTAACATTACCATTCTGTAATGACTGCTTTTTAATATGAGAAGACTTTGTTTTTCAACTTAATTCGTATTTGAGGACCGTTGCCAAGGCTGTGTAGAGGGCCCCTGCTCAGCTAAGGTTTTGTGTATTAGTGTATATTTCTCATTTCGTTTCTTTAGAAATAATTGTATCATAATCCATTCATATGTTCATACTTTGCAGTTGTTTCATTTCTGTTTATACACTTCCATAATTTCCATTTCATTTCTGTCTTTCATGCTTTATGATTGTTAATCACTGATAAGTGTTTATGTTTTTCAGGTTTTAGATAGGCAGCCCGGGCATTTTCATAACTTTTTGACTAATGACATGGAACTAACATTGTTCTGCTGCTAGTTTGTTTTTCATAGTTTTTATTTAATTTCAGTATTGCTCTGTACATTTCAGTTTTGTTTTTCTGCTTCAGTAGTTAAAATTTAGATATACTAATCTTCTCATAGCATCTTCAGTTGCCTCCGAAAGCCACAGCTGGACTGATGGCGAGGGATTGCATTATGAAATGTGTAGTTTAGTATTAGTTCCTTTTCTGCAAATTTAGATATATTAAGCTGCTCATAGCATCTTCAGTTGCCTCCGAAAGCCACAGCTGGACTGATGGTGAGGGATTGCATTATGAAATGTGTAGTTTAGTATTAGTTTCTTTTTTGCAAATTTAGATATATTAAATCATGCATGACATCATCAGTTGCCTCCGAAAGCCACAGCTGGACTGATGGTGAGGGATTGAATCATGAGTGTATGGTTTAGTATTAGTTTACTTTCTGCAAATTAAATATCAGTTACTCAAGTTGTTTATGATTACTTCCGAAAATCATAGCTGGACTAATGATGAAGGGTCAGAAGATAAATTGATGTAATCTGGTTTAGATTTATTTTGTTGCAATTTTGAATTTCCTTAAGCATAGTTTCTTTTGTGTTTAGTTGGCAGCAAGAATAGTTTGGTTTTCATGCTCACTAGTTTACTATTTTGATTTATTAGATTAGCAGCACCTTTTCATTTCAGCAGTACATTTTCATTTTCTTTCAAGTCTTGTCATTGTAAATTTCAATTTGCTTTTTAAAGTTTCAAGTTGGTAAATCATTATAGGGGATATCACTTCCTTGAACAAATATAACCAAACTTGTTTTCATTTTAGAATTTCCATTTCACCTTAGAAAAACCAAAAACTACAAAAAGTTAAGAAATAGGTTATCTTGCACATATAGTGCGCCGCACTTCATCAGCTTACGATTCCCGGATTGACAAATTAAATGCAGCAATTTAAGACACACTAAATTGACCAAACATTTTGGCGCCGTTGCCGGGGAAGTGTAACTAGGTAGCCAATTTCTTAAAAAAAAAAACATAAAATCATAAAAGAAGGGAAAACTTGATAACTTCTTGAAGTATGCTCTCCTCTTGCACCCAGTGTGATCTGGAGGATCAGAAAAGAGAGTTATTGGTTTAGTAATTTCTTAAGTATGCTCTCTTCTTGCACCTAGTGTGATCTGGAAGATCAGAAAGAGAATTATTAGCCCAACTTTTTTTTTTTAAAATAAAAAAAATGACATGCATAGAGCAAGAGATTCTAGGGGAAGGTTTATAGCTAAAGCCAAGAGTTCGATTTTCACAACTCCATCTTCTTCAAGGCATAGACCATATTCACCACCATCTACCCCTAGCCTTAAGATTTTTGGAAGTCAAGGAACAGCTGAATTAGAGGATTCTCCTATACCACCTACTAAAATCCACTTAGAAAACAAAGAGACTTTCTCTCATCCTTCCTTGGTAGAAGAACTAGAGGACTATAAGGAATCTAAAGAAACTATCATGGCAGAGGAAGTAATAAATAGAGGTGGAGGTAGAAGAGGAGGAAACAATGGAGATAACAATGGTGAAGGAAATCATGGTAGAAATAGGGAAGGAGACAATTTGTTTGGATTCCCTATAGTTGATGAGGAAACTCATGCAACAATGAAAAATATATCACCATCTGTTCTCCCTAACTTTTATGGATTGCGAAGTGAGGATCCTGAAACATTTCTGTTTGAGTTTGAAGTAGTGTGCCTAACTTATGACTATATGGAAGATTCTCAAAAACTCAAACTGTTTCCTTCAACATTGAAGGGATCTGCTTTGAAATGGTTCATGGGATTAGCCACTCAATCTATCAAGACTTGGAATGATATGAAACAAACATTTTTGGACAGATACTTGGACTATTGTATGCCCACCAATCACAAGGATGAGGTATTCAAAATGATGCAAAAAGAAGATGAAAATTTGGAAGACTTACTTGAAAGATTTCAATACAACTTGAAAAGAGCAAAGATGAGCAACTTAGATGATGAAACCTTGAAAGCCCTAATATTAAAAGCCATTAGAGATGAATGGATAGATATTTTAAACATGATGGGGAAAGGAGACATTTCTCAACTTCCACTTCGTGACATAACAGAACTATGTGTCCATCTCTCAAGAGGAAAATCTAAAACAGAAAAAGGGCCTAGGGATCCTTCTCTTATTAGGGCTAACAAATCTGCAACTGGATCAGTAAGTAGGGCAGAGATTGGTAATATGCTTGATGAGTTCAAAACCGATATCTTAGGGAGCCTTAGTGAACAACTAGACACCCTTAAAATCCAAAACAAGCAGAAAGCAGAAACAGATGCCTTAGCCATCTTTTGTCCGAAATGTAGAAAGAAACATGCTTTAAGGGAATGTCCCTTGGATGCAAAAGTTGTAGAAACATGTATTATTTGCTCAGAAAATCATGAGATCAAGGATTGTCCTTCAATCCCTGGACTCAAAGCTGTTTTTCAAGAAGATCCAAATTCAATAGAATCTCTCTGTTTTGTCGCAAGGAGACCTTGGCAGGGACAACAATCTCAAGGGTTTAATAACCCTATGAATCTTCAAACCCCACCAAATTGGACTCCTTGGCAACAACCTTGGCCCCAACATCAAAACTCATATCAACCATGGGTACAAGGGATGCAAAATCCTTATGGGAGATTTGCTCAATTTTATCAATATCCTCCATCTTTTCAAAGTCAACAAATTCCACAACTTCCAAGCCCAAATCCACAACTTTCATTGCCATTTCCACAACAACAACCTTCTCAACAAAACACAAATCCTCAACTCATGCTCCCATACCAACAGAAGACAAATCAACTTCCAGCTCAGCCATTGCCAAATCCTAACAATAAGAATCCTCAAACTACTTATATGGTAGAAGGACAACAATTTCCTACCTATATGATTGCTCCTCTCAACGATGTACAACTCAGATCTGGTAGAGTTTTAGAAAAACCTTCTATAGACATTCAAGAGCAAGATACCTCTGAGGAGGACTCTCTTCAAGTCAATAAGGGTTCTCAGGAAGAATCTCTTCAAAATTCAAAAATTCAAAAAGAAAAAGAAAAGCTAGCATCCACAACTCCTATAGTTGAGCAACCTGTATCTTCATCTACACCTCCTTTTCCGGAAAGACTACAAATTGATAAGGGGGTGGAAAAACAAATCTTGTTGCCTAATTATGACTTTCTAGATGAATTGAAGAATGTTTGTATCAAGATTCCATTGCTACAAGCCATTCGAGAAATTCCTATTCTAGCAAAAACCATAAAGGAGTTGAGTTTCAAAAGACCAGGAAGGAAGCTAAAGGACACAAGAAGAATCCACCCGGTAGGAAAGATTGCAGACATTATGATGGGAAAAATTACCATGCAGAAGTATGTAGATCCAGGAAGTCCAATTGTCAAGACACATATAAATGGGATAGAAATTCCAAACACATTGATTGACTTAGGGGCTGCTATCAACATTATGAGCAGACAGACTATGGAACAGTTAAAACTTCCTAATCTTCTTTTTACACCTACTTTACTACAACTTGCAGATCGATCAGTTATTAAACCAGATGGTGTATTAGAAGATATTTCAGTCTCCTTAGATTCTTGGGAATATCCAGTAGACTTTATGATTTTGACTCCCAAGAATAATCTAGGAGGACATCCAATTATCTTAGGAAGACCTTGGCTGGCCACAGCTGATGCTTTTATTAGTTGTAGATCTGGAGACATGTACATTTCTAATGGTAATTTGACAAAGAAATTCAATTTGTATCCTCCTGCAAGAGCAATTACAGAAATAGGAGACAATGAATGGGTCGATGATGAGAACACTATACAACCTCTCTTTACCATTTCTGAAATTAGTGAGGATAGTCAAATTCTGAACACATTAGAAAATTTTGAGATAACTTCAGAATATGACCCCACACAATTTCAGTTGGAATCTGACATAGAATATTTATCGTCAAGACAAATGTCTCTTTATTCTATGGAAGAGTTTGGTAATTCTGCTATTGAGATTTTTCCAGAAAAGACATTGAATATCAACAAACATCTGGAGAAGTCACAACAAGAAGAACTAACCAGAATCTTGCAAAAACATTCTACTGCATTTGCATGGGAGTATACTGACATGAAGTGTATTGATCCTAAGACTTGCATCCATCATATCTATATTGAGGAAAACAGTAGACCAATCAGACAACCTCAAAGAAGGATGAATCCAAATCTTAGGGAGATAGTGAAAGAAGAGCTCCAAAAACTTCTCAATGTAAACTTCATTTATCCAATTTTAGATAGCCGATGGGTTTCTCCTTTGGTTATAGTGCCTAAAAAGAATGGTAAATGGAGAGTATGCATTGATTACAGGGAATTGAACAAAGCAACTTTGAAGGATCACTTTCCTTTGCCTTTTATTGATCAGGTATTAGATACATTAGCAGGTTAAAAGTACTTTTCATTTTTGGATGGTTTTAGTGGCTATAATCAAATTCAGGTAGCACCTGAAGATCAAGATAAGACCACATTCACCTGTCCATGGGGAACTTTTGCCTATCGAGTGCTTCCTTTTGGGTTATGTAATGCACCTGCAACATTCCAAAGAGCAGTACTAGGAATTTTTTCCGATCTAATCCATGATTGTGTAGAGGTTTATATGGATGATTTTACAGTTTATGGTAATTCATTTGAAGAGGCATTAGAAAATTTGGAAAAAGTCCTTATAAGATGTAAAGAAACAAACCTTTCATTAAGCCATGAAAAATGCTTTATGATGTTTACTGAAGGGATTGTTTTAGGACATCATATTTCAAGAGATGGGATTAAGGTTGATAGATCAAAATTTGAAGTCATCTCCAAGTTGCCTATTCCAAATTGTCAAAGAGATGTTAGAAGTTTTCTAGGATTTACTGGTTACTATAGAAGATTTATAGAAAACTTCACTAAAATAGCATCTCCACTCTTCAAATTGCTTACAAAAGACCGTGAATTTAAATGGGATCCTGATTGTCAATCAGCTTTTGAAACTTTGAAAACAAGAATATCTAAAGCACCTATTTTGAGAGGACCAAATTGGAAACTTCCTTTCCATATTTCTACGGATGCTTCAGATACAGCTCTTGGAGCTGTGTTGGGTCAAAAAGATTTAATTCCTTATGCCATTTATTACACCAGTAAAAATTTGACTCCCACAGAGTTAAACTATACTGTGACTGAAAAAGAGTTTTTAGCTGTTGTTCATGCAATTAATAAGTTTAGACATTACATAACAGGCTATGAAACTTTTATTCATACTGACCATTCTGCAATTAGATATTTAATGAACAAACCTGCTACTAATGGCAGAGTGACAAGATGGCTTTTACTTTTGCAAGAATTCAATATTACTGTGTTGGATAGACCAGGAAAACAGAATACAGTAGCTGATTTCTTGTCTAGGATTCAGAATACTAAAGAAGATTCTTCTGTAGAAGATAAGTTTCCTGATGAATATTTGTTTGCAGTAACTATTAAGACCCCTTGGTATGCAGATATTGCTAACTATTTGGTTACAGGGAAACTACCTTCACATTTATTTCCAAGAGAAAAACGAAAAATTATTCAGGAGAGTTCAAAATATTCATGGATTTCTAATGAATTGTTTAAAACAGGGCCAGATCTTGTGATCAGAAGATGTGTCAAGGAAGATGAAATGCCTGATATTCTTAAGGCATGTCATGATGAACCATGCGGCAGACACTTTGCAGACAAAAGGACAGCCTATAAAATCCTCTCTTTAGGATATTATTGGCCTTCCTCTTCAAAGATGCAAAACAATATGTCAAAAGGTGTGACAGCTGCCAAAGAGTAGGGAAACCTACCCTTTCAAATGAAATGCCATTGCAAACACAGGTACTCATTGAACCCTTTGAAAAATGGGCTTTAGATTTCACTGGACCTATTAATCCACCATCTAAGCAAAAGAAGTATATATTGGTTTGTACTGATTATGTTACTAAATGGGTAGAAGCCAAAGCATTAGTATCTGCTACTGAAAATTCAGTTGATCATTTTCTTTATGAGGATATTTTTACTCGCTTTGGTGTTCCAAGAGAAATTGTGACAGATCAGGGGAGCCAATTCACATCCAATTTGGTGGAAAAGTTGATGGAAGAATACAAAATCAAGCACAGAAGATCTACTCCTTACCATCCACAAGCAAATGGTCAAGTGGAGTCCACAAACAAAGTTCTTGAAAGTATCATCACCAAAACTTTTCATCTACATAGAAGAGATTGGGCAGAAAGGCTTCCAGAAGCCTTGTGGGCCTACAGAACTACATGGAGGAATACAACAGGACATTCTCCCTATGAACTTGTTTATGGGAAAGAAGTCTTGCTCCCCATTGAGTTCCAAGTCAATACCTTTAAGATAGCAGTTCAGTTGGGGATGGACTTATCAGAAGCCCAAAAGCATAGAATGGAGCAGTTGAATGAGCTAGATGAGATCAGACAAGAAGCAATTCTAAGAACTAATCTAGTTCAATATCAAAGAACTAAATGGCATGACAAATATATCAAAGAAAAGAAGTTTCAAGAAGGAGATTGGGCATTGTTATTTGACTCCAAGTTTAAAGATTTTCAAGGGAAATTTCAGACTCATTGGCTTGGGCCATATGAGATTGACAAGATCTTTACCAATGGAGCTGTAAGAATCAAGACCATTGATGAGTTTCAAACTTTCAATATCAAAGAGTTAAATGGCATGACAAGTACATCAAAGAGAAGAAGTTTCAAGAAGGAGATTGGGCATTGTTATTTGATTCCAAGTTTAAAGATTTTCAAGGAAAATTTCAGACTCATTGGCTTGGGCCATATGAGATTGACAAGATATTTAGCAATGGAGCGGTAAGAATCAAGACCATTGATGAGTTTCAAACTCATCTTATTGTGAATGGCCATAGATTGAAAGTTTATCATAAGCCACTCTCAAAAGAGGAATTTGTCAAAATGTTTCAAGAAAATTCTGCAATCAGGCTGGTACAGAAGAATTCTTCTTCTCCACCAGCCTAGCTTTTGTTCTTTTCAGTTAAAAAAAAAAAAAAAAAAAATATTGTATAATCTTGAAAACCAATCACTGATTGGCAGTCTTATATAGAAAATATTGGGTGAAAATCAGGAACACCTGACACCCTATATTTTCCAAAAAAAAAAATCTCTCTTTCATTTCACAAGTTTTGTGACCACCCACTCCATTCCATTCCACTTCATTTCACTCCACTTCATTCCATTTCACTTCATTTTTCATTCCATTTCACCAATAAAATTCTCTTTCATGACCATTTCCATCTAGTCATTTGTCATCCGTTCATTTCTATTCACCCAAATAATAGTTGTGTTAGTTTCCGCAGCTGACATCTGTTTCCGCAGCTGACACCAGTTTCCGCAGCCAGAAGCAGTTTCCGCAGCTACCACTCTGTTTTCAAAAGGATGTACAGCCAGATGTTATTTCCATAATCATGAAATAAAATGCAGGTGTGAGGACCAATTATGAAGACATGGGGCATTCAAGATATCAATGAGGAGCAACTAATTGAAGACCAAGGAAAAAGGCAAGAATTCCAAGGTATGAGTAAAATTTATTTCAAATAGCATTAAAAACACATTTTTATATAGTTATGAACCATAAGCTCCATTATGTGCAATGATTATATTGACAAACTCCGTAACCCTTTCACGATCTCCATATGATCTTCTCGCATTCATTCTCAAACGGTCCCATAATTAAACCTCCGATCTTCACTCATACTCCGATATTCCACCTATGACAATGAGACGTAGTTGATTTGACTACGGCTTCTTTCAGCCGCATAAAATCCATAGCCATTGTTTAAACGTGCTTACATTTATTTTGCAGCCACCAAATTTCAAACAATGCTGAATGTGTTATACTCTTCCTATTGTTCTATTAATCTCACAGTCGTATCTCTGCCGTGCTCAAATAACCCTTCTCTATTCCGCTTCTCTCCATTTCATTCTCTGTTACGCTACAGTCTGTATACCCACTCTCTGATATCTACCTACAGTCATCGTGCTCATTTCTGTTCATTCAGCCGTCCTACTTCCATTGAACCCTCCTCACACAGGCAAGTTTTTAAAGAGCAGAAAGAAAGATGGGTAAATTGTTGAGAGCAGAACCAGAAGGACCTAAATTCATGGAAGGATATCCGCAAGTCAGGGATATATTGAAGAAGGCAAAGTGGCTGCGGTTTATCCAAAAGTTTAGAGGCTACCATAAAGAGGTGACAAAAGCGTTTGCAAGGTCTTTCAATGGCCTGGAGGTAGAGATTGGAGACCTTAAGTTCACGGTGAATGAGCCATCTATAGCAACTGCCACAGAACTTCTTCAAGAGGGTGAACGATGGTTTAAGAACAAAAGCATTAGTGATGAAGCTTGGAGAGTAATTCTACATAACCCATTTATGGACATAACTATTTTTAAAAGAGGAATGGGCTACTTTGCTGCTAGTTGTTCAAAAATTCATCACCTGTGAAGGCCGTTTTGGGTCCATGTATATGTACCATACCAGATTGCTGATGAATTTTCTAGATAATCAAACTCTCAATCTCCCATATTTTCTATTAAATAGTTTGACGAAGATGTCTGTGACTGTTCAGAAACATTTAGGGGATGTAGAACCACATCTATATCACTATGGTCTTGTAAAAATTTTGATTGAAAAAGAGTTAAAGGAGAAGAAGGACACATGGGAACAATTTTTGATTAGAAATTTCTTTGAGGAACATCAAGAAATTCCTGAAGGTAGCACATCAAGAAGGAGTAGGAGAAAAAGAACAAATGATGAAACTCAAAGTACTCCTACTACTACAATTGAAAGAACTAGTAGGGAAGAGATACTGTCAAAAAGGAAGAAGAAAGAAACCAAGGGTAAAAAGCCAATAACATCAAAAGAGAGAAAAAGTATTGAGGCTATACATCAAACCCCTTCTTCCGAAGAAGAAGATCATCAAGTGTTATCTGAGAGATTGGCTCATCTTCAAGAATAGTTATCTATAGCCAAGAAGAAAGAGAAAGGAAAACAAAAGCAAAAAGACAGTGGTCCACAGCGTGTGAGAAGAAGTTCCAGGCTTAAGGGGAAGTTAAGGAAAACGCAAATGAAGGGACCTCATTTTATCGATTTGGGAGAAGAAACATCTAAACAGTCCCCAGCTGACCATAGTCCATCTCACTCTCAGTCAGTTAGTGAACCTGGTTCATTTCATTCTCAGTCAAACATTGAACATAGTCCATCCCATTCTCAGCCAGATGTTAATGTGAGCCCTTTTCAGCCAGATTTTGAAGACAACTCTCCTTCACGGCATTTTGGGGACAGCTCAATAAAAATGACACCTGATATAGACCCCAAGCAGCAAGAAGTATATGATTATATATAATCTTTAGAAAAAGCGGCTACAGGTCCCAGTACTTCGTCCATTCAGCCTCACACAGTACAAAATGATCTAGTCCAATCACTGAAACAGGAAGTCTTTGAGCTAGAGCTTTTAAATAAACACATTAAAAATGAAAATGAGGCATTGAAGGAACAAAGCAAATTAGACAAAATCATTCATGATAATACCATGCTACATCTGGGAATATGGCAGAAGAAGAACAAGAAATTGAAAAAGAAATGCCAGAAGTTAAGCAGAGCACTAGTGAATATCAAATTTAGATGCTTAATGAAGAAGCCTAGGATGTTGGCAGCACCAAGGAAGAAGAGGAGAGGGCTGGATGTACTGGCTGAAGTGTCAAGGCATATGAACTAAAGAAGGATTATCAAAATTTTGGTTGCATGAGGACATGCAACACCTTCACAGTGGGGGTATGTTGAGTCTCAAATCTGCATCTTTCTTATACATCTTCCTAGACCTTTTTCATTCACCTGAACCTTCCAAGTTGTCAATACCATTGTATATTAATTGCAAAAGAGCATCTAAAATGGTTTTTAACTATATTTTGTGTCTGTTTTTTTATTTATATTTTTGCTCATTTATCTGCGGAATCTTGCCACTTTCCGCAGCTGCTGCAACTTTCCGCAGCCATTTTGTGAAAGTCTATGTTGCAGGTGTCTTCAGGTAAAACGAGCCACATGGGCAAGTCAGAAATGATGTGGACATGGATCGTGTCCTATTGGCTCGAGCAAATTCACTTAAGGAGACTATGGTCAAAGGTGGCCAAGTGGAAGTCAATCGTAGAGTCCCACGGTGACAGGTCTCTGTTTCTCATCACGTGAGGATTTGCATGATCGTTTCTAACTTACGGGAGACACATCAACACCTGTACACGGCTCCATAAGCCAAATCCAACATCCACTCCTCATAGATTTACTCCTCACTGCGGCCATGATGCTGGATCCCTGGACGTGATGATTTACGTGTCTCCATCAGCATAAACTTTAGGGAATTAGTTATATTACCTTTGTTATAAATAACGTGTTTGCATACGCATATTAGATTAGTCTCCATTAGCCTCCAGATAGCTCTGTAATGTAATTACGTTGCCACTGTGCCGTAATATCACCTCTCTGTTATGACTGCATTTTAATATATAAGAAGACTCTGTTTCCAAGCGTAATTCGTATTTGAAGGCTGTTGCCAAGGCTGGTGCAGAGGGCCCCTGCACACGCTGAGTTTTTGTGCATTATTGTATAGTTCTTGTTTTATTTCTTTAAGCTCATTGTGCCATAAGTCATTCATGTGTTTATACATTACATCTTTCATGGTATTTATGCTTCATCTCTGTTTATAATCTTTCATGCTTTACATCTTACTTCTGTCCATAATCTTTCATGTTTTATGTTAACTGATCAGTGTTCTTGTTTCAGATTTCAAATAGGAAGCCCAGGCATTTGCATATATTTTGACTAATGACATGGAATCAATATTGTTATGCTGCTAATTTATTTTTCTCAGTTTATGTTTAATTTCAGTACTGCTTTGTTTATTTCAGTCTTGCACATTTGCTTCAGTAGTTAGATTTAGATATATTAAATTGCTCATGTCATTTTCAGTTACCTCCGAAAGCCACAGCTGGACTGATGGTGAGGGATTGAAGTATGAGTGTGTAGTTTGATATTAGTTTCTTTTTCTGCAAATTAGATATCAGATTGTTCAAGTTGTTTATGGTTACCTCCGAAAGCCATAGCTGGACTAATGGTGAGGGATCAGAATATAAGTTGATGTAATTTGATTTAGATTTACTTTGTTGCAATTCTTGGATTTCTTTAAGCATAGTTTCTTTTGTGTTTAGACAGCAGCAAGGATAGTTTGGTTTTCATGCTCAATAGTTCAGTGTTTGATTTATTAGGCTAGCAGCACACTTTCATTTCCTTTCAAGTTTTTTCATTGTATGTTTCAAATTTCTTTTGAAGTTTGAAGTTGGTAAATCATTATAAAGGATATCATTGCCTTGAACAATCATAACCATACTTGTTTTTATTTTAGAATTTCCATCTCACATTAGAAAACCAAAAATGACAAAAAGACAAGAAATAGTTTATCTTGCACATATAGTGCGCCACACTTCATCAGCTTATGAATCCCGGATTGATAAATTAATGTAGCAATTTAGGACACACTAAATTGACCAAACAGTCTATTCTGAGGCTGGTTTCTCCTAAAATTCTTATTTTAGTTTTGATTTCTTTTTTGAGGAGCTGTTTGGTTTTTACTAGCTTGTGCTCTCTCAAGTATGCTCATCTTTTTCATCATCTCCTCCATCATTCTCTCCATCTTTGAGCTATATGTGGAAGGTGTAGATTCCTCTCTAAATGACACTTTCTTCTCATTCTTCATTCTTTCTCTTTTCTCCATTAGATTAACTTCCACAGCAAGAGCACCTTTTTTCATATCTTCAAGGGTTAAAGGATCTCTCTCTCTCAGCTGATAGGCCATCTCAGGATCAAATCCTTCAGGAAACTTGTTTAAAGTTGAGCCTTGTGGAGGTTTTAATTCTGGGAGAAGTGCATTATAAATGCTGTTAAATCTAGTGCAGTAAGCTTGTACACTTTCCCCGGTGTTTCTATGGAGATTCTTGTAGTCTGAAAGTATTTGGAGAGGGTTTTTCCTCACTTCCCATTTGTTTAAGAATGAATGATGGAAGGCTTGGAGATCATTCATACTGTGAGGGGTTAAGCCTTTGAACCATTTTCTTACTTCTCCCCCTAAAATTTGAGCAAATAATCTAAGTTTGACAGTTTCATCGTCAATCTTGTTTCTGTCAAAGTAGTCATTCATCTTATCCACATGTTGTGAAGCAGTAGTAGCATTAATACCATCATACAATGGTATCTTGGACTGATAGTCTTGTGGAAGATTGACTCAGGGCAAAGGAATGACCAGCGGGGCATACCATGTTGCCATGATAGGGGGTGGAGGTGAATTTACAAGAGGTGGATTAACAAGAGGGGAAGTGGGCTGAAGTGGAGTGGTTTGGACAGTAGATGTATGAAGAAAAAATGTGGATGTACCAGCAATAGATTGTTGAGCAGATCTTGGATGAGAGACACCTAAATTGTGAAGGAAATGTAGATCTGATGGTGTTGTTTCTCTGCTACCAGGATGTTCACTTCTATCCGGGGATGAAAGTGAAGACTCTGAATCTAGCTGATCTAAATCATCAAGCGACCTAGTTCTAAATGGATTTCTTAAGTCAACTTGTGATTGTTGTAGAGCTGCAAGGTTTTTAGGAACAAAATTAGCTCTAAAGGGTGATCTAAAAATAGTTGAAGATTTAATCTTAGGAGACTTCCTAAGGATTCTTTCAGGGTTATCAACTATCTCAGGAGGGTCTGGGTCAGGATAGGCTCTAGTTATGAATCTTTTTAGGAGCCACTATGCTGTATTTTTCAGACCCAACTAATCAAGAAAGTTTTAACCAAATATGACAATCTTTAAAAGGCTAACTGATCTTTTAAGAAGAAAACTTTAATCCTAAAGTCCTCTAACTGAGTTTATATGATGTTATGATGATAATGGGTCTTCCCAGTGGAGTCTTAAGGTCTGTTTAGGATTGTGGAGTTACCAGGTGGAAATTTTTAGCTCTATTGGAGGTAAAAGGTTTTATGGTCCACCACCATGTTTATTTAGTACCAATCTGAAATATTTTTGGGTTTTTCTGCTTTTTTTCAATCCTATGGGTTCTAAGAGTGTCCTAAATCTGTTTCAAAACTTAGCTACGGTGATGAGATAAAGATAGTCTACTCTTATGGCTAAGCTAGCTGATCCTTCAAGGTTTGATAAGTTCTTATGAGAATCCTAAGGTTTCCTTAGTTTTTCACTGATTCAAACAAGTTTTATCATGATTACCATTCGCTTGGTATTGCTTGAAAAGGGCTGCTTGTACTCACTGAACACTAAATGTTTGGCCAAAAATGTTATGCCTAGTGGGTTAACTGGCTAATATACCAAATGTTCTTGTTTTAAAGGGTAATCTGAGATCTTAAGGGTGTCTAGGATAAAAAAATACTCAAAATTCCCCAGTGGAGTCGCCAGAAATGTTATGCATGGTGGCTCAGCTGGCTAATATACCAAATTTTCTTGAATCAAGTGTTTTCTTGAGGTCCTCAAGCATATATAGGTGTAATTTCACTCAGAACTTCCCCAGCGGAGTCGCCAGAAATGTTAGCTCCCTGTAATTTGCAAGATTGGAAAATACAAACTACAGAGAGAACACTTGAACCACTTTGGGATTCTAGGCCTCCCGAATCTAGAGAGGGATCTCTCTTATAAGTGCAAAGATTGATTTATCTTTAAGGCTTTTACATGTGATATTAGGCTAGTTATTAAGAACAAGGGGTTTTGTTTGTTTTGGATGGTTGAGCATGATTTTTAGTTGAGTGGAAAGTCCTAAAATGAAAGAGTTTCAAAGGTGTGAAGTTGCAAGCAAATAGAACAAGCTTTGGCTGATTAGATAGATATAACGCTGGTTTTTAGTCCATTAGGCTATGGAGTCATAAAAGGGTTTTAATTGTGCAACAATTTCAAGAGTGATCCAAGGGGAAATTCATCTATATCACAAGATATTTGAGATAAAATGATGGAATGGAACAATAAAAGTGTTGAAGGGGTGGAAACAGACAATAATTTCAACTAGGATTGATCAGTCTGTCGAAACAAGAAAAGCCTTTTAAGTAACTGTTTAAAACTAACCAAGGGCAGGGCTAACCATAGAATTCTTGGACAAGTTCGTATTAAAGCTAACTCAGCAGACAAACAATCTGGTAATCCGCATAATTACTTTCAGAAGGGATGAAAACATATAAGAAAAACAAAGGGCAACTTAAGATCAAATAAAATACTTTTAAATCTAAACTGCTTTTAGCATACTCTTAGGGAAACTTTCAGAACTACCTTTGGAGAAAGGAGCTAGAAAATAGGGCACACCATCACTTTTCTAGTCTAATTTTACTTAGCAAATAATGAAAAAAACATTCAAGAACTATGTTTAAAGTAAACAGTAGGACGAGGGAACGCCAACATTCCTAACTGCTAGAACTGTATTGAATCATTCTTAAATACACAATTTGGAGGAAAACATTGAAATAAAGCTTATCAGTCAGAGAAGGGTACTGTAAAAAGTAAATCCTAACTCTATGCTTGTTCTTCTTTATCAGAGAATAATAGACAAAATGGCATACATGAAAGGAAAACAATAACATAGAAAAAAGCACTTCACGAGTGATATAGATCAGGATCCCAAGAAGCAGCTTGTATATTGATGTCAATCCAGTTACATTCTTCAAGTCCAATGTTTCAGTTCAGCAATCATCTTTTCTTCTCAGCCTAACTTGTTTGAGTACAAACAGAGCTTCAAGAGCCCTTGAACACTATTTACATGTAGAAAATTTTGAGCACAAATATATTTAAAAGTTCTACAACCAATCCTTTACAATGAGCTCCTCAAGAAGATTTTATAGAGAAATGAGGAGGTTGAATGATAGAAAAGATCTATAGGTTCAATTAATACAGTTTAATGCTTCTCGACCTTTGAGGGGCTCAATGGAGAAGTTTACAGATATTTCCTCCGTATTAATTGCTTTACATTAAGAATTAAGCTCGGTGGGAATATTTTGTTGACTTTAAGGCTCTGTGTCATCTCTGTAATAACTCTGCTGATATTTTGCAATAAGTTCTTTGGCTTGGAATAACTGTTTGGTTGTATTGAGGCAAATATCTTCTGTTCTGATAATAACTCGGCCTCTTTTGAATGCTTTAAGGCTACAGGTGGCTTTTGGTAGCTGAGAGGATTCAATTAGCCTCTGATGTGGCAGTGGAGGCTTCTCGGATTGTTGAATTTCTTTGTCCTTCTTTAAACACTGTTAATTTGATTTGATTCTGTGTGTTAGACTTAATCATGCCTAAATTCTGTCTTTTTTTATTTAACTATGTTTAATTTAGTGGATTAGGCTTTTGATTGTTGATCTGGGCCGTAATCCCTCAAAACTGTGTAATCAATCTTTAATTCTTCATTTCTGTTGTGACTGAATCTTCAACACTAATACTCTCTGTTTTAATTAATCTTTGTTGTGTCTTGTTGATGTGTAGGTGCGTACAGGGGATTTTATAATGTTTCTAGCGTTCATGAGGCACCAGCAAACGTTGATGGAAAACCCCGCGGAACAATCCCTCAAATGAATAAAGGCCTGGGGGGTCGTCATCCCCGACCTTTGTTTTTCTTTCAACATAATGGAAAAAACCATTGAAACCTGCACAATACAAGAAAAATTAGAAAAAACCTGCGTATTCGGGTCAGACTACTTTGGAGGCTTAGGTTTAGAGCGTGGCTGTAGGATGAAAGCATCCAACGACGGAGATTGTGCGTTGAGGTTCAAAGGGAAGCAGTCGATGAAACGGTGGGGAGATTTAAGTCAAGGTCGTTGATATGCAGAGATCAACGGTCGGGATTAGTCTAGGGGAAATATAACGCGGAGGGCCACATTATAATGAAATGATGGAAAAAAAAAGAGAAGGGGTTAAAAACCTTAATCAGCAGTGAAAAAGGTTAAAGGGAAATTCGGGGTTTCCGAAATAATGCTGGGTCGTTAGATCAGATTAGCCCAAGGAGATCAATGGCTGAGATTGATCTACGAAGTCCCTTGGAGGAAGGTGGAGGGCGATAATGTAATGGCTGGATTGAATACTGGCCGTTGATCTGCATAGATCAACGTCAGAGATTGAATGCGATCAGACGCAGTGTAAATGGAGAAAGCGGTTTCGGCTATAGAAACCAGCAGTTTCACGCAGCAAAAGGGGAGGAAGGCGGTTTCACCTTTTTGAACGCGATATGCGTCAGAGGCCAACATGTGGCCTTTCAAAACCACCAATATCACGTTCACTTTGTAGAATTAACTTTCGGGCTGAAATCTATGCGAAACTACGCATCTGCCGTCAGATCTGGGGTCTTAGATCCGACGGTCGTGGAAAGAGCGCGATAAAGGAGTTGGGCCTGTCGAGATGAATATGGGCAGTTGGATGAAACAAATCAACGGCAGAGATTTGATCTGGGAGTTAAATGGAATAAAATATGAGGTGGAGAATGGGTCAATATGGGTCCTTGATCTACAGAGATCAACGACAGAGATTGGCCGAAAAACATTACAAAGCGAAGTTTATAAAATTTAACAAAGGTTGAGGGAGATGATCTGGACCATCGGATCTGGGTGCATGGACGGCCCAAATGCAATCAGAGGTTTGCGATCAGGGGAGGAGAGAGGAATGGGCACACGAAAATCTTCGATGCGATTAGATGTGGACCGTTGATCTGAGGTCCAGATCAACGGCGGGGAATGAATCGAAGGCGGTTATAGGCGGGGAAAGGGCTCATGAACGGAGCAATAAGGGTCGTTGGATGAGATTTGGTGGGGGAAGATCAACAGTCGATAATTCATCGAGAGGTTGCCAATCGGGGGTGGCAAATAAAATATTAACGCGCCTGATGGAAATCTTCGATGCAAGATTGCACAGGCCGTTGATCTGGTTTAAGATCAATGGTCGGGAATGGCTTCGACCAATGAACGAGCGGGTCGCGTTATAAAATAAAAAATGGGTTTTTATACAAAATACAAAGGAAAAAGTGCATTGGGGAGGGTTTGTTTATGTGCTCTAGCACCCGATTGCGGGGCCGTTGGATATATGAAAAAAAAAGGGACTGGGGCTTATATACAAAAAGGGCCAATCACATCGGATCTTTATGAAACAAAAAGACTTCCGCTCATCGCAAATGCCCCGATGTGATAAGTGATGTATGGGTTAGCGCTTGGTTCTAGCGCGTGGGTATATGGTGGGGAAGTGGTTTTTAGGGCTTAGCCCAAAGGGGCTTAGGCCTGTAATGCAAAATTCTCTTTTTCATGATTTTTCAAGGATTTTCAAAGAATTTTGAGGGTTTCGAATGAGGCAAAAAGGATTTTTTAACCTTATAAATGGGTTTTATGAAGGGAAGAAGAGAATAAAGGAAAAATAGAGGAATTTTATGGGAGTAAAGGGGATAAAAATGAAGGGATTTCTGAGTGAAAAGGGGAGGTAAAATGAGGGAAAAATGGATTTTTTGCAGCAGTATTTTATTCAGGAAAACAGTAGAATTTCATAATCAAGAGGGAAACAGTAGTGAAGATTAATCAAAGAATAAAATGTCTTCATAAGACTTCAAGAATTAACAATTTTGCAATAAAAATTGTTTCTTGAAGGCTTCAAAAATGATTTAGCCACCATTTGATATGACAAATTTTATAGGTGGCTAACAGTGGCTCCACATGGGGATGGTGCCTTCTTGAAGGCATCAAGAACTTCAAACTAGTATTCTCTGGGGGGCTGATCAGTGCCTCATCCATTGGGTTGCAACCTTCCTTACTTGGATGATCTTCTTCTGTTTTGAAAATGTTAGCAGCCATAAAAAAACAATGGAACTTCATCAACACAAGCTTTCTACCTACCCAATCCTACTGATCTAACATTTTTTCTTCTTTCAGAGTGCACTTGGATTGGAAAACTCTTTTACAAACATTTTATTCTTTTGAAAGCAAAAAACTAATCTAATTCTACTTCTTATTTCTCCATGAACTCAGATTAAACAGTTGAGTTCATATGCTTCTCTACCTAATCTACTATTTGTTAGGTTTAAACAGTCTAATAGATTTTTATTCACTAATTTCTAAAACAAAAATTTAAAAGCATACAAGTCATGATTGAACAGTCTAACTTGTTGTTGATCTATGGCATAAAAAACAAGCTGCACATAGATATTATTTTGCAGAAAATTAAATCAAAATAGTGAAGGCTTAAGATCTGAAAGTTTTCAGCACATCCTTCTCCTTTCTTCAGCTCTGTTTTTGAGTTTATTCGAGCTATTTTTTCCTTGTTATCTGGTTCAAATTTTGGACTTATTAGAACCATTTTACCTCTATTTTTTACTCAAGATTAAAACAAATGGGAGTCATTCTTCTTTTGGACACTTAGGTTCAGATTTTGAGCTTGTTTGAACCTTTATTTTCTATCCTAATCTATCTAACTGATAAGCCAAGATTAAGCTGTTTAGCAAATCTGATTCACTAACCTATCAGCAATCAATTTAAAACTAATTAGTCATGATTAGGCTGTATGAATAACTAGAAGTGTGTTTTTCAGGAGTGGCATTTGAGCTTGCGCACTTTCAGATTTTGCTTCTCTTTTTTGGTATGGGACTGTACCTTTATTGTTTTTACAATCTGCCCTCTTTTCTCTTTTTGTTGCTTTTGTATTTTTGATTTTTCTAACTTTGAATGCAATGATGGATGAAATATTTATAATGAGAAAAAAGATAAAAAGTCTTCCACACATGATTGGATCAAGAGAAGTAATGTTTGAGCATCCTACCATTGACAGGACCCCCTAATAGTTCAGGTCCATTCAACTCCTGCAAGAAATAGGCATTGTTACCCGCAGCAGAATGAATGAGATAAGGGCCCAGCCATAAGTTATCAAATTTCCCATGCTTGCCCTTGTCTTCTCTCCTTGAATCCCAGTTTAACACTTTGTCCCCAACATTGAAATTGTTGGCCTTTGTCCTTCTGTCAAAAAGCTTCTTGATGCTCTCTTGCCTTTGTAATGCTCTGTTGTAAACCTCCTCTCTGGTTTGCTGAAGATGAATAGTCTGATTAATCCTTCTAATCATGTCATTGTCTTCAGACTGCACTTCTTGAATCAACTTCATAACTGGAGCACTAAGGCTAGTTGGAAAAATTGCATCTATACCATACACAAGCTGGTAGGGTGACATTCGAATAGATTTCTTAAGTGTCAATCTGTCAGCCCATAGTGCATGTACTAGCTTTGTGTGCCAAGACTTCTTGTTGTCCTCCAGCAACTTCTTGATTATGTTCACCAAACTCTTGTTTGAGGATTCTTCTAGCCCATTACCTTGAGGGTAATAAGCATTAGAATGACCCAATGTAATCTGATATTTGTGACAGAATTCAACCATCTTCTTGGATCCAAATGTTGCTGCATTATCAATGATGATCTTCCTAGGACAGCCAAATCTAGAGAGGATATGAGTCTCAATGAATTTTATGATGACAGAGTCATTGGCTTGCCTAGAAGGGATGGCTTCTATCCATTTGGTGAAGTAGTCTGTTGCAGTGAGAATCCATCTATGTTGGGCAGATGAAGGTGGATGGATTTCTCCTATGAAGTCAAGTCCCCACTGTTGAAAAGGAGCTTCAACAGTGATTGGATGCAGAGGTAAGGGTAGCAACTTTTTTTTTCTTCAAAAATTTGGCATTTATGACAGACAATGATCATTTTATGTACATCTAGAAAGAGGGTGGGCCAATAGTAACCAGTTCTAAGGATTTTGTTGGCTGTTGTCTTCCAGTAGAGGTGGTCTCCACATTCTCCTTCATGGAACTCGTGCTTAACCTTCTCTGCATCATTCTCAGGCAAACATTTAAGAAATATCCTATTAGCCAGCTATAAAAATTTTTATACCAAATGCTGGCTAAAAACTTATTGGAGCCTCCAAGGAACAATTTTTATTTCTAAAAAGTGTTGGCTCTTGAAGACTCTTGAAGGCCTCCTGCCTTTTCCTCTATCCCAAGTCTTCATTGTTGTTCCCTTTCTATACCCAGAAATTCTGCTGAAATCATGAGAAGAAACTGCTCCAAAACCATCATTTTGCCCCTCCCTTCTAAATCTCCCACTTACCTTTCAAATCCTCCCAAATCCCCTTTATATCCTTCCCCTACCCTTTGTTGGCCAAATTCCCCTTTGTCCCCTTTATCGTTCCCCTTCCTTGGCCTTAAAACACATTGAAATGGGCTAAAAACCCACTTTCCTACTTTGTAATAGGGCTTAGCCCCTTTCCCGCCAGCCCCTTTTAACCACTTCCCCACGTAACCCTTACCCAAAACCAAGCGCTTAATGCCTTGCGGGCCGGTCGCATGATCGCAGATCACAGAAATATAAAAATGGGTTGATTGAAAGGCGCCATCGCGCGATCGCAGAAATACAAAAATGGGTTGATCAAAAAGACCCGAATCAAAGTTCTGATGCGCATAAGTCCCGCGATATGTTCTGCACCGTCGATCTGTTGTTTGAATCTGACGGTGGAGCGCTAATCGCACTCCCCGCCCTCCTCCGATCGCAGATCGTCGCAATTGCAGGTTTTCATGTGGTGTTCCCCGATCGGTCCATCGCAATGTTTGCGATGTGATGGATCGCATCCTTCGATCGCATCGCTCTCCCGATCCTCCGATCGCATATCCCCTCCGATCGCATCGCAAGTTAGTTTCTCCGCGTTGTGATTTCCCCCCCCTCCCCTGCTCCGATCTCCAATTGCGATTTGTGATCATCACGTAGGTCCCACCTCGTACGTCATTCCCATCATATTTCCATTGCATTTCACGCATTTCCTTTGCATTTCCGCCAAAGTCCAAAGTTTCATATTTTGCATTAAATTTCATGTTTCATGTGTTTTTCACTCATTTCATACATCATTCTCGCGGTTTTAATCTCCTCCGTCGATTTTTGTCATTAGACCACGATCAAACGGTCCACAACGCACTTCACCACCAAACCCTATTTGTTCGCTATCTTCACCATTCCATCGCATTATTCACCATTTTTCATTCTGAAACGCCACCGCCGCGCTATCATTTCCTTCGCCCTCGGTATAACATCCGTCATCCCATGCATCGGATTTCTTAACTAAGTTTCGTGTTTTGCAGGGTAAAAGCAGCAGAAGACCTCCATGATTTTCAGTTCCTGCTATAGGGACATAGAGCACGGAAAAGGACCGTTTTTTAGAAAGAAATCATGGAAGAAGGCCAAGAAAGAGTTTTTGATAGGACTTGCATTCAAAGACAGGGTTGGAAGCACTGTAAAGTCTTCCCCAGGCCATTTAAAATGCAGTTTTCACGGACAGAGATATAAATGAAGCGATTGAAGGTCCAAGGCACAGAAACTAAGTCATGAGGACAGCTTCATCAGCACATTACTCTTCAGGACAGAGTGCCCATACTGTTTTTAATCTACGCCTGTTCCAGAGAAGTTCTCCGCCTTGACCACAGTCCGGAATTACCAAAGCATTTGTTTCACAGGTATGGCAGGCCCGAGCATCATTATTCTGCCTTTGTGCAATTCTACAGGCCACTGCAACAGGTACACCAAAGACATACCTAGAGTAAATGGAAGTCTGACAAAAACCACTCCATCAGCCAAAGAGTTACTCCTGCAAGGAAATTCAATGCAAAACACATCTGCGGAGTAACCCTCACATCACATAGAACCACGGAGGACAGCCAAGCTCCCACAGAGCTTGATCTTTAATGAAAATCATTCAATGCAGAAGATATGTTTGTAAGTTTCTAGATTGAGCTTCTCAAAGGCCCAGAAGCCATTAAATCTGTATTAATTGTAATGATAAATCTTTCATCAGATCTGACCTCCTCATCCTTCTATATATACTGCTATAGAAGATGAGTAAGGGGTTGGTTGCAGAACTTTGAAACACATTTGAGCTTGAGACTTCTATCTGTACATAGTGTTCGCTGGCCCTTGGAGCTCTGCTTGCACTAGATTAGTTAGGTTGGATAGTGTAGATGATTGCTGAACTATAGCATTGGACTTACATTGTAACTGGTTCGAAGAATCAATACAAGTTGATTTATGGGATCTGGTCTATGTTGACGGTGATGTTTTCCTCATTGTAACTTGTTATTTTATTTCTGTTTTCACTGTGTTTCATATCCTCTATAAAGAACAACATGCATAGAGTTAGGACCTACTGTATATCAGTAACCTTCTCTGACTGAAAATCTTTATCTAAATGTTTTCTTTTAATCTGTGCATTTGAGAATGATTTGATTCAGTTTGAGCATAGGAATGTTGGTGTTCCCTCATCTTATTGTTTAGTTGAATATCAATCTTGAATGTTATGTTCAGTATTAGTTAAGTAGAGATGAACTCTGGAAGATATGGTGTGCCCTGGTCCTCGTTTCATTTCCAAATACTGTCTGAATGTTTCCCTTGGAATGTGTTAAAAGCTGGCTAGTTTAGAAGTACTTACCAGATCTTAGACCATTCTGTGTTAACTTTGTGTTTCCCCTGTTTTTGTATGTTTTCTATTGAAAGTGTATCAAAGGCTGGCTAGTTTAAAAGTACTTACCAGATCCTAGTTTGCTTTCATGTCCTTCTTAAGTGTTTGTTAAAGGCTGGCTAGTTTAAAAGTACTTACCAGATCCTAGGCTGCTCTTTGTTCTGCATCTGTTTAATTTTCCTTCTTGTTGTACCATTTCATTCCATAAATCAATCTTCAAAGAGATCCTAGACATAGATGACTTGCCCCATGGACCATTCTTGAACCTGCTGTTTCGATTAAACCCTATTATGACTCCATAGCCGAATGGACTAAAACTTGCAGTTACCTACCTTTCTGGCTAAAGCTTGTTCTTTTGCTTGCAACTTCTCACTTTTGAAACTCTTTGCATTCAGAACTTTCCCCTCAAACTATTTTCATGCTCAACCATCCAAAAACAAACAAACCCTTGGTCTTCATAACTAGCCTAACATTATTACCCCAAACTTCAAAGACAAATCCATCTTTGCACTCATTGGAGAGATCCCTCTCCAGATTCAGGAGGGCTAGATCCTAGAATCGCAAAGTGGTTGAAACGATGTTGTTTATGTAATTGGACTCTGCCAATATTGCTAATAAATTATAGGTAATTAACATTTCTGGCGACTCCGCTGGGGACTGAGTGTTTTTTATACCTTTTAGAGACCTCAGAAAGCCCTTGATTCAAGAAAACTTTGTGAGTATAAAGCAGCCTTTCAAGCACTACCAAGAAATGGTAATCATGATGAAACTTGTTTGAATCAGTGACAAACTAGGTAGATCCTGGGGTTCTCTCAAGACTTTATCTAACCTTGAAAGATAAATTGACTTAGCCATAAGAGTAAACTGTCTTTGTCTCATAACCATAGCTAAGTTTTGAAACAGAGGTAGGGTATTCTTAGAACCACACAACAGAAAATAACTCAGATAAACCCAAAAAAATTTCAGATTGGTATCCAATAAACATGGTGGTGGGCCATAAGACCTTTTGCCTCTGAAAAGAGCTAAAAACTTCCACTTGGCGACTCCACAATCCTTAACGGACCTTAAGACTCCACTGGGAAGAACCTTTATCATTATAATATCTTTCTAACTCAGTTAGAGGATTGTAGGATTTAAATCAGTCAAAACAGACTTGTTAAACCTCTAAAAGATTGTCATACTTGGTTGAACTTGTCTTGTTTATTTGGGTCTGAAAAACGTAGCATAGTGGCTCCTAGAAAGATTCACACTAGAGCCTATCCTGACCCTGATCCACCTGAAGTAGTTGATAACCCAGAAGGCATCCTTTGGAAGTCTCCTAGGATTAAATTATCAACTGTCTTTAGGTCACCCTTGAGAGCTAATTCAGTTCCTGAAAATCTTTCAGCTCTACCACAATCACAAGTTGACTTGGTTAATCCATTTAGAACTAGGTCCCTTGGTGATTTGGAATAGCTAGATTCTGAGTCTTCGCTTTCTTCTCCTGAAGCAAGTGAACCTCTTGGTAATAGAGAAACAACACCTCCTGATTTGCATTTCCTTCACAACTTAGGGGTCTCTCATCCAAGATCAGCTCAGCAATCTATTCCTGGTCCATCCACTTCTACTCACCTTACATCCACTGTCCAAACCACTCCACTTCAGCCCACTTTTCCTCTTGTAAATCCACCTCCACCTCCTGCCATGGCTGCATGGTATGCTCCCCTAGTCCTTCCTATACCACTAGTCAACCTTCCACAGGACTATCAGAACAAAATTCCATTATATGATGCTGACAATGCTACAACCGCATCACAACATGTGGATAAGATGAATGACTACTTTGATAGAAATGAAATTGATGGTGATTCTGTCAAGATTAGATTATTTGCTCAGAGCTTTGGGGGAGAAGTAAGAAAATGGTTTAAAGGTTTAGCCCCCCGTAGTATAAATGATCTCCAAGCCTTCCATCAGACCTTCTTAAACAAATGGGAAGTGAAGAAGAATCCTCTCCAAATCCTCTCTGATTACAAAAGCCTCCATAGAAACACTAGGGAAAGTGTACAAGCTTATTGTACCAGATTTAACAGTGTATATAATGCACTCCCTCCAGAACTAAAACCTCCACAGGGCTCAGCTTTGAACAAGTTTCCTGAAGGGTTTGACTCTGATATGACCTACCAGTTGAGAGAGAGAGATTTTGCAACTCTCGAAGATATGCAAAGGGGTGCTCTTTCTGTAGAAGTCAACTTAATAGAGAAGAGAGCAAGAATGAGAAGCGAGAAAAAGGTATCTTTTAGAGAGGAATCCACGCCTTCTACTTCCACCTCAAAAATAGAGAAAATGATGGAGGAGATGATGAAAGAAATGAGCATAATCAAGAGAGGACAAGAAAATCAAAATCAAACTGCTCCTGAAAATAGAAACCAGAACCAGAATCAGAATTTTAGAAGGAACCAACCTCCAAACAGATCTAGGGAACAAGATCAACAGATCACTCCCCCCTTTCACCAAAACTATGTGAGTGAGGTTGAGGAAACAAATGAGATAATAGAGGAAGATGGTATCAACATGCTGGAGGTACGTAATGATGACTTTGAGATTCATTATGATAGGAAACAGGGTCTTTACACACCTTATGATGATAAAAGAGATGATGGTGAAAATTATTATGAGGACATGGAAAATTTCATCATAGAACCTCAAAGGGAATACGACCTTAGAAGCAAAACCAGTCAGCAACCTTCCAACACCAAAACCTCTGTCAAGTCCTCACAAAACAACACTGCAACCAAGCCTAAAACTGTCAAACAGAAGGATAAAACGGTGGCTGTAAATTCTGGTAGTGATAAAGAGAAAGGCACACAAAACAATGAAAAACAGAGTGCAGATAGTAGCAGCACTAGCACTTCGGCTAGGGCTCCTGTTAAAACAGTTTTGTCAAATGTAAATAAGACAAATCAACAAGCTGATTTTGCTGATAGAATGACAGCTAATAAGGCTGAAACCATCACTTCAAAGAATCAAATTCCTTTCAACCTGGAACAGGAAATTTCAAAGATCAAAATCTCTGTTCCCTTGACCGATTTAGCTGCCCATCATGTATATAGGACCCAAATTTTGAAGGCTTTAAACGTAGAAGAAAGTGAGGACACGGTCAATCTTAGTGATGACCAACCAAAGCTTATCTTCAGTCCAAAGATTGAAGGTAAATATCAGGAGGGACCTGTTCCTCCCTTTTATGTGAGTTTAAACGTTCATGACAAAATTTTGCACAATGCTATGCATGATTCCGGGGCTTCTCATAATTTAATGCCAAAATCTGTAATGGAAACCCTGAGTTTAGAAATCACCAGACCTTACAAAGACCTTTACTCCTTTGACTCCAGCAGAGTAAAATGTTTAGGATTGATCAAAGACCTTTGTGTCAGCTTAGCCCAAATCTCAGCCAAATGCTTAGTCATGGACATTGTTGTGGCTGATGTGCCCCCAAAGTATGGAATGTTATTATCAAGATCTTGGGGGGCTAAATTGCAAGGGACTAAGCAGATGGACATGACTTATGCGACTATCCCTGTTTTCAATCAGACTAGGAGACTTTACAGGGAAGCTCATATGCAATACACAGTCACAAGTCAAGACAGACCGCAAAACTCCCCTATATACACTGTAAGTACAGACCTTGATTCATTTATACTATTTAATGATGAAACACTTGGTGAGAAAGTCACTTCAACAGAATCTACGGTCGATAGGGAGGAAGAAAAACAAAGCGCAGAAGTGTCAAAACAGTTTGCTGCACTCGAAAAAGTTAGCAGACCAAACCAAGGTCTTGAAACACAAGCCATGAGTCCACTGCTCCTAAACCTTGATACTCAAGAAAAATCTCCTCCCCCTAACAAAAAACCTGAAGAGTCAAAACAAGTTCAAATAAGTGCTACTGATCATGAAAATTCAGCGAGCATATTAACGGAAGAGGACAGTAACCAAGGTGAAACTGAAAACAGTCCTTTGTGGAGTATGTATTTCGATGGATCATGCATGAAGAACAATGCAGGTGCAGGTGTTTGGATCATTAACACTGAAAACAACCACACAGAAAGAATTTCCTGCAAATTGAACTTTCAGTGTTCCAATAACATAACCGAATATGAATCCCTTCTGTTAGGCTTACAGCTACTGAAAAAGTTAGGAGCCACAAGAATCAATGTGCACAGGGATTCAGAGTTAGTCATTAGGTAGGTCAATGGGGAGTATAACGCAAATCATCCCAGACTTAGGGCCTACCGAAACGACGTCATGAACCTTTTAAACACTTTCGAAGAGTCCAAACTGATTTTTGTCCTAAGAAAGAAAAATAACGCAGCCCACAGCTTAGCCTACGCAGCCAGAACATGCTTGACACTATATAGCACCAAAGACTGCACAACTCAGATAAAATTTAGACCAGCTGTGCCTGATAATGAGAAGTATTGGCAGGTTTTTGACAATGACAAACAAATAGAAGACTTCATGCAATTTAGGAATGAATTCGAACTAAATAGTTCAGATTCAGACTGTGAAACAGACTGTAGTGAAGAAAATTTTCTTGATAAAGAAGACCGTCTCCTGAACTTGCTAATATAAATCTGTTGTCTAGCGGACTTGAAAGCAAAACAGAGATAACTGCAGAGTCAGAAACAGAGGAATTAGAGACCCTGCACTCTAAAGATAAGAGCTTGCCTAAGGGCCTAGCTCCTTTAGAAGAGTTGTTCGATTTCAATGATGTGGCATATAAACCAAAACTGGAGCCTGTAGAGACTGAGGTGGAAGAATGCAACATTGGCAGCGAACTTAAGCCGAAAATGATTAAACTGTCCAAGGCCTTACCAGCTCATGTTAAACTCAAATATATAGAGTTGTTTAAGGAGTTTTATGATGTTTTTGCATGGAGTTATGAAGATCTGAAATCCTATGACACTAAAATAATACAGCACAAAATCCCTCTCAAAGAAAGCGAAAAACCATTCAAATAGAAACTGCGCAGAATAAACCTTGCTCAGCTTCCTTTGGTGCAGAAGGAGATCATGAAAATGCACAATGCTGGTATTATTGTCCCTATTAGATATTTTGAATGGGTATCTAATTTGGTGTCTGTTAGGAAGAATACTGGAGAAATCAGGCTTTGTATAGACTTTAGAGACTTAAACAAAGCTTCTCTGAAAGACAACTACCCTTTGCCCAAGATGGACCATATTTTACAAAGGGTGGTAGGGTCTCGGAGAATTTCTTTGCTTGATGGCTTTTCAGGGTACAATCAGATCTTAGTATTCCCTGCTGATCAATTAAAGACAACTTTTACTACACCATGGGGCACTTTCATGTATGTGAAGATGCCTTTTGGTCTAATGAATGCTGGAGAAACCTTTCAAAGAGCCATGGACATAGCTTTCTCGAAAGAACTGGGCTTCTTCATCATTATATACCTTGATGATGTTACTGTGTTTTCAAAAACAGATGAAGAGCACTTAGAACATTTAAGAAATTTTTTCAAGAAATGCAGAAAGTTTGGGATATCTTTAAACCCCAAGAAGACACTATTTGGTCTCCAAGAAGATAAACTTCTTGGGCACATTATTTCAGAGGAAGGTATAAAGATAGATCCCAAGAGGATTGAGGCCATATTGCAAATCTCTCATCCTCGAAACATCAAAGAGTTGCAATCTTTCATTGGGAAGATTAACTTTTTGAGAAGGTTCATCCCCAATTTGGCTGAGCTCCTTAGGAATATCACAAACATGTTGAAGAAGGAGCAAGGGGTAAAGTGGACCTTGCAAGCAAAGAAGTCCTTTGAGCTGGTGAAACAAGCATTAAACAAAACACTGGTTCTGATAAGTCCTGATTTTTCAAAGGATTTTTATATTTTCTCTTTTGCATCAGAGCACACCATAGCTGCTATCCTCTTGCAGAAAAATCCATAGGGACAGAAGCAGCCCATTGCATTCTTTAGCAAGGCATTGAGGGATGCCCCTTTGAAGTATAACATTATGGAGAAGCAAGCTTTTGCTTTGGTTAAAGCTTTGAAAGACTTCAGAGTGTACATTCTTCACTCGCACATCATAGCCTTTGTCCCAAACTCGGTTGTTAAAGACATTCTAACACAAGACCCAGATGGTAAGAGAGGTAAGTGGATTTCTGTTATCCTTGAATATGATTTAGAGATAAAACTCACTAAACTCATCAAAGGCCAAGGTATAGCTAGATTAATGGCTGAATCCAATTTTGAAGTTCTTGATATTAATATGATTAATGCTTTTGATGATCAAGAAGAATTCTCGACTCCTATTGTTGAAGACCATTTTATGAATTCTCCTTGGTACGCTGATATTCTTTATGTTTTTATGAATTTGAACACACCCCCTGGTTTGACCAAGACAAAGGCAAGATTCCTTAAATTGAAAGTTGTAAACTATTGCAATATAGATAGTTGTCTTTATTGGAAAAATGCAAGTGGTCTATTGCTTAAATGTTTGCCTGACTTTTATGCAGAGAAGGTTAAACACCAGTTCCATGAAGGAGAGTATGGAGGTCATTTGTATTGGAAAACAACAACCAACAAGATTTTGAGGGCCGGTTTCTATTGGTCTACTCTTTTCCATGATGTGCACAAGATGATTATAACCTGTCATAAGTGTCAACTTTTTGAAGGTAAAAGAAAGCTGTTACCCCTACCTCTGCATCCCATCACTGTTGAAGCCCCTTTTCAACAGTGGGGGCTTGACTTCATAGGAGAAATCCATCCACCATCCTCTGCCTAGCATAGATGGATTCTCACTGCCACAGACTATTTCACTAAGTGGATAGAAGCCATACCTTGTAGGCAAGCCAATGACTCTGTGATTATAAAGTTCCTTGAGACTAACATTCTCTCCAGATTTGGCTGTCCTACCAAAATCCTCACTGATAATGCAGCAGCATTTGGATCAAAGAAGATAGTTGAATTCTGTCACAAGTATCAGATAACATTGGGGCATTCCACGGCCTATTACCCTCAAGGTAACGGACTTGCTGAATCTTCAAACAAGAGCTTGGTGAATATGATCAAGAAACTGTTAGAGGACAACAAGAAGTCTTGGCACACAAAGCTGGCCCATGCACTTTGGGCTGATAGATTGACTTTGAAGAAATCCATTAACATGTCACCTTTTCAGCTTGTGTATGGTACTGATGCAATTTTTCCAAATAGCCTTGGTGTACCAGTGATGAAGTTCATGCAAGAGTTGCAAACTAAAGAAAATGATATGATCAGAAGAATAAATCAAACCATTCATCTTCAGCAAACCAGAGAGGAAGTTTATGACAAAGCATTGCAGAAACAGGACAGCATTAAAAAGCTCTTTGACAGAAGAACAAAGGCCAGAAATTTTAAGATTGGGGACAAAGTTTTAAAGTGGGACTCAAGGAGGGAAGAAAAGGGCAAGCATGGAAAGTTTGACAACTTATGGCTTGGCCCTTACTCCATTCACTCAGCTGCTGGTACTAATGCATTTTTCTTACAAGAGTCGAATGGAGAAGAATTGTTTGGGGGTCCTGTCAATGGCAGGATGCTTAAACATTACTTCTCTTGATCCATCCCATGTGCTAAAAGCCTTTTTTATTTTTATTTTTTCTCATTGTGAATATCCCACCACCATTGCATTCAAGTTAGAAAAATAAAAAAAATACAAAAAAAAAGGAAAAAGAGAAAAGAGGGCAGATTGTCAAAATAGGAAAGGTATAGCCCCATACCAAAAAAAATAAAAAAATAAAAAAATAAAAAAATCTGAAAGTGTGCAAGCTCAAATGCCACTCCTGAAAAACACACTTATAACTAGTCAAACAGCCTAATCTTGACTAATTAGCTTTAAATTTTCTGCTGATAGGATAGAGAATTCGATTGGCCAAACTGTTTAATCTTGGATTATCAGTAGATAAATTAAGATAGAAATGAAAGGTTCAAACAAGCTCAAAACCTGAACCTAAAGTTTCCAAGAAAGAGATGACTCAAATCTGTTCTATTTTCTGAGTCATAAAGACGTAAATATGGTTCTAATCAGCTCAAAATCTGAACCAGAAAGAAAGAAAGAACAGCTCAAACAAAGTCAAAACAGAGCTGAAATGAAGAAAGGCAAGTGACTCTAACAAGCCCAAAACTTGAGTCACAAACAAAAAGAAGGATGCTTTAAGATTTCAGATTCCAAGCCTTCAAACTTTTGTTCCAGTTTTTTGCAAATTTTTGTCCATGTGCAACTGTCTTTATGCCTTGGATCCATAGCAAACTACACTGTCTAATCCTAGTTTGACTGTTTTTTAATTTCTGTTGTAGAATTTAGAGAATGAAAATCTATTGGACAGCTTAATCCCAACAGATAGTAGAATAGGTAGAGAAGCATCTGAACTCAACTGTTTAATCTGAGTTCAGGGAGAAATAAGGAGTAGAATTAGATTAGTTTTCCTGCTTTCAAAGGAATAAAATGTTGTAAAAAGAGTTTGCCAATCCAAGTGCACTCTAATGAAGAAAAAAAAATGTTAGATCAGTAGGATTGGGGTAGGTAGAAGTCTGTATTGATGAAGATCCATTTGTTTCATAACGGCTTATATGTTTTCAGAGCACATCATCCTAGCAAAGGAAGAGCAACCCAATGGATCAGGCGCAGGTCAGCCTCCCAGAGAATGCAAGTCTGCAGTTCTTGATGCCTTCAAGAAGGCACCATCCCCAAGTGGAGCCACTGTTAGCCAGCTATAAAATTTGTTATACCAAATGCTGGCTAAAAACTTATTGGAGCCTCTAAGGAACAATTTTTATTGCTAAAAAATGTTGGCTCTTGAAGACTCTTGAAGGCCTCTTGCCTTTTCCTCTATCCCAAGTCTTCATTGCTGTTCCCTTTCTATACCCAGAAATTTTGCTGAAATCATGAGAAGAAACTGTCCAAAACCATCATTTTTCCCCTCCCTTCTAAATCCCCCACTTACCTTTCAAATCCTCCCAAATCCCCTTTATATCCTTTCCCTACCCTTTGTTGGCCAAATTTCCCTTTGACCCCTTTATCGTTCCCCTTCCTTGGCCTTAAAACACATTGAAATGGGCTAAAAACCCACTTTCCTACTTTGTAATAGGGCTTAGCCCCTTTCCCGCCAGCCCCTTTTAACCACTTCCCCACGTAACCCTTACCCAAAACTAAGCACTTAATGCCATGGGGGCCGGTCGCATGATCGCAGATCGCAGAAATATAAAAATGGGTTGATTGAAAGGCGCCATCGCGCGAGCGTGCGATCGCAGAAATACAAAAATGGGTTGATCAAAAAGACCCGCATCAAAGTTCCGATGCGCATAAGTCCCGCGATATGTTCTGCACCGTCGATCTGTTGTTTAAATCTGATGGTGGAGCATTAATCGCACTCCCCACCCTCCTTCGATCGCAGATCGTCGCAATTGCAAGTTTTCATGTGGTGTTCCCCAATCAGTCCATCACAATGTTTGCGATGCGATGGATCGCATCCTCTGATCACATCGCTCTCTCGATCCTCCGATCGCATATCCCCTCCGACCGCTCGCCCTCCTCCGATCGCATAGCAAGTTAGTTTCTCCGCATTGCGATTTTCCCCCCCGCTTCGTTCTCCAATTGCGATTTGCGATCATCACATAGGTCCCACCTCGTACGTCATTCCCATCATATTTCCATTGCATTTCACGCATTTCCTTTGCATTTCCGCCAAAGTCCAAAGTTTCATATTTTGCATTAAAGTTCATGTTTCATGTGTTTTTCACTCATTTCGTACATCATTCTCGCAGTTTTAATCTCCGCCGTCGATTTTCATCATTAGACCACGATCAAATGGTCCACAACGCACTTCACCACCAAACCCTATTTGTTCGTTGTCTTCACCATTCCATTGCATTATTCACCATTTTTCATTCTGAAACGCCACCGCCGCGCTATCCTTTCCTCCACCCTCTGTATAACATCTGCCATCCTGTGCATTGGATTTCTTAACTAAGTTTCGTGTTTTGCAGGGTAAAAGCAGCAGAAGACCTCCATGATTTTCAGTTCCTGCTATAGGGACATAGAGCACAGAAAAGGATCGTTTTTTAGAAAGAAATCATGGAAGAAGACCAAGAAAGACTTTTTGATAGGACTTGCATTCAAAGACAGGGTTGGAAGCACTGTAAAGTCTTCCCAAGGCCATTTAAAACGCAGTTTTCACGGACAGAGATATAAATGAAGCGGTTGAAGGTCCAAGGCACAGAAACTAAGTCATGAGGACAGCTTCATCAGCACATTACTCTTCAGGACAGAGTGCCCATACTGTTTTTAATCTACGTCATGTTCCAGAGAAGTTCTCCGCCTTGACCACAGTCCGGAATTACCAAAGCATTTGTTTCACAGGTATGGCAGGCCCGAGCATCATTATTCTGCCTTTGTGCAATTCTACAGGCCACTACAACAAGTACACCAAAGACATACCTACAGTAAATGGAAGCCTGACAAAGACCACTCCATCATCCAAAGAGTTACTTCTGCAAGGAAATTCAATGCAAAACACATCTGCGGAGTAATCCTCACATCACATAGAACCACGGAGGACAGCCAAGCTCCCAGAGAGCTTGATATTTAATGAAAATCATTCAATGCAGAAGATATGTTTGTAAGTTTCTAGATTGAGCTTCTCAAAGGCCCAGAAGCCATTAAATTTGTATTAATTGTAATGATAAATCTTTCATCAGATCTGACCTCCTCATCCTTCTATATATACTGCTATAGAAGATGAGTAAGGGGTTGGTTGCAGAACTTTGAAACACATCTAAGCTTGGGACTTCTATCTGTACATAGTGTTCACTGGCCCTTGGAGCTCTGCTTGCACTAGATTAGTTAGGTTGGATAGTGTAGATGATTGCTGAACTATAGCATTGGACTTACGTTGTAACTGGTTCGAAGCATCAATACAAGCTGATTTATGGGATCCTGGTCTATGTTGACGGTGATGTTTTCCTCATTGTAACTTGTTATTTTATTTTTGTTTTCACTGTGTTTCATATCCTCTATAAAGAACAACATGCATAGAGTTAGGACCTACTGTATATCAGTAACCTTCTCTGACTGAAAATCTTTATCTAAATGTTTTATTTCAATCTGTGTATTTGAGAATGATTTGATTCAGTTTAAGCATAGGAATGTTGGCGTTCCCTCATCTTATTGTTTAGCTGAATATCAGTCTTGAATGTTATGTTCAGTATTAGTTAAGTAGAGATGAACTCTGGAAGATATGGTGTGCCCTGGTCCTAGTTTCATTCCCAAAGACTGTTTGAATGTTTCCCTTGGAATGTGTTAAAAGCTGGCTAGTTTAGAAGTACTTACTAGATCTTAGACCATTCTGCGTTATCTTTGTGTTTCCCCCTGTTTTTGTATGTTCTCTATTGAAAGTGTATCAAAGGCTGGCTAGTTTAAAAGTACTTACCAGATCGTTGCTGTGTCCTTATTTGTTGTCAAGGTGGCTGGTTGTATATGGCGGATCTGGTGTAGGTACATCTTTGTTATCATTTAATTTTCCTTCTTGTTGTACCATTTCATTCCATAAATCAATCTTCATAGAGATCCTAGACATAGATGACTTGCCCCATGGACCATTCTTGAACCTGTATTTAGTTAAACCCCTATTATGACTCCATAGCCCAATGGACTAAAACTTGCAGTTATCTACCTTTTTGGGCGAAGCTTGTTCTATGCTTGCAACTTCTCACTTTTGAAACTCTTTGCATTCATACTTTCCCCTCAGCTGTTTTGATGCTCAACCATCTAAAAAACAAGCAAACCATTGGTCTTCATAACTAGCCTAATATCATTACCCCAAATTTCAAAGACAAATCCATCTTTGCACTCATTGGAGAGATCCCTCTCCGGATTCAGGAGGGCTAGATCCTAGAATCCCAAAGTTGGTTGAAACGATGTTGTTTCTGTAATTGGACTTTGCCAATCTTGCTAATAAAATTACGAGTAACTAACGTAATTAATTTTCCAATAAAGACATTTATCTATAATGCAGTAGTTTACAACTTTTAAATTTAAAAACCTTGCCTTTGTTTTTGATAAACCAGGAGGTGTATTCAATTTAAGAAAAACATATAGAATATTAGCATACCAAGAGGAATTCATAAAATGGTCTTCAACAATGGGAGTTGAGAGTTCCTCTTGTTCATCTAAAGCATTCATCATATTAATATCAAGAACTTCAAAATTTGATTCAACCAATAATCTAGCTAGATCTTGGCCTTTAATGAGTTTAGTGGGCTCCAGTTACCTCTCTTACCATCTGGGTCCTGTGTTAGAATGTCTTTCACAACTGAATTTGGGACAAAGGAAATGATTTGGGAGTGCAAGATGTATACTCTGAAGTCTTTTAAAGCCTTGACCAAAGCAAAAGCTTGTTTCTCCATAATGTTGTACTTAAAGGGAGCATCTCTCAATGCCTTACTAAAGAATTCAATAAGCTGCTCTTGTCCCAGTGGATTTTTCTGTAAAAGGATAGCAGCTATTGTATGTTCTAATGCAAATGAAAAAATATAAAAATATTTTGAAAAATCAGGACTTATTAGGACTGGTGTTTTGGTTAACGCTTGTTTCACCAGCTCAGAGGACTTCTTTGCTTCCAAGGTCCATTTAACTCCTTGCTCCCTTTTTAGCATGTTTGTAATGTTTCTAAGGAGTTCATTCAAGTTGGGTATGAACCTTCTCAAGAAATTAATCTTTCCAATGAAATATTGGAGTTCCTTGATATTTCGAGAATGAGAGATTTGCAATATAACCTCGATCCTTTTTGGGTCTATCTTTATTCCATCTTCTGAAATGATGTGCCCAAGAAGTTTACCTTCTTGGAGACCAAATAGTGTTTTCTTTGGGTTTAAAGATATCCCAAACCTTCTACATTTCTCAAATACTTTTCTCAAGTGTTCTAAGTTCTCTTCATCTGTCTCAGAAAAAATAGTGACATCATCAAGGTAAATAATGATGAAGTAGCCCAATTCCTCCGAGAATGCAATGTCCATGGCTCTCTGAAAAGTAGCACCAGCATTCATTAGACCAAAGGGAATTTTCACATACATGAAAGTGCCCCAAGGTGTAGTAAAAGTTGTCTTTAATTGATCATCAGGATGAACTAAGATCTGATTGTATCCTAAGTAGCCATCTAGCAAAGAAATTCTTTTTGAACCAACTACCCTTTGTAAAATATGATCCATCTTGGGTAAAGGGTAGTTGTCCTTCAATGAAGCTTTGTTCAAGTCTCTAAAGTCTATACAAAGCCTAATCTCTCATGTTTTCTTCCTAACTGACACCAGATTAGACACCCATTTAGAATATCTAATAGGGACAATAATACCAACTTCATACATTTTCTTGATTTCCTTCTCAACCGAAGGTAACTGAACAGGGTTTATTTTGCGCAATTTTTGTTTAAATGGCTTTTGGTTTTCTTTGAGAGGTATCTTGTGCTGAATTATTTTAGTGTCATAGGATTTCATATCCTCATAACTCCACGCAAAAACATCAGAAAATTCTTTAAAAGGCTTTATGTATTTGAGTTTAATGTGAGCTGGAAAAGTCTTAGATAGTTTGATCATTTTCGGTTTTAGTTCACTGCCTATATTACACTCTTCAACTTCAGTTGCTACAGGCTCCAGTTTTGGCTTCTTGGCCACATCGTTGAAATCAAACAACTCTTCTAAAGGGGCCAGCCCTTTTGGCAAACTTTGATTGTTAGACTACAGAGTTTCTAAGTCTCCTGTTTCTAACTTTGCAACCATTTCTGTTGAGTTTTCAAGTTTGTTAGAAAAAAAATTTACATCAGCAATCTCTGGAGAGTTTTCCTCTTCATCAAGTAGATTTTCTTCGCTAGCACAGTCAGTTTCATAGTCTGAATCCGAACTAGGTAGTTCAAATTCATTTCTGGACTGCAGGAAGTCTTCTATTTGTTTTTCTCCATCAAACACTTGCCAATATTTCTCGTTATCAGGGACAGCTGGTCTAAATTTAATTTGAGTTGTACATTGTTTAGTTTCATATGGCGTTAAGCATGTTCTAGCAGCAAAAGCTAAACTGTGGGCCATGATATTCTTTTGTCTTGGGACAAAAACAAGTTGGGATTCCTCAAAAGTTTCAATAATCCATGAATCGTCGTTCTGTGGGGCTCTCTAAATTCAGGGGGGTGTTTGGCATTGTATTCCACGTTCACTTGCTTAATGATTAATACGGAATCATACACTTTGAATTCTCTTGGCTCCCTAATTGTTAAAATGTAAGCCTAAAGAAGGGATTCGTATTCGCCTATGTTGTTTGAACACGAAGGATTTAATCTATAAGAATGGCCTTCGTGTGGTTGTTCTCGGTGTTGCGTATCCGAGGCCGCACAACGGTGTTTCTCTAGTGAAAGACCCATTGAAGTTCCTTCTCCAAGAGGACTAGTTCTGGTTCGGTTTGATTTATCTCTTCAACTAATGTGTTTTCGGATTGTTTCTGAAAGTCCCAGTACTCTCTTAAATTAGTTTTAATTCCCTCGAGGTTTTTCATTGTTTTGAGAATTCTTTCTTGACTCTCCGAGTTTTAAGAGCTTGATGGATGAATTCGACAAAAATTCAATTTGTATCCTCCAGTAACAATTACGAAGTAGGAGACAATGAATGGATCGATGATGAGGACATTATACAGCTTTGTTTTTACCATTTGCGAAATTAGTGAGGATAGTCAAATTACGAACTCATTTGAAAATTTTGAGACATCTTCGGAATATGACCCCACAATTTCGGTTGGAATAAGGCATAGAATATTTATCATCGAGACAAATGTCTCTTTACTCTATGGAAGAGTTTGGTAGCTCTACCATTGAGATTTTTCCGGGAAAAACATTGAATATCAACAAACATTTGGAAAAGTCACAATGAAGAACTAACCAAAATCTTGCAAAAACATTCTACGCATTTGCATGGGAGTACAGCGACATGAAAGGTAGTGATCCTAAGACTTGCATCCATCATATCTATATTGAGGAAAACGATAGACGACGAACCAACCTCAAAGAAGGATGAATCCAAATCTTAGGAAGATAGTGAAAGAAGAGCTCCAAAAACTACTCAATGTAAACTTCATTTATCAATTTCGAATGGCCAGAAATGGGTTTCTCCTTTGGTTATAGTACCTAAAGAATGGTAAATGGAGGGTATGCATTGATTACAGGAAATTGCACAAAACAGCTTTGAAGGATCACTTTCTTGCCTTTTATCGATCGGGTATTAGATACATTAGTAGGTAAAAAGTACTTTGTTTGGATGGTTTAGTGGCTATAATCAAATTCGGTAGCACACGAATCAGATAAGACCACATTTACTTGTCCGCAGGAACTTTGCCCTCTTAGGAGTGCTTCCTTTTGGGTTATGTAATGTACTGCAATTCTGATTTATAGTAATTCATTTGAAGAGGCATTAGAAAATTTGGAAAAAGTTCTTATAAGATGTAAAGAAACAAACCTTTCATTAAGCCATGAAAAATGCTTTATGATGTTCTCGAAGGGATTGTTTTAGGACATCATATTTCGAGAATGGGATTAAGGTTGATAGATCGAAGTTGAAGTCATCTCCAAGTTACCTATTATAAAGAGATGTTAGAAGTTTTATAGGATTTACTAGTTACTATAGAAGATTTATAGAAAACTTCACTTTAAATAGCATCTCCACTCTTCAAATTGTTTACAAAAGATTGTGAATTTAAATAGGATCTACGGTGTCAATAAATCTAAACTTTTGAAAACGAAATATACGAAACACACCTATCTTGAAAGGACCAAATTGGAAACTCTCTTTCCATATTTCTACGGATATGAATACGGCTCTAGGAAGTGTGTTGAGTCAAAAAGATTTAGTTCCTTATGTCATTTATTATACATTAAAATTTGACTCCCCTGAAAGTTAGACTATCTTGTATTTGAAAAAAAGAGTTTTTAAGTTTGTTGTTCATGCAATTAATAAGTTTAGACATTACATAACGAGGCTATGAAACTTTTATTCATGCGGCCATTCGCAATTAGATATTTAATGAACAAACACGACACTAATGGCGAGGTGACAAGATGGCTCTTACTTTTGCAAGAATTTCCAATATTAATGTGTTGGATAGACCGGAAAACAAAATACGATGAATGATTTCTTGTACAGGATTCGGAAAATACTAAAGAAGATTCTCATAGCCAGAGGATAAGTTTCCGATGAATACTTGTTTGCGAGTAACTATTAAAACTCCTTAGTATACGAGATATTACTAACTATTTAGTTACGGGGAAAGCTTTGCCTTCACATTTATTTCTAAGTGAAAAACGAAAAATTATTCGGGGAGAGTTCAAAATATTCATGGATTTCTAACGAATTGTTTAAAACGGGGCCGAGATCTTGTAGGTAGAAGATGTGTTAGGGAGGATGAAATGCCTGATATTCTTAAGGCATGTCATGATGAACCATGCGGCGGACACTTTGCGGACAAAAGGACAACCTATAAAATCCTCTCTTTGGGATATTCTTGGCCTTCCCTCTTGAAGATGCAAAAGCAGTATGTCAAAAGGTGTGACGGTACATAAAGAGTAGGGAAACCTACCCTTTCAAATGAAATGCCATTGCAACCACGGGTACTCATTGAACCCTTTGAAAAAATGGGCTTTAGATTTCATTGGACCTATTAATCCTGCATCTGTGAAAAAAGTATATATTGGTTTGTCTTGATTATGTTACTAAATGGGTAGAAGCCAAAGCATTAGTATTTGCTACTGAAAATTCGGTTGTTCATTTTCTTTATGAGGATATTTTTTTCCTTTGGTGTTCCAAGAGAAATTGTGACGGATCGAGGGGAAGCCAATTCATCCAACGGTGGAGAAGTTGATGGAAGGAAGTAACAAAATCAAGCACGAAAGATCTACTCCTTACCATACGCAAGCAAATGGGTAGTGGAGTCTACAAACAAAGTTCATGAAAGTATCATCACCAAAGCTGTTCATCATAGAAGAGAATGGGCGAAAGACTTCACGAAGCCTTGTGGCCTACGAGAACTACATGGAGAAATACAACGGGACATTCTCCCTATGAACTTGTTTATGGGGAAAGAAGTCTGCTCTCCGTGAGTTCCAATTCAAAACCTTCAAGATGAAAACGATTCGGTTAGGGGATGGACTTATCGGAGGCAGCATAGAATGGAGCGGTTAGACGAGCTAGATGAGATCGGACAGAGGAAATTCTAAGAACTGATCTAGTTCAATATCAAAGAGCTAAATGGCATGACAATTGCATCGAAAGAGAGTTCGAAGGAGATTGGGCATTGTTGTGATTCCAAGTTTAAAGATTTTCAAGGAAAATTTCGGACTCATTGGCTTGGGCCATATGAGATTGACAAGATCTTTGGCAATGGAGCGGTAAGAATCAAGACCATTGATGAGTTTCAAACTCCTCTTATTGTAGACTAATACAAATTGAAAGTTTATCATAAGCCACTCTCAAAAGAGATTTTTCCAAAATGTTTTCAGAAAATTCCGCAATCAGGCTGAGTGAAGAATTCTTCTTCTCCACCGACTAGCTTTGTTCTTTTCGGTTTAAAAAAAAAAAAATTGTATAAGCCTAAAAACCAATCAGCGATTGGCGAGTGTTATACGGAAAATATTGGGTGAAAATCAGGAACACACGACACCCTATATTTTCCCAAAAAAATCTCTCTTTCGTTTCACAAGTTTTGTGACCACCTCCATTCCATTCCACTTCATTCCACTTCATTTTCACTCCATTCCACTTCATTTTATCTGTTTCATTCCATTTCACCAATAAAAAAATTTTCATAATTTATTTCCATCTAGTCATTTGTCATCCCGTTCATTTCTATTCACCCAAATAATAAATTTGTATCGATTCCGCCGGTGACATTGTTTGCCAGTGACACCGATTCCCATGACCGAAGCGATTCCGCGGCTACCACTCTGTTTTTCAAAATAATGTACGGCCGGATGTTATTTCCATAATCATGAAATAAAATCTGCAGTGTGAGGACCAATTATGAAGACATGGGGCATTCAAGATATCAATGAGGAGCAACTAATTGAAGACCCGAGAAAAAAGACGGGAATTCCAAGGTATGAGTAAATTTATTTCAAATAGCATTAAAACACATTTTTATATAGTTATGAACCATAAGCTCCATTGTATTACGTGATTATATTGACAGCTTCAAGTAACCCTTTCACGATCTTCATATGATCTTCTCGCATTCATTCTCAAACGGTCCCATAATTAAACCTCAGATCTTCACTCATACTCAGATATTCCACCTATGACAATGAGACGTAGTTGATTTGACTACGGCTTCTTTCGACGCATAAAATCCATAGCCAGATTGTTTAAACGTGCTTACATTTATTTTGCGTGCAATTTCAAACAACTGCGAGCCTTTGGTTAATATCAAATTTAGATGCTTAATGAAGAAGCGGGATGTTAGCATGCAGGAAGAAGAAGAGGATTGGATTAATATTGGGTAGAGTGTCGAGGCATATGGTAGAAGAAGGATTATCGAAATTTTGGTTGCATGAGGACATACGGCTTACCTTCACGGTGGGGGTATGTTGAGTCTCAGATGCATCTTTCTTATACATCTTCCTAGACCTTTTTCATTCACAGACCTTCCAAGTTGTCAATATCATTGTATATTAATTGCAAAAGAGCATCTAAAATGGTTTTTAACTATATTTAATGTCTGTATTTGTTTGATTTAGATTTTTGCTCATTTAGGCTATGGAATCTTGCCACTTTAAGCATTCTTTACCAGCACAACGTATTTTGTGAAAGTCTATGTTACGAGTGTCTTCGAGATAAAGCAGGCCACATAGGCAAGTCGAAATGATGTGGACATGGATCGTGTCCACTATTCCAGCTCGAGCAAATTCCTTAAGGAGAATTTGTGGTCAAAGGTGGCCAAGTGGAAGTCAGCGAAGTAGAGTCCCACGGTGACGGGACTGCATTTCTCATCACGTGAGGATTTGCATGGCCGTTCTAACTTACGGGAGACACATCAACTTACTGTACACGGCTCCATGGCCAGATCAACATCCACTCCTCATAGATTTACTCCTCGCTGTTGACCTTGATCTTGGATTTCTTTAAGTATAGTTTCTTTTGTGTTTAGACGACGAAGGATAGTTTTGGTTTTCATGCTCAATAGTTCAGCACATTTGATTTATTAGGTTAGCGGCACACTTTCATTTCCTTTCAAGTTTTGTCATTGTATGTTTCAAATTCCTTTTGAAGTTTTGAAGTTGGTAAATCATTATAAATGATATCATTGCCTTGAACAATCATAACCATACTTGTTTTTATTTTAGAATTTCCATCTCACATTAGAAAACCAAAAACGACAAAAAGACAAAGTATGTTGTCTTGCACATATAGTGCGCCACACTTCATCGACACAAATCCGGGATTGATAAATTAATGTAGCAATTTGGGACACTAAATTGACCAAACATTTGGTGTCGTTCTTGGGGAAGTGTATTTAGGTAGCCAATTTCTTTTAAAAAAAAACACACAAAAACAAAATAATAAAAAGAAAACTTGATAACTTCTTGAAGTATGCTCTCCTCTTGCACCTAGTGTGATGCGGAGGATCGAAAAGAGAATTATTGGTTTAGTAATTTCTTAAGTATGCTCTCTTCTTGCACATAGTGTGACTTTGGAAGATCAAAAGAGAATTATTAGCCCAATTTAGACAAAAATAAAAAAATAAAAAAAAATAAAAAAAAAATGACATGCATAGAGCGAAGAGATTCTGGGAAGGTTTATAGCTAAAAACCAAAAGAGTTCGATTTTTACAACTCCTTCTTCTTCAAGGCATAGGCAAAGATTCACCACCATCTACCCCTAGCCTTAAGATTTTTGAATTCAAGGAGTGACTGAATTAGAAGATTCTCTACCTGCTAAATCTCATTTAGAAAAGGAAGAACTCCCTCTCATCCTCCCTTGATAGAAGAACTGGGGACTTTAAGGACTCTAAAGAAACTATCATGGCGGAGGAAATAATAGATGGATTTGGTGGTAGAGGTAGAGGTAGAGGAGGAGGAAACAATGGAGACAACAATGGTGAAGGAAATAATGGAAGAAATAGGGAAGGAGACAACACTGTTTTGGATTCCCTATAGTTGATGAAACTCATACAACGATGAAAAATATCTCACCATCTGTCCTCCCTAACTTTTATGGATTGCGAAGTGAGGATCTGAAACATTTACGGTTTGAGTTTGAAGTTGTGTACCCGAACTTATGACTATATGGAAGACTTCTAAAAAACTCAAGTAACTTTCCTTGACATTGAAGGGAGGAGAGTTTGCTTTGAAATGGTTCATGGGATTTAACCACTCAATATATTAGGACTTGGAATGATATGAAACAAACATTTTTGGATAGATACTTGGACTATTGTATACCCACCAGAGGTATTCAAAATTATGCGAAGATGAAAATTTGGAAGATTTACTTGAAAGATTTCAATACAACGAAAAAAGAGGAAAGACCAAAACCTTAGATGATGAAACCTTGAAAGCCCTCATATTAAAGCCATTAGAGATGAATGGATAGATATTTTAAACATGATGGGGAAAGGAGACATTTCTCAACTTCCACTTCGTGACATATGAGAACTATGTGTCCATCTCTCGGGGAAAATCTAAAACGGAAAAGGGCCCCGCGGATCCTTCTCTTGTTAGGGCTTCTTTCATCTGCCAAACTGGATCAGTAAGTAGAGCGGGTGGTAACATGCTTGATGAATTCAAGGCGATATCTCGGGGGCCTTGTGGAACGACTAGACACCCATACAAATCCAAAACAAGCGAGAAGCATAAACGATGCTTTAGCCATCTTTTGTCGAAATGTAGGAAGAAAACGTGCTTTAAGGGAATATCCCTTGGATGCAAAAGTTGTAGAAACATGTATGATTTTTCTCAGAGAATCATGAGACGAGGATTGTCCTTCAATTCCTGGACTCAAAGCCTACATTTTTCAAGAGGCAAATTCGGTAGAATCTCTACGTTTTTATTTAAAAGAGAACCTTGGCAAAGACAACAAACTCAAGGTTTAACAACCCTATGAATCTTCAAACCCACCCAAGAATTGGAATCCTTGTGACAACCTTGGCTCCAACATCAAAATCCATATCAGCCATGGGTACAAGGGATACAAAATCCTTATGGGATATTTGCTCAATTTTATCAATATCCTCCATCTTTTCAAAATCAACAAGCTCCACAAACTTCCAAACCCAAATCCCACAACTTTCATTGCCATTTCCATGACAACAACCTTCTCAACAAAAATCCAAATCCTCAACTCAGCATGCTTCCATACCAACAAAAAGAAAAATCAACTTCCACATTTCAAGCCATTTGCAAATCCCTATGATAAGGAAATCCCTCGAGAATACTTACATGGTAGAAGGACAACAATTTCCTACCTATATGATTGTTCCTCTCAATGATGTACAACTGGATACGCGTCGTTGGAAAAACAGCCATAGATATTCAAGAGCAAGATACATCGAGGAGGACTCCTCTTAAATTCAATGGGGGTTAGAGGAAGCATCTCTTTAAGGCTCAGAAATATTCAAAAGAAAAGAAAGTTAACACACAACTCCTATAGTTGAGCAACTGCATCTTCATCTACACCTCCTTTTCTGAAAGACTACAAATTGACAAGGGGGTGGAAAAACAAATCTTGTTGCTAACTATGATTTTCTAGATGAATTGAAGAATGTTTGTATCAAGATTTCCCCTTACTACAAGCCATTCGGGAGATTCCTATTCTAGAAAAAACAATAAAGGAGTTGAGTTTCAAAACCAGTAAGGAAACTAAAAGACACAAGAAGAATCCACTGGTAGGAAAAATTACGGATATTATGATGGGAAAAATTACCATGCGGAAGTATGTAGATCAGGGGAATCCAATTATCCAAAGTACATATAAATGGGATAGAAATTCCAAACACATTGATTGACTTAGAGAGCTGCTTATTAACATTATGAGTAATGATTATGGATCGGCTAAACTTCTAACCTTCTTTTTTTGCACCTACTTTCTTGCCGCTTGCGGATCGATCAGGTATTAAACCGGATGGTTTATTCGAAGATATTTCAGTCTCCTTAGATTCTTGAATGTCAGGTAGATTTTATGATTTTGACTCCCAAGAGTAATCTAGGAGGGCACCCACTTATCTTAGGAAGACCTTGGCTATGTGTTGATGCTTTTATTAGTTGTAGATACGGGATATGTACATTTCTAATGGTAATTTCGACGAAATTCAATTGTATCCTCCAACAAAAGAAATTACAAAAGTAGGAGACAATGAATGGGTCGATGACGAGGACATTATCTGACACTGTTTTTACCATTTTGAAATCGGTAAGGGATAGTCAAATTCGAACACATTAGAAAATTTTGAGACATCTTCAGAATATGACCCCACACAATTTTCGGTTGGAATCGACATAGAATATTTATCATCAAGACAAATGTCTTTACTTTCTATGGAAGAGTTTGGTAGTTCTACCATTGAGATTTTCAGGGAAAACATTGAATATCAACAAACATTTGGAAAAGTCTATGAAGAACTAACCAGATTTTTGCAAAAACATTCCTACGCATTTGCATGGGAGTATGCGACATGAAAATTGTCCTAAGACTTGCATCCATCATATCTATGTGGAAAGCAGGTAGACCGTCAGAACTGACCTCAAAGAAGGATGAATCCAAATCTTAGGGAGATAGTGAAAGAAAGGCTCCAAAAACACTCAATGTAAACTTCATTTATCCAATTTCGGATGCTTGATAGGTTTCTCCTTTGGTTATAGTACCTAAGATGGTAAATGGAGGTATGCATTGATTACGGTACTCGCTCTTTGAAGGATCACTCGCTTTGCCTTTTATCGATCGGGTATTAGATACATTAAACGGGTAAAAAGTACTTTTCATTTTGGATGGTTTTAGTGGCTATAATCAGGGTCGGGTAGCACACGAATGCAGATAAGACCACATTTACTTATCCATGGGGAACTTTTGCCCTCTAAGTGCTTCCTTTTGGGTTATGTAATGTACCCAACATTCCAAAGGCAGTACTAGGAATTTTTTCTGATCTAATCCATGATTGTGGGGGTTTATATGGATGATTTTACAGTTTATGGTAATTCATTTGAAGAGGCATTAGAAAATTTGGAAAAAGTTCTTATAAAATGTAAAAAGCAAACCTTTCATTAAGCCATGAAAAATGCTTTATGATGTTTCTTGAAGGGATTGTTTTAGGACATCATATTTTAGGGATATGGGATTAAGGTTGATAGATCAAAAGTTGAAGTCATCTCCAAGTTACCTATTCCAGATTATCGAAGAGATGTTAGAGATTTTCTAGGATTCTTGGTTACTATAGAAGATTTATAAGCTTCACTAAAATAGCATCTCCACTCTTCAAATTGCTTACAAAAATTTGTGAATTTAAATGGGATCCACGATTGTCAATCAGCCCTTTGAAACTTTGAAAACAAGAATATCTGAAGCACTGTCTTGAAAGGACCAAATTGGAAACTCCCTTTCCATATTTCTACGGATGTAGGATACGGCTCTAGGAGGCATGTTGGGTCAAAAAGATTTGGTTCCTTATGCCATTTATTATACCCGGTAAAAATTTGACTCCCACAGAGTTGAACTATCTTTGTGACTGAAAAAAGAGTTTTTAGCTGTTGTTCATGCAATTAATAATTTTAGACATTACATAACGAGCTATGAAACTTTTATTCATACGACCATTACGCAATTAGATATTTAATGAACAAACCTGTTACTAATGGCGGAGTGACAAAATGCATCTTACTTTTGCAAGAATTCAATATTACGCTGTTGGATAGACGGGAAAACAAAATACGATAGATGATTTCTTATACAGGATTCGAATACTAAAGAAGATTCTTACGTAGAGGATAAGTTTCACGATGAATACTTGTTTGCGGTAACTATTAAAACTCACTTGGTATGCAGATATTGCTAACTATTTGGTTACGAGGCTTGCCTTCACATTTATTTCCAAGTGAAAAACGAAAAATTATTCGGGGAGAGAGTTCAAAATATTCATGGATTTCTAACGAATTGTTTAAAACGGGGGCCGGATCTTGTGATCGGAAGATGTGTTAGGGAGGATGAAATGCACGATATTCTTAAGGCATGTCATGATGAACCATGCGGCGGACACTTTCTGGAACAAAAGGACAGCCTATAAAATCTCTCTTTGGGGTAATGCAGCCTTCTCTCTTCAAGAATGCAAAAGCAAATATGTCAAAAGGTGTGACAAGCACTTAAAGAGTAAGGAAACCTACCCTTTCAAATGAAATGCCATTGCAACCACGGGTACTCATTGAACCCTTTGAAAAATGGGCTTTACATTTCATTGGACCTATTAATCCACCATCTAGCAAAGAAGTATATATTGGTTTGTCACCACGATTATGTTACTAAATGGGTAAACAGCGATAGTATCTGCTCTTGAAAATTCAGTTGTTCATTTTCTTTATGAGGATATTTTTACTCGCTTTGGTGTTCCAAAGAGAAATTGTGACGAATCGAAACCAATTCACATCAAACTTGGTGGAGAAGTTGATGGAAGACTACAAAATCAAGCACAAAAGATCTATTCCTTACCATCCACAAGAAAATGGTCAAGTGGAGTCTACAAACAAAGTTCTTGAAAGTATCATCACCAAAACTGTTCATCTACATAGAAGAGATTGGGCAGAAAGGCTTCCTGAAGCCTTGTGGGCCTACAGAACTACATGGAGAAATACAACAAGACATTCTCCCTATGAACTTGTTTATGGGAAAGAAGTCTTGCTCCCCATTGAGTTCCAAGTCAAGACCTTCAAGATAGCAGTCCAATTGGGGATGAATTTATCAGAAGCCCAAAAGCATAGAATGGAGCAATTAAATGAGCTAGATGAGATCAGACAAGAGGAAATTCTAAGAACTGATCTAGTTCAATATCAAAGAGCTAAATGGCATGACAAGTACATCAAAGAGAATAAGTTTCAAGAAAGAGATTGGGCATTGTTATTTGATTCCAAGTTTAAAGATTTTCAAGGAAAATTTCAGACTCATTGGCTTGGGCCATATGAGATTGACAAGATCTTTAGCAATGGAGCGGTAAGAATCAAGACCATTGGTGAGTTTCAAACTCCTCTTATTGTGAATGGCCACAGATTGAAAGTTTATCATAAGCCACTTTCAAAGGAGGAATTTGTCAAAATGTTTCAAGAGAATTCTGCAATCAGGCTGGTACAGAAGAATTCTTCTTCTCCACCAGCCTAGCTTTTGTTCTTTTCAATTAAAAATAAAAATAAAAATAAAAAAATTGTATAAGCCTGAAAACCAATCACTGATTGGCAGTCTTATACAGAAAATATAGGGTGAAAATCAAGAACACCTGACACTCTATATTTTCCAAAAAAAATCTCTCTTTCATTTCACAAGTTTTGTGACCACCCACTCCATTCCATTCCACTTCATTCCATTTCATTTCACTTCATTTCACTCCATTCCACTTCATTTTGTCTATTTCATTCCATTTTCACCAATAAAATTCTTTTTCATGACCATTTCCATCTAGTCATTTGTCATCCGTTCATGTTCATTCATCCAAATAATAGCTGTGTCAGTTTCCGCAGCTGACATTTGTTTCCGCAGCTGACACCAGTTTCCGCAGCCAGAAGCAGATTCCGCAGCTACCACTCTGTTTTCAAAAGAATGTACAGCCATATGTTATTTCCATAATCATGAAATAAAATGCAGGTATGAGGACCAAAAAATGAAGACATGGAGCATTCAAGATACCAATGAAGAGCAACTAATTGAAGACCAAGGAAAAGGCAAAGATTCCAAGGTATGAGTAAAATTCATTTCAAATAGCATTGAAAACACATTTTTATATAGTTCTAAACCATAAGCTCCATCCATTATGTGCAATGATTATATTGACAAATTTCGTAACCCTTTCACGATCTCCATATGATCCTCCCGCATTCATTCTCAAACGGTTCCATAATTAAACCCCCGATCTTCACTCATACTCCGATATTCCACCGGTGACAATGAGACGTAGTTGATTTGACCATGGACTCTTACAGCCGCATAAATCCATAGCCGTTGTTTAAATGTGCTCACATTTATTTCGCAGCCACCAAATTTCAAAACACTGCCGGATGTGTTATACTCTGTTAATCTCACAGCCGTATCTCTGCCGTGCTCACGAAACCCCTCTCTGTTCTGTTCACTCCATTTCATTCTCTATTACGCTATAGTCTGTATACCCACTCTCTGATATCTACCCACAGTCATTGTGCTCATTTCCGTGCATTCAACCGTTCTACTTCCATTGAACCCTCCTCCACGCAGGCAAGTCTTTGAAGAGCAGAAAGAAGAATGGGTAAACTGTTAAGAGCAGAACCAGAAGGACCTAAGTTCATGGAAGGATATCCGCAAGTAAGGGATATATTGAAGAAAGCAAAGTGGCTGCGGTTTATCCAAAAGTTCAGAGGCTATCATAAAGAAGTGACAAAAGCATTTGCAAGGTCGTTCAATGGCCTGGAAGTAGAGATTGGAGACCTTAAGTTTGCGGTGAATGAGGCATCTATAGCAACTGCCACGGAACTTCCTCAAGAGGGTGAGTGTTGGTTTAAGAATAAAAGCATTAGTGATGAAGCTTGGAGAATAATCTTACAAAACCAAGGTATGGACATAACCATTTTTAAAAGAGGAATTCCTGTTCATGCTTTGAAAGAGGAATGGGCTACTTTGCTGCTAGTTGTTCAAAAATTCATTACCTGTGAAGGCCGTTTTGGGTCCATGTATATGTACCATACCAGATTTCTGATGAATTTTCTAGATAATCAAACTCTCAATCTCCCATATTTTCTATTAAATAGTTTGAAGAAGATGTCTGTGACTGTTCAGAAACATTTAGGGGATGTAGAATCACATCTATATCACCACGGTCTTGTAAAAATTTTGATTGAAAAAGAGTTAAAGGAGAAGAAAGACACATGGGAACAATTTTTGATTAGAAATTTCTTTGAGGAACCTCAGGAAATTCCTGAAGGTAGCACATCTAGAAGGAGTAGGAGAAAAAGAATAAATGATGAAACTCAAAGTACTCCTACTCAAGAAATTTCTGAAGGTAACACATCAAGAAGGAGTAGGAGAAAGAGAACAAATGATGAAATTCAAAATAATCCTACTACTACAATTGAAACAACTGATAGGGAAGAGAGACTGTCAAAGAGGAAGAAGAAAGAAACTAAAGGTAAAAATCCAATAACATCAAAAGAGAGAAAAAATATTGAGGCTATACATCAAACTCCTTCTTCCGAAGAAGAAGATCATCAAGTGTTATCTGAGAGATTGGTTCATCTTCAAGAACAGTTATCTATAGCCAAGAAGAAAGAGAAAGGGAAACAAAAGCAAAAGGACAGTGGTCCACAGCGTGTGAGAAGAAGTTCCAGACTTAAGGGGAAATTGAGGAAAACGCAAATGAAAGGACCCCATTTCATTGATTTGGGAGAAGAAACATCTGAACAATCCCCAGCTGACCATAGTCCATCTCACTCTCAATCAGTTAGTGAACCTGATTCATTTCATTCTCAGTAAAACATTGAACATAGTCCATCCCATTCTCAGCAAGATGTTGATGTGAGCCCTTCTTAGCCAGATTTTGAAGATAACTCTCCTTCACGGCATTTTGGGGACAGCCCAATAAGAATGACACCTGATATAGACCCCAAGCAGCAAGAAGTATATGATTATATAGAATATTTGGAAAAAACAGCTACAGGTCCCAGTACTTCGTCCATCCAGCCTCACACAGTACAAGATGATCTAGTCCAATCACTAAAACAGGAAGTCTTTGAGCTAGAGCTTTTAAATAAACACATTAAAAATGAAAATGAGGCATTGAAGGAACAAGGAAAATTAGACAAAATCATTCATGATAATACCATGCTACATCTGGGAATATGGTAGAAGAAGAACAAGAAATTGAAAAGGAAATGCCAGAAGTTAAGCAGAGCACTAGTTAATATCAAATTTAGGTGCTTAATGAAGAAGCCCAGGATGTTGGCAGCACCAAGGAAGAAGAGGAGAGGATTGGATGTATTGGCTGAAGTGTCAAGGCATATGAACTGAGGAAGGATTATCAAAATTTTGGCTGCATGAGGACATGCAACACCTTCACAGTGGGGGTATGTTGAGTATCAAATCTGCATCTTTTCCATACACCTTTCTATACCTTTTTCATTCACCTGAACCTCCCAAGTTGTCAATATCATTGTATATTAATTGCAAAAGAGCATCTAAAATGGTTTTTAACTATATTTTTGTGTCTGCTGTTTGATTTAGATTTTGCTCATTTAGTTGTGGAATCTTGCCACTTTCCGCAGCTGCTGCAACTTTCCGTAGCCATTTTGTGAAACTCTATGTTACAGGTGTCTTCAGGTAAAACGAGCCACATGGGCAAGTCAGAAATGATGTGGACATGGATCATGTCCTATTGGCTCGAGCAAATTCACCTAAGGAGGCTACAGTCAAAGGTGGCCAAGTGGAAGTCAACCGTAGAGTCCCACGGTGACAGGACTATGTTTCTCGTCACGTGGATATTTCTATGGCCGTTTCTGAATTGCGGGAGACAAATCAACATCTGTACATGGCTCCATAAGCCGAATTCAAACATCCACTCTTCATAAATTTACTCCTCAACGCGGCCATGATCCTAGATCTCTGGACGTAATGGTTTACGTGTTTTGTATCAGCATAAACTTTAGGAAATTAGTTACACCACCTTCAGTTATAAATAACGCGTTTGCATACGCATAAGAGTTAGTTTTTTTGTTAGTTTTTATTAGTCTCCATTAGCCTCCAGATAGCTCTGTAATGTAATTACGTTGCCACTGTGCCGTAATATCACCTTTCTGTTATGACTACATTTTAATATATAAGAAGACTCTGTTTCCAAGCGTAATTCGTACTTGAAGTCTGTTGCCAAGGCTGGTGTAGAGGGCCCTTACACACGCTGAGGTTTTGTGCATTATTGTATAGTTCTTGTTTTATTTATTTAAGCTCATTGTGCCATAAGTCATTCATGTGTTTATACATTGCGTCTTTCATGGTATATATGCTTCATTTCTGTTTATAATCTTTCATGCTTTACATCTTGCTTCTGTCCATAATCTTTCATGTTTTATGTTATTGTTAACTGATCAGTGTTCTTGTTTCAGGTTATAAATAGGCAGCCCGGGAATTTGCATAACTTTTTGACTAATGACATGGAATTAATATTGTTCTGCTGCTAATTTAATTTTCTTAGTTTCTGTTTAATTTCAGTACTGCTTTGTTTATTTCAGTCTTGCACATTTGTTTCAGTAGTTAGATTTAGATATATCAAATTTTTCATGTCATTTTCAGTTACCTCCGAAAGCCACAGCTGGACTGATGGTGAGGGATTGAAGTATGAGTGTGTAGTTTGATATTAGTTTACTTTCTGCAAGTTAGATATATTAAATTGCTCATGTCATTTTCAGTTACCTCCGAAAGCCACAGCTAGACTGATGGTGAGGGATTGAAGTATGAGTGTGTAGTTTGATATTAGCTTACTTTCTGCAAGTTAGATATATTAAATTTCTCATGTCATTTTCAGTTACCTCCGAAAGCCACAGCTGGACTAATGGTGAGGACAATATGAAATTTGCTTTGAGACATTAATGTTATGAATGTGTAGTTTGATAGTTATTTGCTTCTTCTCAGTTAGATATATTAAGTTGAGTATGACATCTTCAAGCACTCCGTAGACCATAGTCGTGGACCGATTTGAGGGATTTGAATCATGAATGGTAGTTTGGATATTAGTTTACTTCCTGCAAGTTAGATATCAGGTTACTCAAGTTGTTTATGGTTACCTCCTAAAATCATAGCTGGACTAATGATGAGGGATCAGAAGATAAGTTGATGTAATTTGATTTAGATTTACTTTGTTGCAACTTTTGGATTTCTTTCAGCATAGTTTCTTTTGTGTTTGAACAGCAGCAAGAATAATGAGTTTCATGATCAGTAGTTCATTGTTTGATTTATTAGACTAGCAACACATTTTCATTTCAGCAGCACATTTTCATTTCCTTTCAAGTTTTGTCATTGTATGTTTCAAATTCCTTTTGAAGTTTCAAGTTGGTAAATCATTATAAAGGATATCATTTCCTTGAACAATCATAACCATACTTGTTTTTATTTTTCCCATCTCACATTAGAAAACCAAAAACGACAAAAAGTTAAGAAATAGGTTATCTTGCACATATAGTGTGCCACACTTCAATGCCTTACTAATCCCGGATTGATAAATTAATGTAGCAATTTAGGACACACTAAATTGACCAAACACCTTGTAACCCCATTTTGTTATTAGTTGTATTCTTAAATTATTATTGTTAGGTCGGGTTAGGATTACATTGTGGCCCACTAGGATTACATTATGGGCCCCATGATTCCTATATGAGAGAAAAGAGGTTTTGTAAATTGTATCATCTAAGAATTGTTCATTTATGTAATGTATTGGAGGTTGCCCCTCAAGTGGCTTATTTCTAAGGTGTTGATATCTTTTCTTCTATTTTTGAGCCGGTTACACAACAATATAACTAACCTAGATCCATCTTAACTTCGAATCTACCAAGCCCTAATAGGGATCAAATATCTTTTCGCTCTAAAATAGGTATGTATCTGAAGAGATTTTATCCCTCTCGACACTTGGTAGATTTGGAGTTAAGAATTAGCCTAGTTTAATTATTAATTATTTCTCTATCAATATGGTTCTGACGATGAGCTATTTCCAAATGTTATTTTTTAACATCAAGGGGGATTAGTTTCATACTCCTAAATAATTCTCTATACTTCCTAATTCAAATTATATTATCACTATGAAATTGCAAGATATAAGTATATATATATAATAAAAATAATTATAAATATTAAATAATAACAAACTAATTACAAATAAATTTTTTATTATAAGAACACATAATTTTCACATAAATATATTATTAAAAAATTAAAATAAAAATGAAACAAATTATAGAATAATTCCACTGCGAGAAGATATATATGTTAGGTCTCTATATCACTAGTATAGCCCCTTATTATTGTTAGTGTAAACCCCTTATTGTTATTATTGTACCCTTGTAACCCCCATTTTGTTATTATTGTGCCCTTAAATTATTATTGTTAGGTCGGCTAGGATTACATTGTGGCCCACTAGGATTACATTATGGCCCCATGGACTCCTATCTATAGAAAGGAGGTTTTGTGAATTGTATCATCCAAGAATTGTTCATTTATGTAATGTATTGGAGGTTGCCCCCTCGAAGTGGCTTATTTCTAAGGCGTGGATATCTCTTTTCTTCTATTTTTGGAGCTGGTTACACAACAATTGGTATCAGAGCTTTGGATTCTAGGGTTTCGCTGCTCCAAACAGGTCATCGTGGCATTTTCGCTATAACTTTTTTTCTACGAAGTTTCAGAAGCTGAAATTTTTAGGGTGCGAAGCCGAAATCCTGAGGAAGATTGTCTAAAAATTTTAGAGCTTGGTTCGCAATATTTTCGGAGATATGATCTGTGGAAGTTAGGTCTTTTTTCAGGCTCCTAAACAGGTCATCGTGGCATTTGCGCTATAACTTTTTTTCTACTGAGGTTCAGAATCTGAAATTTTTATGGTGCGAAGCTGAAATCCTAAGGAAACTCGTCAAAAAATTTTAGAGCTTGGTTCGCAATATTTTTGGAGATATGATTTAGTGAAGAAAAGCTTTTCAAAATTCCCAATTCTCATGGACTGTAGTTTCTTGGCTATCAATTTCAAAGACAAAGGACGAAACAGTGACACGTGGCAAGTCCTACAAGTTTTCTCTACTGAACCAGTCCAGAATTAGGTCATTGTGGGAGATTGGACACAACTTTGTCTTGGGGAATCCAAATTAGATCAGACCTGTGGCACTTGAAAGAAGCTTCAGAGGGCTACTACAGGGCTGAATTTAAGATATTGAAGATTTTCAATTACAGAGATAATTCAATTTCAATATCGAGCTCCTCAAATCAAGTAAAAGGTGTGTATTTTTTTTTTCCGAATTGCATAAGTCTTGTTTGAAGAATCAAGTTGAATTGATTCCAAGGGCATATTATAGAATAGGTATCAATATTGGATTAAATAATTTCAAAAAGAATTCAACACCCATTAAGCCTTTGGAAAGTTCTACTATGACTCATGAAGACAAAGAATGGCAACATGACATATCAAAATTACAAGAGCAAGTGCAACAAATTTCGCTCTCGCAAAGAGCAACAAAAAATGACATGGAAGTTTTGAAGAAAGGCGTGGAAACTAAGATGGATGGTTTGAAGAAAGGCATGGAATCTAAGATAGATGGCATGGAGGCTGGCATGGAATCTAAGATGGATGACATGGAAGCTAAGATCGATGAGAAAATGGAAAACATGAAGAATGTTCTAAAAGAAGACATGGAAGGTTTGACAAAGTTGATACAAGAAACGTTTCCTAATGGTGAAAAGATAGTAGAAGAACCTCATGATGAGAACAAAATAAATGTTAATCGTGATTTCATAAAATCTAATGTTGGCGGGAAGAACCACCATATTCCAAAGATGGATATGAGGAAGTTTGATGGAAAGGATCCTGTAACATGGATACTACAGATGGAGCAATATTTTGATCTCCATAACATGAAAAACACACAAAAGGTACGCATTGCAACTTTACATTTAGAACAAAATACATTTGTATGGTATCGATGGCTTTGCTCCCGTAAAAAATTGTCACTTGGTCAATTTTTACGGAGGAAATGATAGCACATTATGAGGATACAAAGAGCAACACCTTCTTTAGCCAATTGATAAATCTCAAACAAAAGGGTTTAGTGGAGCAGCACATTGAGGACTTCCAAAAATTGAATATAAGGGTAACTGATATTCCAGAGGAACACAAGATTGATCTCTTCATAGGCACTTTAAAGGATAACATCCAACATGAAGTTCACATTTTGGAACCTGATTCATTGGAGAAGGCATTCAGGTTGGCAAGAAAATTTGAATGTAAAATTATGGCGACAAGGAAGCCTACCAGTAATTTCTATAAAGAAGGAAGTGTTGCTACGCCTAGATTTCCACAACCTACAAGGTTGACACAAAAACAATTGGAAGAAAAAAGAGCAAAAGGGCTTTGCTACAGTTGTGATAGCAAATAAACTAAAGGTAATAAGTGTGCTGAAAAGAAATTATTTTACATAGATTGTGAAGAGGAAGAAGAAATGAACAAGAAGAGGATATACACCAGGAACCAGCCCTAGAAGAGGAAGAAATGAATCCGACCATATCATGTAATGCACTGGCAGGAATTACCACTCCTCAAACTCTCAAGATAGAAGGATAGATCAAGAAGAAAAAGGTAATAGTGTTGATTGATTCAGGTAGCACCCATAATTTTATTCATTGTAAGGTAGCCAAGGAATTAAATTGTTTCCTATACCCAGCACCAGAATGTCAAGTGATGGTTGCAAATGGAGGAACTATAAATTGCTCTGGAAAAAGCCATAATATCAAGCTAACCATGGGGGAATATGTATTGACTAGTCCAATGCTTTCCATTCCTATGGGAGGTGCTGATGTTGTACTAGGAGTACAATGGTTACAATCTTTGGGGACGGTAGTTTTTAATTTTCAAGAACTTTTCTTGAATTTTTTTTCAGAAGGAAAGGAAGTCGAATTACGGGGTATTGAAGGGAAGCCAGGAAGGATAATAAGCTCTAATGTCATGACAAATATTCTAAAGAAAGAACAACGAGGCGTAATTGCACAATTATGCTCACTAGAAGTTCCGACATCAAAATCATCTATTTCTGCAGATCTCCAACAAGTCTTGGACAATCATTCCAAGGTGTTTGAAACTCCCAAAGGACTCCCACCTTTTCGTGATCATGATCATGCTATTCATTTGATTCCAGGAAGTGTTCCTCCAAACATCCGGCCTTATAGATATCCTTACTTCCAAAAGAGCGAAATTGAACACATGATTGCAGAAATGTTAGAGGCGGGTATAATTCAACCTAGTCAAAGTTCTTTCTCTGCTCCCGTAGTATTGGTACACAAGAAGGATGGATCATGGCGAATGTGTCCAGATTATAGGGAGCTCAATAAGCTCACCATTAAAGACAAATTTCCCATTCCTGTGATTGATGAATTATTGGATGAATTACATGGAGCAATTTATTTTACCAAGTTGGATCTTCGTTCAGGATATCATCAAATTAGAATGAAGATCGAAGATATTCCAAAAACAACATTTCGAACTCATGAGGGTCATTATGAATTTTTGGTCATGCCTTTTGGCCTTACCAATGCACCTTCTACATTTCAAGGGTTGATGAACTCCATTTTCAAACCCTTCCTTAGAAAATTTGTGCTAGTATTTTTTGATGATATACTAATCTACAGCAGGTCTTGGAAGGATCATGTTGAACATGTTGACAGGGTGCTCAAACTATTGCTGGAGAAACAATTATATGCAAAAAAATCCAAATGTTTCTTTGGAGTACAAGAGGTGGAATATCTGGGTCATATTGTATCTCACGAGGGTGTTAAAGTAGACCCTAACAAAATTAAAGCTATTAAGGAATGGAAAGTCCCCACAACCATAAAGAAGTTGCGAGGATTTCTTGGGTTAACAGGGTATTATCGCAAGTTTGTTAAGAATTATGGGAGAATAGCAGCACCTCTAACAACATTATTGAAGAAAGATGCATTTTCATGGACTCCTGAAGCAACTAAGGCCTTTGAACATCTTAAAGAGGCAATGTGCCTAACGCCTGTCTTAGCTACGCCAGACTTCACAAAAACCTTTATTGTGGAATGTGATGCCTCAGGAAATGGAATTGGTGCTGTTTTAATGCAGGAAGGAAGACCCATTGCTTTTGAAAGTCGTCCAATCAAAGGAAAGTATTTACAGAAACCTATTTATGAGAAGGAAATGCTAGCAATACTGCATGCACTAAAGAAATGGCGAACTTACCTAATGGGAAGACACTTCAAGGTAAAAACTGATCATGATAGTCTTAAACACTTTTTGGAACAAAGACTATTTTCAGAAGAGTAGAAAAAATGGGTCACAAAGATGTTGGGTTATGACTTTGAAATAATATACAAAAAGGAAAGCTTAATGTTGTTGCAGATGCACTCTCAAGAAAGAATGAAGAGGTGGAAGCATTGCTTTGTGCCATTTCTATTATCCAACCAGATTGGATAATCGAAGCAAGGGATGAATGGAAGAAGGACAAAGATGTATGGACACTCATTCAAAAGTTGCAGCAAGATCCTAGTACATCTGATACATTTAGTTGGAAAAATGATTCCTTATGGTACAAAGATCGCTTATATCTTTATAAGAATTCCCAACTAAAACAAAATATTCTTCTGGAATTGCACACTTCTCCTTTAGGAGGACACTCAGGATTTTTAAAAACTTACCACAGGGTGAAGAAAGAATTTTTTTTGGGATGGCCTTAAATCTGATATTCAAAAGTTTGTGGCGGAATGTTTGGTTTGCCAGCAGAATAAAGTTGAGACAATTAAGACCCCGGGACTTTTACAACCTTTATCCATTCCAAGTCAACGTTGGAGGAGATTTCAATGGATTTTATCACAGGTTTACCTAAGTCCGAAGGAAAGAGTGTCATCATGGTGGTAGTTGATAGACTTACCAAGTATGCACACTTTTGTGCATTATCTCATCCATTTAAAGCAAGTACAGTTGCTACTACATTTATGGATAGAATTCAAAAGCTACATGGAAGCCCAAGGGTTATTGTGAGCGACAGAGATCCCATTTTACTGGAAATTTTTGGACAGAGTTATTTTCTTGTTTGGGTACTCAATTAGCTCATAGCTCATCTTATCATCCTCAATCTGATGGTCAAACTGAGATAGTAAATAAATGTTTGGAACGATATCTTCGTTGTTTTGTATCTGATAAACAAACACAATGGGTCAAGTGGTTACCTCTCGCTGAATGGTGGTATAACACTTCCTTCCATACTGCAGCAAAAATGACCCATTTATGGCACTTTATGGATATCATCCACCATCCATCACATCTTCTTTAAGGGAAAATTCGAAGGTTCAAGCAGTGGAAGATCACATCGAGCATCAGCAAGAAGTTCTCCAACTCTTAAAGGATAACCTGAATTTGGCACAAAATCGAATGAAACAACAGCAGATCAACATCGCAGCGAGAGAAGTTTTGATGTAGGAGATTGGGTATTTTTACGGCTACAACCATATAAACAAATGTCCCTCAAGCAAGCTAAGAAGGATAATAAATTATCGCCAAAGTACTATGGTCCTTACAAGGTGTTGTAAAAGATTGGTACTATGGCATACAAATTGGAGCTTCCTGCTTCTTCACGAGTGCATCCAGTTTTCCATGTTTCATGCTTAAAGAAGGTTATAGGTGAAAATCTTCCAGTTCAAACAATATTGCCAGAACTTGATAAGGAAGGGAAAATCATATTGGAACCTGAAGTGGTCAGGGAAACAAGAACTCGACAGCTACGAAATCGATCAATTTCAGAGTATCTCATCAAGTGGAAGAACTTACCCACTAAAGATTCTACATGGGAGGATGAGAATTTTATACAGAAGCACCCAGAGCTACTCAAGCATTGAGGACAACACTTTTTTGAAGGAGAGGGGCATGTTAGGCCCCTATATTACTAGTATAGTCCCTTATTGTTCTTAGTGTAACCCCCTTATTGTTATTATTGTACCCTTCGTAGGAAGTCTCAACTGTGAAATTTTCCAGCACAACTTTCTTATACTCTTTTCATTCAATTGAACCACCCAATTATTAGCATTATCATTGTATATTAATTGAAAAAGAGCATCTAAGATGGTTTTTAACTATATTTTTGTGTTCATTGCTTGATTCAGATTTTTCTCTATTTAATGCAAATCTTTGCCACTTTCTCAAATTTCCATGCAACTTTCCGTTACTCATTTTGTGAAACTCTCTATGTTCGGTAAGCCTTCACACTGGAATTATGTCATTAAGCATGGGAAGGATTAGAAAATGATGTGACAAGGATCGTGGTTCATAGTTCAAATTCATCTCAGAGGCGGCCAAAGGTGGCCAAGGCGTGGAAGTCAATCAGAGTCCTACCTGGTGACAGCCGTGGACTCTGTTTCTCGTCACGTGGAGATTTCTATGGCCGTTTCTGAATTGCGGGAGACAAATCAACACTTGTACATGGCTCCATAAGCTGAATTCAAGCATCCACTTCTCATAAATTTACTCCTCAACGCGTCCATGACCCTAGATCTTTGGACGTAATGGTTTACGTGTTTTGTATCAGCATAAACTTTAGCAAATTAGTTACATCACCTTCAGTTATAAATAACGCGTTTGCATACGCATAAGAGTTAGCTTTTATTAGTCTCCATTAGCCTCCAGATAGCTCTGTAATGTAATTACGTTGCCACTGTGCCGTAATATCACCTTGCTGTTATGATTGCATTTTAATATATAAGAAGACTCTGTTTCCAAGCATAATTCGTACTTGAAGTCTGTTGCCAAGGCTGGTGTAGAGGGCCCCTGCACAGCTGAGGTTTTGTGCATTATTGTATAGTTCTTGTTTTAATTCTTTAAACTCATTGTGCCATAATTCATTCACATGTTTATACATGGCATCTTTCATGGTATATATGCTTCATTTCTGTTTATAATATTTCATGCTTTACATTCTACTTCTGCCTTTCATGTTTTATGTTATTGTTAACTGATCAGTGTTCTCGTTTCAGGTTATAAATAGGCAGCCCGGGCATTTGCATAACTTTTTGACTAATGACATGGGATTAATATTGTTCTCCTGCTAATTTGCTTTTCTTAGTTTCTGTTTAATTTCAGTACTGCTTTGTTTATTTCAATCTTGCACATTTGTTTCAGTAGTTAGATTTAGATATATCAAATTGTTCATGTCATCTTCAGTTACCTCTGAAAGCCATAGCTGGACTGATGGTGAGGGATTGAAGTATGAATGTATAGTTTGATATTAGTTTACTTTCTGCAAGTTAGATATATTAAATTTCTCATGACATCTTCAGTTACCTCCGAAAGCCACAGCTGGACTGATGGTGACGGATTGAATTATGAATGTGTAGTTTGATATTAGTTTACTTTCTGCAAGTTAGATATATTAAATTTCTCATGACATCTTTAGTTACTTCCTCCGAAAGCAGCTGGATCGATGGTGAGGGATTGAATTATGAATGTAGTTTGATATTAGTTTACTTTCTCTCTGCAGTTAGATATATTAAATTGCTCATGACATCTTCTGCCACTCTCCGAAAGCCACAACTGACTGATGGTGAGGGTAATCAGAATGTAAGAAGCTTGACAGACAATACTTTCCAAGATGGAAATGTACACGTTGTTTATGGTTACCCCTCCAAAAATCATATTCCGATTAAAGGACAGGACTCAAGATAAGCATGTACTTGATTTAGATTTACTTTGTTGTAACTTTTGGATTTCTTTCAGCATAGTTTATTTTGTGTTTAGACAGCAGCAAGGATAGTTTGGTTTTCATGCTCAATAATTCATTGTTTGATTTATTAGACTAGCAGCACATTTTCATTTCAGTAGCACATTTTCATTTCCTTTCAAGTTTTGTCATTGTATGTTTCAAATTCCTTTTGAAGTTTCAAGTTGGTAAATCATTATAAAGGATATCATTTCCTTGAACAATCATAACCATACTTGTTTTTATTTTTTCCATCTCACATTAGAAAACCAAAAACGACAAAAAGTTAAGAAATAGGTTATCTTGCACATATAGTGTGCCACACTTCATCAGCTTACGAATCCTGGATTGATAAATTAATGTAGCAATTTAGGACACACTAAATTGACCAAACATTTTGGCGCCGTTGCCGGGGAAGTGTAACTAGGTAGCCAATTTCTTAAAAAAAAAACAAAATAACAAAAGAAGGGAAAACTTGATAACTTCTTGAAGTATGCTCTCCTCTTGCACCTAGTGTGATCTGGAGGATCAGAAAAGAGAGTTATTGGTTTAGTAATTTCTTAAGTATGCTCTCTTCTTGCACTTAGTGTGACCTGGAAGATCAGAAAGAGAATTATTAGCCCAACTTTTTTAAAAATAAAAAATAAAAAATGACATGCATAGAGCAAGAGATTCTAGGGGAAGGTTTATAGCTAAAGCCAAGAGTTCGATTTTCACAACTCCATCTTCTTCAAGGCATAGGCAAGATTCACCACCATCTACCCCTAGCCTTAAGATTTTTGGAATTCAAGGAACAGCTGAATTAGAGGATTCTCCTATACCACCTACTAAATCCCATTTAGAAAACAAAGAGACTCTCTCTCATCCTTCCTTGATAGAAGAACCAGAGGAATTTAAGGACTCTAAAGAAACTATCATGGCAGAGGAAATAATAGATGGATTTGGAGGTAGAGGTAGAGGTAGAGGAGGAGGAAACAATGGAGACAACAATGGTGAAGATA